>CM069456.1:5921523-6039177 GCA_035610835.1 Ophiura sarsii | reverse complement strand
ACCTCGATCGTTGAGATACGATATGCGGGGCGGAGTTAATATTGTCATTTCAATGGTCGTGGGTCCAGTTTCAAAAGTGACAATCATCCTACATTGTATAGAAAGAGGTTTGCATTACTGTTTAGAATGATCAGATTCGTGATTTTCAATAGGGATGAGTGTCACTTTTGAAACTGGACCCACGATCATTGAAATGACAATAACTCCGCTCCGCAACATCGTATCTCAACGATCGAGGTGTCAAAAGACGCAGAACAAAATTATGCACTTGGTTATTTGCTTCGAATAATGCATACCTTTTCGAACCGTTATATATTGGATCATTTCTGAGTGTTTCGATACTTTTTGTGAGCAGTTTAATTTGCTAGAGGTAATTTGGTTGGGTAAGACGATTATTAATTAAACTAAAATACACGTATTTCATACCCATGACCCATCTGACCAAGTTAAATTTTACTAAAGTTTAATCAGATAAAAGTATTTGAACCGTGTAATTATTATAAGTAATAATTACTAGTAATACGGGATGAGATGCCAACTAGGAAAGTATACGTTTACACATAATTGCTATTCTGAATTAATTGGGTAAATTAGCCTAATATTTATTTTACGCGGTGCAGAGGTATCGGGCTGATGTCATGGCCGTTGTAAACTCCATAAAAACTACAATTACAACTGAAATATCCATTCAGCGATCCTTAGTTTGGTCACACCAGTTTGCTGGTGTCAAAAACGAATAAAAAAGTAACTTATTATGGGCTTATAACTCCAGATCCAGACGTATTACTTCTACTTGTAAAAATCATTTTTGCGTCCCCATACCGGCGTGAAAAACTGCCATTTCCAACTAATCTGCATGTCTTCCTTTCTCATTTCTGTCCGTTTCCTTTCCCTCTTCCCTTTTTGTCTCCTCTTCTCCCTTTCTTTCCCTTCCTTTGCCTTCCCGATTTTCCCTGTCAAATTCTGCGTTTGGTACAGTAACTGTACCTCCTTGATACTACTCCATTCCTCACATGCCATAAAATTAAAGAGGAGACATTTTTCAACAACTTTATAATTTGATAATTTTTATAATTTGATAATTTGATAATTTGATAATTTGATAATTTTATAATTGACGGTGAATATGGATTATAACGGTTCGAATTATGTTACAAACGCTCTTGTCACGCAAGAGAAACCCCGAAGACCGCTGGCATTTTATTATAATTCAGTATTCTGTGGAGCTACAATCAAGGAAAAAAAGGTTGGCACACTTTGTCCTAATTACGAAAAAAAAAAACGCCCCTCTCCCCGGACGCAATGTTGATCCGAGTCATATTATCAGAAGCCTTGGTAGTTCCCCCAACATTGATTGATGGGGGTGGGAAGGATATGCTTTCTATTAAACAGTGCTATGTCCCCAGTCTGATCTCAATTGCGAGCACAGGGATAGGTGTAATAAGTTGCGTCAAGTGTGCCAACTATTATTTTCCTTGATTGTAGCTACAGATGACTTTACTTCGATTTTAATAATAATAATAACACGGCATTTTAGCGCCTTTGCCAAATGATACAAAGCGCTGTAATTTCGCTGCTGGTGAATCATCAGAATCAGATCGCATCAAGTAGGGTGCAGCCCGTAGCGCAAACCCTATCCGCACGTAGATTGTAACATCCACCATTTCTCCAATATCTTTATTTTTTCTTAATTACAGACGAAGTGATGCTTGAGACGCAGTTATTTTACCCTCTCGGTGTCTGATGACATCAACAAGCACCGTAATCTCCCGCCATGTGGCCCAAGCTGCCTGCAACCGCCACTAAAACTAAAATATCACTCGGTATTCTGTTTGTGTCGTTATTCTTCATCACGTTGTTTTCATCGTACAGCACCATCCGGCCTAATGTGTACCCTAAAACAGGTTTGTTGCATTAATTAGCCTATGTTTGCTTGTTGGTATAATAAATAATCAACTTCTCACGTATTGCAGCGTTCCCTTAGTTTAATGAAGCTAATGATAATGATGATTCCCTGAAAAATTGAGGTAAATCCTTTGAAAAATATGAAAGATCATACAACAATTTGCCTATCATTAACACCCCTCATCGGATCATTTACTTTTCTGTACAACTACAACGAGATTAATAATTAGATGTTTTAAACGGGTTCGCCGCCGGACAAGTTTAAGACTGGATAATAGCGCTGACTTATTCAGGACCAGCAGGTCGTTATTAAAAGCAAACATAGACAGCCCTATCGTCGAGCTGAAAATTACAAGGTTCTAACTGACATTTCAATATATTTACCTTTGGAGATATTTTTTATTTTCTAAATCGTCATTTTGTAAATTGGTAGGCTTTGCCATGGTGTTTATAAGATGTTCTTATAGACGCAACTTCCGGTGACATTTGTTACGTTTTATATTGTTTTCGGTGAACTTAAAAGTGCTGTATCTCAGAATGACCAAAATATCAGTTAGAACCTTGTTATTCTTAGCTCACACTGTCATCATTTAAAGGTAGATGACCCGATCACATTTTAGTAACACAGAATTATTTCAAACATACGGAGATTTTCATATCATATGAAAGCTCGTATTTTTCTCATCATCATACTGATATTTGACGGCCTAAATCGGTATAATTACGGAGAAATCGATGAAATAACGTCGAATTACCGCGAAAGATGGTAACCACCAATATCGTTTGTGTACAACTCAATGGGTACATTTCACGGCATCTTTTGCGTCTAAAATAAGAACCATTAGAGTTATGCAACTGAAACTTTGGAATACGACTTTTTTAAGGATGACCTTTCATGTAGAATAGTAAACTTCAAGTTTAAAATCGGAACATCTACCTTTAAGCAGTCCATTTAAAAAGCTCTTTTCAGAGCCACTAATTTCTGGTATATCCTTGGTGTGTAAGACATTCGTAAGTGATACTAGTGTAAAGATTCCATTACGGAACAAAGTTGTATAATCCTTTATTAATAGAGTATTTTGTGCTAATTTCATGCTGTCTTACGCCAATGATAACCCAAATTGGTAAACTTTAGGAAAGGGGCACGTGACTTGTTCAAACTATCAGAAAGTAGTAAATTGTTCCGTTGCTGCACTAGATTCAACTCAAATAGGCTACATTGGAACAGAATAAGGCCAAGTTAAAAAAAACACCTCATGTTTAGCGTCCCCGCCCTCTTCCTTTTTAGGGGACGCCTCCTTTTTTCTGTTTCTTTTTCTTTTTTGAAAAAAAAGACAGTTTTTTGAAAAAGAAAAAAAAAAAAGTTTTTGAAAGAAGAAAACAAATCGTATATTTTGATTTTAGCACACCTTGTATAAAGCTGTTTGCTCCATGAAATAAACTGGTTCTCTACGTCTCAGAACTCAGGACAAGACATCATTTTCTGTTTCATCTTGCCCATAAGAAGCCAATATGTAATTTCTTGAGTCCAAGTGGCGGTCATTTTGAAAAAAGCAGGCAACTATCTTGAAAAATAGCCCGGCCAGCTATCTTGACAAAATGTGTCGGGCGGCCATTTTGGAAAAAAGAAAAAGAAAAAAAGGGCCTCCTCCTTCCTCTTTTCAAAAAGGCAGGACGCTAAACATGTTTGTTTTTTACTTTGCCTAATATAAGCATGCATTCATGTCATCCATTAATGTAAATATGTATGCAAATAATGCTACATAAACCTAGTCTATTATACGGGCCCGACTGACCAATCTTTTCTAATTTGATCATTAATTTTTAATTTGATTTGTTATTATCATGCATACAACTCCACATTTCACTATAAACATGGAATGTCGAGCTTGAATATTGAAATACGTATGTAGAATTGTGGCTCAATCTTTGATCATCTTTACATCAGCAGCTATTAATGTTAATACGAGTTCTTGAACCCTAGTCTCAAACTCTTCACATAATACATGTACTATAACAGAACATACAGGACATTTAAGTCAACGTATATACCGTAATCACATGGTAATCAGTATGTTTGTTTGTTAGTCAGGCCCCTCGATGTCAACCCTGAGTAATAATTAGGAAATAGCACGTGATGTGACCTGAGATTAACATTTTCCACGCAGTTATTGTTTTTACCATAAACAAAACAGATTTGTCAGAAACCTTTCCAAACTGTCATGGTATATCTCAAGGATTACTGTACCAATACTAGGCATGTTTGTACTTATTTCAATACATTTCTCATGGTGATATGGTAATAAAATTCAATAATGTTGATATTTTTGAAACATTTTGTGAAATCTTTGGAATGTCGTCTGCAGACGCCTGCCGCGTGGAAAGTGCTAAAGAAGAGCAAATGCCTGGATCAATTATAGATACTCATGGTCAACATAAAACATAATGTAATGTACTGTATGCATTTATAGGGTGCCTTTACTGCCTTGCTTCCATATACTGTAGATACCTACGTACCGCACGCACGCTATACTTTAACATGTTTAAGGATAATGACTGCGTATCAGTTGACTAGATCTGTAACTGTGAAGAATCAAAACATTTCCAATTTGGAACCGCACGAGGGGCGTAGCCCCAAGGGAAATTACGAGGTCCCAAAGTAAAATATTTGATTCTTCACAGTTACCGACAAAACATCTGATCAGAGTCATTATCCTGATTCAAAACCGTCAATTAAAATACCGTAGTTATTTAATCATACGGAAGTTATTTATTTTTTAAAGTTACTTGACTTGACTTACTTGACTTAGGTCGGGTGATTTTCCCGAACCACGATGCTTCTCCAAATCTTCCTTTCCAACATAGCTGTCTTGATTTCTTCTACCTGCAATCCTGTGTCACGCTTTAGTTTACAATGTAAGTTAGGGCTGGTCTTCCACGGTTTCTTACTTCATGTTTTGGAATCCAATGTAGGCCCCTATGAGTTTGGAGACAAGCTCATTGGACCCTCTGAAGCAGTGTCCGGCAAATCTTGCTCTACGTTCTCTGATTTTATCCGAAACTTTTGCCATGTCACTGTATTATAGGTGCTCATTTGTCACATGCTGCCTCCAGTGGATGTTGAACACGGTTCTTAGCATTCTTAACATCTGTCCAGCTGTTTACTAAAGCTTTGGGGTGACTGTCCATGCCTCACATCCGTTAGGAGGACTGATTCTACTGTAGTTATGACAGCCGTTTTTAAGCTTTCTGGATAGTGACTTGGCCTTCCATAACTGAGTGAGTTTGCTACAAGCACTCCATTGCAGCTGCTTTGAGTGTTTTGATGTCCTTTTCAGTGGTATTCATCAAGGCTCCATGGTGTTTGAAGTCCTCCACTTTATCAAGAAGCATGCCTTCGCTTGTGGTGATTACAGGCACACTTGCTTCTGGTTGAAGGACATATACTTCGTGTTTGCAGCATTCATTTTTAGCACAACTCTACCCACTGAAGTCTCCACTCTGTTAAGTAGTGATTGCGCTTGAGCCACGTCCTCAGACAGCAGTGCTATGTCGACAGCAAAGTCAAGGTCAGTTACTACGGTTCTATTCTTCTGCTGCTTCTTTTTGTTAAGTGGAATCCTAGCTCTTCTTCTTTGCTTGCCATCTATGGCCTCTCTCAGGGCATAGTCAAGAACAATGACAAAGAGGTATGGAGCCAGGGTGTCACCTTGTAGTACTCCAGCCAGTATTTTAAATACCTCAGTTTTACCATCAGGTGATATAACCTTTGCCTTGGTGTCTTTGTATACTTCTGCTATCGCATTGGTAAGCTGATCGGGTACACCAATAGGCCTTCAAAAATTGCAGCATTCGTCCCCTGTGTATTGTGTCAAATGCATTCGTGAGGACAAGAATATGACTTACTGTGGTGCGTCCAACTCGAAAGCCATTTTGATTAGCTCTTAGATGGATGTCAAGCTCAGGTCTGATTCTGTTGAGTATCATCTTGTTGTATAGCTTGGCAACAATTGAGCTCAGGCTTATTCCACGGTAGTTGCCCCCTAAGCTGAGATCACCTGAGTTGGGTATTGGTACTATGTTGAGAATGGACCAATGGTCTGGCTTTTCCCGTTTAATAAGGCATCATTGCAGAAGTCCAGAATGATGTTATCCAAATCACATCTTTTGAGCATTTCAGGTGTGATACCATCTTCTCCGCTGCTTTTCCCCTCTACAAGTGCCTTCCTAGCCTTCTCATCCTCCAAATCAAAGGTCATTCGTTTATGGTGAGATTTGATTGGGGCAATTTCCTCATCCTAGGGCTCCCAAGTAGATATTTGAAGTGAGTGTACCAGTAATTTAATCTCTCATTTTGTGTGGATCCTTTGATTTGCCCCTTTCTTGTTGTCAATCTTCCTGATATTTGGTTGATCAGTTTCCAACTCTTACCATGCTTGCTGTTTATGTAGTAGGAATGACTTCTTCTGCAGCATCTTCAGTGGCTTTAATGAACCTCGTATATATGTCAGTTGCAGTTTCTACATCATCCTGAAGGGGCTGAAACTTATTATGCACCTCTATACTATATGTGGCTCGTAGATCTTAATAATTAGTAAGTAACTTCGTGTCGTATTACTGCTTTTTCCGTTTGATGATTTTACTCTTCCTGAGGCTTAATTGTTTAAAAGTTACACTTTACGGCAACTATGCTTTAACCATGCTTCACCCCGATCACAAATCGATCAATCTGATCGAATATAGTGGGAACCAAGGACGCTCTAATTATATATTCTGGGCAGTAGTATTATTTCAACGGTACGCAATATATAATAATACAAAACGCATTTATGTCAGACAATAATAACATGGGAACGGTCTA
Organism: Ophiura sarsii; assembly: GCA_035610835.1. Taxonomy (NCBI): domain Eukaryota; kingdom Metazoa; phylum Echinodermata; class Ophiuroidea; order Amphilepidida; family Ophiuridae; genus Ophiura; species Ophiura sarsii. The sequence continues at coordinate 6,032,411 of CM069456.1, read as the reverse complement.
AAACAATACCTTCATTCTCATTCTTTCTTAAACAGTCATACTTCAGACATTTATCTGGTAAATTGGTACCATTTATTGGCCACATTTGTCAACGTTACCCCTATATGTATCGAATAACCCACAAATATTCCATCCAATCCCGCTCGATGAGGACACCATCTCGACGGACTACGATTTCTCTGCCAACCAATAGGGATTGCTTAAACTTTCTTAGCTGTTTAAGAATGTCTCATATTACCAATGGAAATTGCTTAAACTTTCTTAGCTGTTTAAGAATGTCTCATATAACCAATGGAGAGTGCTTAAACTACGTATTGTAGGAACAAGGATGGTTACCACCGGTGTCATCTGCGGTATTCTGAACACAGGGAGGTAATCACCACGCTTCCAAGAGCCGTGTACATCTTACAGAACCACAGACCTGACCTGACATGCATAGAAACGCCATGCCGGGGGAGGGGGGGGGGGGGGGAGTTTCAGCGACAGCGAGTATAAAGAGGAAATTACACGAAGAGAAGCGAGTATTTCATGAGCAATGGACTTCCCCTCTTCCTATTACTCCTCCTCCGGACGTGTTTTGGTATGTTTGACAATCACTGCAGCCCGTGAATAGATCTCAAAATCACAATGCGGCCCGTGTGGTAGAAAAGGTTGCACATGCTTGGTTTACACGAACGGTCCGTAAGGACACACGCTTGGGTCCTGATTGTGAATGAGAAACACAAATTGGGCTCGTCCACTATTTGTTACTTCCACATCAACTGTTTCCCCAAGAACCCTTACTAGACATATAAGTACACAGGTGTGTGTGTGTGTGTGTTGAGGGAGGGGGTGGGTGGTCATAAAAAATAATCACTATCTGGGTAGGTGGAAATGAAAATAAATCGCTTATCGTTTAGGGGGTCATAAATACATGTCGACGATAAATTATTAACTTGTTGACCACCCCCTCCCTCCCCCCCCCCCCCCCCCCCCCCCCCCACCCTCCTCCCACGACCATAATAATAATAATATTTTGTTCAGTTCTTTTTTGTTCTTCGCCCTGTTAATATAACATCCCTTAATCACCATACTGCGCTGGTTAATTAAGCCAATAATTTGGAGCCTATAACCATGCACCACGATAACTTGTGGCAATATTGGGCTTTTCCATTTGAAATCCATACACCCCTCTATGTAAGTTACCTCTATGGAAGATAATTTAGTTATACAAACCGTATTCTTCCACAGGGAGTGTAGAGTTCGAATGGAATTACCCATGCAGGTAACCCTTTGAATTCACACTCCCTGTGGAGAATAATTGTTAAGGTAATGTCTTCCTATAGGTGGTGAGTATGGATGTCAAATAGAACAGCCCAATGTGACAGGCGGGCGATATTAACGACGCTACTTAACGTAATTAACGGTCTATCTGACTTGAACTTCCGTGTTTGCTAACGTGACAGTGAATCGATCATACGATATGCCACTATTATAAATTTAGTATAAAAGAAATATCCTGTTAGTTCATTTGCAATAGTGGCTATAGAATGGCTGCTTAGCCTGCTTTTTTCAATTTAGCACAAACGGAATACAGTTTACAGCTAAACAGAATATACAGGGTGAATCAAAAACATTGTGCACGATTTTAAACGACCATTTGACCTTAATGCGTGCGTGCATTGAACCATGGACTTTTTGTTGTTTCTATAAAGCGTTATTAATAATCTAGTTTATCCTCCCAAAAAAGTAATCGACTGAAAAATAAGCAAACTGCGGCATGTTTTGTAAACTGTCTGCGTTTTTCGCCATTCCAATGGGATTTACACAGTTAAACATGAATATTACTGCAGCATGCGGCGCAGAGATGTCACTTCGACTCTGACACGTGCCTCCACCTCTTGAAGGCAGTCACTGACCCAGATGTTCAGATTTGTCTTTTCATTTGACACTTTGGTATCCGAAGATTAACTGCTTAAAGAATTGATATTTCAGGAACATTTTGACTATTGATGTGATTATAATGACTATTTTAGCAAAATCCAATTTACTGCGTGTAAATCCCATACAGTCTATATGTTTTCTTGGTAGCCTATTACAAAATAGACGAGATATCTCAGTGGCTGGGTATAAAGTGATGCAGTGCGGTTTATAGTACGATATAATACCTCTACAAATATAACGGCGTCCAATTTCTTGAGATTATTAGATTTTTGATGACATATATATGTTATTGGATTCTAAACAAATAAATTAAGTAAATACACTCGTTTGTTTGTACTGTGCGAATTTGATCATTCATATAAATTCCAAATGCGAAGCTTATTCTTGAAATCCATACCGTTTGTTTTATAAGGGGTTTGCTTAACAATTTTTTCAGACAAATTCAAAATTGTCAGACAGATATTTCTTGAATTGTTGCGGAACCATTAAATAAAGAATGAAAGATTGTTATAAAAGACTCATTTTCGATGTACAGGCTCCATTGATGCATGATTGTCAATGCTAAATAAGCCAGTTTATATCGCACATGTCCACTCTTGCTATAGTTCGCGTGGGTGAAGAAATAGCTTACGCCTGTTCATTTGATGACAGATGGAATAGAGCTATTCAAGATGGAGAAATCTCAATCTTGAGATATCCCCAAGGATCTGACCGGTAAGAGTGGACCTAATGGTTTAAATGAAGATACTCGGACCAGTAAAACCACTTTGTCCTCTCTTGGGAGATAAGAACCACTTTTCTATGAAAATTGAGCAGGTATTTAATCTTGCGTTGAGCAACCCGGGTTAAATGTAAACAATATTTCACGGGCGTAATCATGTGAATTTAAATTGTTTGGGTGTTTTGAAATGTTTATGTTTTAAATGTTCTTCTCCCTTCCCGTAGTATTATAAAACCTCTTTGTCCCTGAAAGTGCTTTTTAACTCGGTTATAAACGCATGTTCATATCGAGTTGCTATCCAACCTTGGTGAGTCGAATTGCATTGGTTTCTGTGAGTTTGAGTTGTGTATCTAGGCTCTGGGATTAGCCTATCAAAAGCAGAGACATTTCTGTCGAAGATATTTTCGGGACAGTTTTTCGAAATTCACTTTGTTTATCAGGTTGATAACTAGTTATTGGTATAACTCTAAAAATGTGGTTCCAACTTTAAAATATTAAATTACAATTATGGAATAATTTCTTCTCTTCACTAAGACTAGAGACATTGTTCGCGTTCATCGCTACACTGAAAAGAGTGAAACAAAGTGCAACTTTCATTTTTACACTTGGGTTCTGAATACGCGGGACACTAAGCATGCTAAGTGTGAGTGTACCCTTATGCCTTATCCATAATACACGTACATTTTGATTTCTGTGTGTCAATATACTCATAAGGAACACGTGTCCTGATCATCGACAAATATTCGTAAAATCAACAGAGAAAACCTCTGATTTATTGTAGTTCGTGGGCATTGGTCAACTCCTAAAAACATGAAGCTTCAAAGAAACCACACTCAAACATGAGTGTTCAGTATCTGAAAGAAAAGATAAGACTTGATGAGAAATGAAAGGTTTATGGATGAAAACTGCTTCTTATTAATATTTTCCACTGTTTTTAGTATGCAAATCCGAACCAATTTAAAAAATGAAATATAAGCTATACTTGTTTATGAATCTACAACAAATTGGCTTTAAAAATCAGATCTCCGTAAGTCAACATGCCAATGGCAAGATTTAAAGCGAATGCATCATTTAAGAATGTTAATATCCCTGCACCTGCTTGCACGAGACGGGGTATTACAACGTCAACAACAACATCAAATGATGTTGAATGCTATGTAGCATAAGGCATAGGATGGCGATCTCAAATGTATTTAGGGTGACCCAAAGTTGCTATTTTTTTTTTTTTTTGGTTCACTGCTAAAATGTTGAGTAAAACGTTTACTCAACGTTGAGTAACTATGTAACAGTTGAACAGTGAAACAATGCCCAATATGTTCAACAGTTGAGTAAAATGTTGGGCATTTTTACTCAACTATTGAACATATTGGGCATTTTACTCAACTTTTGAACATATTGGACATTGTTTACTCAACTGTTACACTGTTGCATATAAACACTTCAAAAGAAGTAAGTTCCCCTTTAGGGGTTCCCTTATATTTCCAAAACAATACATTGGAATGAAATGGGGTTTTCAGTCAAATGATTTTGGGCTTCATACCAATACTTGACCAACATTTCAAATCAACAGGTTCTGTCATGCTCGAGTGAGCACGTATTGAATGACGGAATGTCCCATTTCAAAAGTTGCTAAAATAACGTTTAATTTCAAAAGTTGCTCAAATAAATTATTTGTATGTTTAGTAGCGGGTGTATCCGCCGCGTTGTTGTATGACTTGCCGACATCGACGTCTCATAGTGTTGATGAGGCGCGCCACTCGATGCTGTGGGATCTCATCCCTCTCTTGTTGTACCAGAAGACGTAAGTTAGCAAGATTAGTGTGATCATCCACTCTACGATCCACGGCCCGCTTTAACTGATCCCACAGATGCTCGATTGGATTGAGATCTGGGGAGTTCGCGGGCCAAACCAAACGCTCTATACCTTCATCTTTCAAGAACTGATTAGCAACTCTTCCCCTATGTGGGCGCGCATTGTCGTCCATCAAGACAAATCCATTTCCTATGGCTCCAGCGTAGGGAAGCTAAAAACGCAGTTTCCTGATTGCGTTTGGGGAGGTTTTCATCCTAAGGGCAACTTGTTTTACTGGAGTATAGCCTGCAAGAGACCAATCGCAATCGCCCTTTCCTGGCTGGATAAATGGGGCATGGTTACATACACAATATGGGGAACACTAATCATAAACACATTAGCATCAGGCAGTGAAAGCCACACTGGCTGATCATCCTTCATCACAAGCTATTGCTCATTTTCAAAAGAAACATTCCCTCTTTCAATGCATGTTAATTTGAGCATGGAAGCACCTGTGGGGTTAAAATTCTGGTACAACAAGAGTTGGACTTCCATATCGAGTAGCGCCCTTCATCAACACTATGAGAAATCGATGTCATCAATTGATACACCAACGTGGTGGATACGCACACTCAGGCCTGCGCACACTACTAAACATTATTTTAACAACTTTTGAAATGGGACATTCTGTCATTCAATACAAGCTCACTCAAGTATGACAGAACATGTTGATTTGAAATTTTGGTCAAGTATTGGTATGAACCACATAACAATTTAACAGAAAACCCATTTCGACCCAATGTATATTTTTGAAAATATAAGGGAAACCCCTTAAGGGGAACTTATTTCTTTTGAAGTGTTTAGTTACTCAACGTTGAGTAAACGTTTTACTCAACATTTTACTAGCAGTGTATGGAGTGCATCAAGCCGGAATCCAATGATATGATTCAAATGCTTAGACGATATAAGTGTGATTAATGCAAAGACATTAGTCTTTGCTAATAATGTACGGCTAGCTATACGATACGAACAGCCATTCATGGAAGCCGTTTCATGCATACGCAGTGGCGGATACGGGGGGGGGGCCTTTTTACCTTTTTTGTGTACCACTTAACCTTTTTCAGAGGCATAGGTAGGTTCCGTCGGTACATTTGCCACTTGTACCATGCGAATTTTTTTTGCCGGTTTTGGGACAACAACATCGCTACCGGTGTGAAATGAGTCCTGTGGCTTGAATCAGAGATGATGAAAAGCAGGGATGCTTGTCTCTATTAAAATGGTGTAAAAACGTGTTATGTCCGTCTTTTTTGCACTCTTATGACTCGCGAGAGTTAGTGATACTATTTGTTGTGATATATTAAACTATCTTTGGTAAAACGCGTCGCCGACGGTGGAAATTTAAATCTTTGAAGCATTTTGAACAATGAAAATTAGTGCATGAATTTTCCGACTTGATTTACGTAACAATACGACTCATTCGGATTTTATTACCCCTAAACTCGAACCCCCAACCGTGACCTACGAGCACTCGAGACAATGAGTGCATCTTTTCAGATCGATAATAGTTTCTGGGAGTGACAGTGTTGTGTTATTTATTACTGTGGAGTAGTTACGTCATGACAGCGCTAGTAAGAAGCTACGTGGCCTTTTATGGTGCCTCCTTGTGATCGATTTTAATCCGAGAACATAGCGTCACAACAGAAGATACCGGCTTAGCTGACCGTCACTGTAATTTAAGCGTCACTGCTTTAATGCACGTTCGTAGTATGCATGAAGTAACGACGTCAAAAGAAGCGCAAACTCGCTCACACTTTAACACTTAAGACACTGTCGCTTGTGTAAAACCCCCGGGGGCCCAGTCAAACATAATAGTGTACACAGGCGTGACCAAAAAAACGCGGTAAAAGGGGTGTTTTTTCAGTGTTGGACGCGTCACGCGCGTGACGCGTTAAGGGTATCAAAAACGCTGATTTTCAAGAAAAAGGGTGGCTTAAAATACCGGTCGAACGTGTTTAGGGTAACTTGTTTTGTTCCCCGTTCCCAGAAGAATGTTATCCCCGTTTTTGCGATTTCTTTTGAGCGTCTTATTTCCAATTTGAGAACGCATGTGTGTCACTCGTTTCTACAGACAAAACAAACCAAACTTGTTTAGGGCTCATATTCTGGCAAGGAACTTGTTTAGGGGTCAACATTTGCAAGGAAAGCGCGCTTAAATCTTGTTTAGGGGGTAATTTTGCTTGCAGGGTAAAACTTGTTTAGGGGGTGTCTGGAAAAAATTTGGTCACGCGTGTGTACACTATTATGTTTGACTGGCCCCCCCCCCCCCCCCCCCCCCCCCCCCCCCCCCCCGGGGTAAAACCGATATATATGAAGCGAGAGTTACTGCACCGTATCATCGGATTTAGACAAACACCATTTCAAACGTCTACGATGAAAAAATGATGTTGAATGCTTTGTCCATTAATTTAAAGCTGTGAGGATGGCAATCTTGAATGTACAGGGTGTCCCAAAGTTGCTATACCCTTTTAAAAACTTCATATGGTAAACAGTTCGAAAGAGGTTTATGTCCATTATTAAAATTCGCAGTAATAAAAACATGTCTTGATGAACAATACTTGGAAGAATTGTGTTGGATCATGCTAACGAATTGTTTTTCAAAGGACAGGAGAAATTGGCGCAAATTTAAACGCCCTCCAATAGAATTAGTAAACATTTATTCGCTAATGAAAAACAATATCGCTCAGTAAAATCCACTTAGGCCTATACAAAGAAATCATCGAATAAAAAAGGTATATTAATTTTAGTTTTAAGATTAAGTGCATTAAATTAATTAACCATAATTGTACGAATTTGGACATATGCCATAGGTATAACCCCATAGGCCTACATCAAATATAAATTTCCATTCAAACTCAAGCTTTGTTCTACATTACAGAGTGTCCCAAAGGTGCAACGTTTCGATACCTTTTCAAAGCTTTATATCTACTGTAAAATAATTCAAATAGTAAATAACTGAAAACATATTCGGAGAAAAAACTTGTAGAACTATTTTGATACCAAACTTATCTGTGTAGCCAAACCATAGAATAAGAGTTCCCAATCTGTAAAACTGCACTTTCATATAAACGCGTGGTATACAATTAGCGTATTTACTGAATTGAAGAGAGTAAAAAGGTTTTCCATAATGGTGGCGTTTTTTTAATTTAAGATTGAAACAATCCTTATTATAAATATTATTAATGTCGTTGACAAAATGTAATAATTAAAAGATTTTTGTACAAAAGCCACATGAATGCTATAGGAAATTGCAGAACGTGCTTACATCTACACAAACATGGCGTCCTGAAAGTTGAACTAATAATATGGTATTGCGAGTTAATTAAGTGATCAACACTCTACGCGTGTGTGATATATTAAAAGGTCCAAAGGAGATAAGTTCGGTATCAAAATGATTCTACAAGTTTTCTCTATCCAATATGTTTTATAGTGCGAATAATGTTATCGATGATATAACTTGAGCTTTAAAATGGGCGTCAAAACTTTTGGGACGCCTTGTATATACATTACATTCAACAATTGAGCAAAAGTATCGTTCAGCTACCACATTAAAAGCTAGCTTTGTTATTTTAATGCAATAACAAATATATTAAACTGACTTAAAATAATATTAAAAAAACCTCCGGAATTTGGAAAATTGGATTGTAACTAAACTGGTCATCTGACCTATTAACTAGCCATTTCAAATATAACTCGGAAATTGACATACGTTTCACTGACATGAAAGTTTAATGTACATCACGATATGTGATTGATACACGCTGGCATAGGGACTGTAGAAACACCTGCAAATTAAGGCGTCAAGACCGACTCAAAAAGCGGACTGCTACTTACGGCCTGTGGATGCTACTACGGCCAGTGGCTACTAAACTGCTACGTGCTCTAGTGAAAAGGCCAAGGGTTAAGAGCTTGAAAAGGGGACAAGTCTGTGTTCACAGGAGCGGAATGCGGCGCGTTTTGCTCTGTCGAGTGATTTGGCGTTCAAAGAGTAGAGGCCTACATTTCATTCACAAATTTACTAAAACATCAGATTATTTTTCTTCTTTATCAGGTGAAGAATATGTCAAAAAGAAAAATGTTGGCAACCGACCCAGTACTACGCCATATAACACACAGCACAAACGAGGAAGGTTAAAAACGGTAAGGCAAAATGTCCATGTGGATTTTAGCAGTTGTTCATCTCCGGTGTTTTCCTAGCTACATGTATCCCTAATATTTAAGAAAAAAACCAATTATCCTATAAATTTTGCCTGCATTTGTGTCTGTTCTGAGTCTTAACCTACCATTTTACGCTGGTTCTTTTCAAGTGGTTTTGTGGATTAACCTTCAATATTAATAATCAACTGCGCTCCAGTGGCCTAGAGGGGGGGGGGGGGCTTTATACACAAATAATAGTCGGTTATGCCCCCCCCCCTGATCACAGTCCGTCCGTCCGCATGCGCCCGCCCCCCCCCCACCCCCCCCCCCCCCCCCCCCCCACACACGCAAATTTAGGAATACGCACCCAATTTGAATTGACAGAATGTAAACAAACTTTGTACCACACCTGAGCCTTCAGGTGAAACGGGCCGTAGTGTGATAGGAGATAGTAAAATAAAATATGGAGTAAAGTTACTCGTTTTCTTCTCTCCCCGTATGTTATTGCTCTCTGTAAAAATCGAGCACTTTGTGTGACGAAGGAAGATATTTTTAATCTACGATATATAAAAATAAGAATAAAAATAAAAATCAATATGAATTAAATTAAATTAAACTAAATAAAATAAAGAAATTGAAGACCCTTGTTACGCCACTTTTGCGCTCCAACTAACTAAAAAACTGTCAATCTGCTTTACCGCCAACGGTATTACCATTCTGATGAAATCACTTAACCCTAACCTTCCTGGAACCTACAAAACCCGACATGCAGTGCTACAATCTTAAGTACCGCGCGGCGGCCCCGTCCGGCGTTCAACTTGTGAAAAAAGTCAGTGTTTTGAAACTCACCCGTGAAGCTCAGTCGGTAGAGCATCAGACTTGCACGCACCGTGGCGGCCCGGGTTCGATCCGCGGCGCATGCGGAGACTTATTCCCCCTTAAATTTGACCCGTTTTTCTCCCCTGAAGAAAACGGGAGTTAGGGTTTTAATGAAGCGACATTTTAAGGATAAAACGAAACGTACGCACGTTTCGGGAAACAGCGGAAATAAGAGTCCTTCCTGTACGTTTTGCACGTGTAGGTAGCAGACATTGAATTATAATTGAATTGATTAAGATACCAGTGATTCGGTTGTGACAAATAGTAGCTAGAAATTATATTATTCAAATTCTTCAAATTTTGTTATGTTGATTTCTAAAATAAAATCAACTTCAAAATGAGATGCTCAAGCTAAAAATAACCAATGTTTCCATGGCACGTCCATATCCACAATACGAGACCCCTTTTTACTTTTATTCCACATTTTATTTCAGGTACAGTTTTAAGCATTCAAAATAAAATTTGAAAATTATTCAACTTTTGAAATAGATATTGAGTTTCATTGAATGCATCATAATAAATATCAAAATACTTTGCACAATATTTGCGTAATAATGTATAGCGTTGCCTTCATGTCCTTATAGCGTTGCCTTCATGTCCTTATCCAAAATCTTGTTGAAATAGCTATAAAAACAACATTAAATGAAATTTAAAATGAACTGAATTCTTGAGTAGAGAAAACGTTTTATATTTTAATGAAATGATGACAATGATGAACCTGTATGTTCCTCGGAAGACAACTGACTGTCATACATTATTATCGTATACTCGCATAGAAATGCAATAACGTTGTTCCTTATACGCCAGAGAGCCATCGTTGTACGTCTCATAAACGTCAAATTTCCAATAACGTGGGATCAACATTGATGGGTCTCCGTAGAGAGCTTATGGTGATTATACATGTTGACAAATGAGTGGTTGCAAGCAATAACGATCAACAAATAGACGTAGGTTTGAGTGGTTACAAGCAATAAAGATCAACAAATTGCCGTCGGTTTAACCAATAATATGCGGAGTTCCTTTAGAATACACTTCTTCATGTCTTCAATGGAGACGTTTACTAAAGAACGACCCATAGGCTATTAGGGAAGAATGGTAGATGGTAGGGTATTCTAAATCTTACCCTAATCGGATGTTATAAGCTCACGCTTAGTCGACTCCCCGAACCACGTATTAATGGCATTGACTCCCCGAACCCGACCACTTATTAATTATTAGATTCTCGTAGCACTGCCTTTCGAAAAGTGAAGAGGGAGGGCGGTTTTTATTTTTATTTTTTACTAAATTGGCTTTTTTCAAGCAAAATTTATATTGCCAGCATTTTTCAGCAGCATCAGAGTAAATATGCATCATGTTTAGGTTTATGAGGGTTAGACCCCAGAGTTATATGAAAACAAGTGGAAGTGACTGTAGTTGATTATTAATACACAATTAGGCTTCTCCGGCTCTCAACCGTTAAAGGCATATTATGCGATCTTTTCCAGATAGCGCCCTCTATTCATTATTTTTTTTAGAAAGTAGATTTTCTTGCAGATTTACATTTCTGATCATAAATCATACATACATTCCAAGTTACAGAGCGATACGATTCTTAATTACCTCAAAATCATGGTTTTAGAGTGAATTAAGAGTAAAAATATAAACTGTCGGAGTTATCCGACAGTTTATTTTCACTCTAAAATCATGATTTTGAAGTAATTAAGAATCGTATCGCCCTGTAACTTGGAATGTATGTACGATTTATGATCAGAAATGTAAATCGGCAAGAAAATCTTCTTTCAATTTTTTTTGCGTTCCCTGGAAAGATCACATAATATACCTTTAAAAGTTCAGTCTTAGAAACTTAATCATTGAAAATTTAAAAATTTAAACAAAATTACCCTATCTCAGAAAGCGAGGAGGGAGGGCTACGATAATCGAATTATTTTGTTTAAGTGGCCTAATGGGATTGACATGAAAACCGTACGTAAAATAGGTGAGAAGGGGCCTCACCAGTGTAACCACTACAAATATATTGAATTCAAACGATTAACAGATGTCTAAAGACCACGACGAAGTGAGATATCGTCACCAATTAATTCAAATCATACATACACGGATGCTCAAAGACCATGAAATTAAATTAAATTATCACCATAGATAAACTTGAAGCACATTTCTCGTATGCTCAAACTATGAAATTTCAATTAAAATCGATTAATTATACATGCGTTTGACCATTAATTAGTCACAATGAATTATTTTGAATTCACACATTTTACGAAAATACAAAGACCGTAAAATAGCTGTGAAATAGCACTCTAGAAATAGATTGAATTCAAATATTTCTCGGATGTTCAGGGAACCGTGAAATATCACATTATTATAACACATACACATATACCTGTTGTTTGATTGGTGGATATACTACATCACGTGACATAAAATATTGGGACTAGTTCCCCAATATTTCACAGGAGGGCAAAAGGTTCCCTAACAAATTACTATTGCCCTATGAAGCTACTATGAGGGCTATAGTAGCTTTTTATGGGAATTGTTTTCCCTGTTCGCGGTAAGGGATGGCATCCAGATTCGTACGGATTGAAAACCGTAGATCGGAGAGGGTAAATTCACTGGGATAATAAACAGTTTTGTGTAAATAAACGGAACGCTGTTAAATAATGACCAACCGATACGTGTTTAGCCATGCTAAGCGAATGCATAGAACAACTCTCGTGAACGGACAGCCTGTGCGTTTACCCTCTCTTCAATCCGTACGAATCTGGATGCCATCCCTAACTGATTTATTTGAGGATTTATTGTTTTGAGGATTTACTGTTTATCGAAGAAATTCAAATGACATGAATATTTTTATATTTTATGCAAATCAAATAGTTACTGCTCTACATCGTGACCTAGAATACTTGCAACTCATTTTTATACCATGGATTTCAATCATATTTGTATTGAAAAGCTATAAGGATCTCCACATTTTAGTGGTGAAATAGTGATAAGACTATAAGAGACTATAGTAAAAAACATATTCAACCAATTTGACCGTGGTCCCATACTATATTCCCCGAAACCGAAAGTCTCCTGTAACCTAAGCTACCGTCATGAGCAGTAAATATTTGTATGATATAAACGGAAATATTTGTGTTTACCATGACATAAATTGCCCGCTTAGGAGCGCTATTAATTCGGTCTGGTAAACCTATTGTTATCAATTACTTTCGTGATTGCCTGGTTGTATATTCGGGCGTGTATAGCTGTACTTCTTGCTAACTGCATGGGTGAGTTTCCATTATGTTGCAAATTACACCCCCGCTCATGCGTTTAAACTGACTCAATTGTGCGTTGCAGTACAGCCGGTTGGTTGCACACGAGCATTATGTCATATATAGCAACCAGCTTTGATGGAAGGCAAATATTTAAATTTGTTGCCGGTTTTTAGGGCACCAATTTATAGCGCTGCTAAGCGGGCCTGGTAGCGTAATGGATCATTAACAACTGTATTTGTTTTACATATTTCTATTTTATTTTTTCAGCGTGATAGAAAATTATCCGACGACTTCGATTTCACCAGGCTTCAGTCAGAAATTCAACGTCAAAGAATCGCTCACGTAGAGAGAACATGCCAACAGTACTACAAATTCAGACCAAATTTCAACATCCTTAAGACTCCTCCTTACGAGATTATCGTAGATGATCGACATCAATTGGCGTACTGTTTCATACCAAAGATCGCCAGTACTAGCTGGAAACGTGTCTGGATGGTGCTCACCGGTCTTGCAAACTCTACTGATCAGTACTCACAACAAGAGATAAACGGGGATATCACTAAATTCCAATTTCGACATTTGAATTGGTACCCACCTGAGAAAGTAGCGCATATTCTTAAAAACTACACCAAATTTATGTTTTCCCGCCATCCACTTTCCCGCGTGCTGTCTGCATTCCGCAACAAATTGGCGCCAGATTCAAACTTTATACTACGCGAGAAATGGCAACGTAAACTCGGAACATATATCATTCGAAAGTACCGCCCAGATAATGCTCACGCACAAGATACCAATTACACACGAGAACATTACGATCTCACTTTTGCAGAATTTGTGAGGTATCTCAGTGACGTTAACGAGGGCAACTCTAAGGCATCCATTCGATCTATTATGAACAAACATTGGATGGAAATGTACGCACAGTGCTTACCCTGTGAAATTCACTATGATTTCATCGGTAAATACGAAACTCTTATAGATGACTCCAACTATATACTAAAAAGAGAAAAAGTTGATGACATCGTGCAGTTTCCCTCTTATAATGGTAGTAGTCCTACCAACAGTTCCAAATCTGATACCTTAGTGTCGTATTATGCTAAGGTACCGTGGAAATATATCGATGATCTAATGATACGTTTTAGTATGGATATCGAGATGTTTGGATACGGACCCTCATCAACTATTTATCAACTACCATCAAGACGCAACTTCATGAGTTGGCTGAGACGGACAGGAAGCTGATACTGTGGATGGATTACTGTTGTACATGCACCTAACACAAAAAGTTCCTAATCAGATGCAATGTTAGCTAATTCAATATTAATAATCGGTACCAAAAGCTGAGATATTCATTAAACAGTCAGCTGTAGAACGGGGCCCCGTTTCAATTGAGGGCGCTTTATTTAGTGACGCACTGCCGTCAATTTTTACACGGTGATTCATCAAGTGACGGAAGTCCGTCGCTCGCCGGAATACGAACAAAAAATATTTTTCAATAGAGGGCGGGCTTGGGAACGGAAGTGCGTTTTCAAGGGAACGGCCTCACGTCACAGTCTTTTTCAAAATTCATAAAAAGCCGATTTTGCCGATTTTAAACAACGAAATAACTCTCTTATCACAGAGATAACCGTTACAAAGGCATCACTTCTGAATACTATAGGGCTTATATATATGTAATGTAAAAATTATCACATTACCCCTAATTTATTTTATAAAATTGTGTAATCTCGTCTTGAAAATGGTGGTCTCATTGCAGCAAACTGGTCGAAAAAGACATAATTACAGCTTGTGTCGTGTGATGTTGGGGTTTAAAGGTTAAATTAAAACATCGACTGGATTTTGCAAGGAGTTCTGGTACCTTATGCTGCCCTCAACTCGATGGATAGTTACCTTTTATGCAGATAATTGAGGTAAAAGGCGAACATTCAATCATTGCGCAACCCCGCAAATTGACGGGTGTGCGTTACATTGGTTACGTACACCCGTCGTTTAAGAGCGCCCTCAATTGAAACGGGGCCCCGTTCTACAGCTGACTGTTAAAGGGGCACTCAATTTTTCTGGAAATCAGGTTTTTGTGTACGTAATACGTTGGCATATACTCACTACCATCTGAAACCGTTTGCCATGTTTCGCCGTCTATAATGTAAATTTCACGAATTGGTAATTTCGATGTAGATCATAAGCACTACTCACTACATAAATTGATTCAACCAAATTTCTTTCTTTCAATTCATTTTTCCAAATTTTATTTTTCTCGGCAATCTCTCAATGCCCCTTTAAGTGCGCAAATTCCTACTCCATAATTTGACACCTCTTTCATAAGGGAGCACATCAAAACTCGACCGGGCGGCAACCACCGGTTCCGCCCGGTTGGACCGCATATCATTGTTTACAGCAATAGAAACCAGCTGCAACCGCACGGAACCCCACAGAACCGGCGGTTGCCGGGCGGTCGAGTTTAGATGTGCTCCCTAATAATTTAGTTCATACTTTTTTATTTTTAAAAAAGGGCTTAAGTGACCAGTCCCAACGGGAAAAAAGTTGTAGCAAAATCCTTTTCTATGGAATATCCTTGCTTGTGTGTGTTGTACAGTATCAATGTGTTGTGCGTGTAATAATAATAATAATAATAATGTGGATTTATAATGCGCACTAATCCACCAAAAATGGTGCTCGAGGCGCGATACAAAAAATAACTTACATTACAACATACATTTTTAAAGTACAACTTAATCTACAATAATGTAACTAAAAACAACTTAATAGTATAATAATTATGTCAATAATGATATCATAATTTGTGACATACACAACAAATTAAATATACAAATACATGTAATACTACTAGTATTTGAAATTTAAAGAAATTGTAATGTAATGATTCACATAGTTAATCATTCATCCATGCCCGATTGTTTTCGGTTTGTACCATCATCATCATCATCATCATCATCATCATCATCGATACGCGTTCCGTCCTAATTGGACATTGCGTGCTCCACCAACTCAATCCACCCCCTATCACTATAGCCAACTTATTGCATCATATTGCATAAATTAAAATCAGTGTTCATAATGGGATTGTCTTTTTAAAAGTCTTTCTTGATTATTGACCACCAAGAGGTCGGAGGTCGTCCTGGGTCTCTAAGTGCTGGATTTAGATATTCTGATAAAGCTTTACGAGCTGGAGTGTCTGCATCCATTCTGAGCAAATGAACTAGAAATCACAATCTACGTCGTTTTATTATTTTACCAACCATACAAATCAATGACATCCCAAAGGAAAAGAAATTGCTACAATTTTGTTTTTGGTAAATTCTGATGTTTTGTTTATTTAAAACATAACTTTAAAAGTACTGAGCCACTCAATTTGTATCAAATTTATGGGGAAGAAGTTTGGTCACTTAATGTATATCTTCGATATTTGGTGTATATTATTGATTTTGAATTACCTTATAATATAAACTGCTCAAAAAAGTTTGGAATATTTTTTCATTCACAAGAACAAATTTTGTTCAAATATATCGGGATATGTTCATTTATTGTAATATTATATCATTTAAAAGCTGATGTGTTCATCTTAACAATGATACCCAATTTGAAGCAATCCCTTGTTCCAGGGCTCAGCTACTTGCTTGAGAACATGGGAGGTCGCAATCTGAAAATGCCAAAATCAACACTATTTTGTGCCTAAAAATCAATAGATCATCACACTACACCGTAGTGGTAAATGTAACACTTCATTGACCAGACGACAAAGATGTTCTTTTGAGCACGAAATAGAGTTCATTTTGGCACATTCAGTTTGTGACCTCTCCATATTCTCAAGCAAGTAGCTGAGCACTGGAGCAAGGGATTGCTTCAAATTTGGTATCAATAATGTAAAGATGAACACACCAGCTTTACATGGATATATAAAACTTTATGAACATTATCCTGCGATATTTGTACAAATTGTGATTGAAGAAGATTTCCAAAAAAAATTTGAGCAGTTTATAAGCACCTGGTCAGAAACGTTTGTGTTTATAGGTGTAAGTGCAGTACCGGGTGTCCCTAAAAAAAGGGTGCACGTGTTTACCCAACTTGTTGACCATGAAGTTCTAACACTTGGTGTAAGATGTTTACACATATTGAACGACTAAACACCTGGCTTTCAGATGCTGCTTATTTCATCTGATTCGGATTTGTCAATCCTGAGAGAATCGATGTTGTGCCACTTTACAGTTTCAAATGTTTACTCCTAAGATACAACTTCCACGTGTACTATTGCCCTTCACCAGTGTTATGCAAAATAACATTTTTGTATTGAGATTGAATAGGTTTAAATAATAGAATGAGTGCCTGTGTACCCAAGCAGAACTGAATATAAAGATGTTTGTTACATGATTAGAACCAGTCCTTTTGACGAGGTTTCATTATTGGGCCTACATTTTCAAAACAAGACAGACGTCCATATGGCTGGGTGTGGCCTCAATTTTCATTAGAAGAGGGTGTTCATGGTCTTAAAATATCATGAAACGAGAAGTCTAGCAGAAGTCACCAGAGAGTTTGCCATTCATTTCACAAACACTCACGCACCATCTAGGAATACACCTACAAAGGAGTATTGGAAATACTTGGTAGATGGTACAAGCACAAATAATGAATAAAGAACATTCTGGAAGACTAAGATATGAAAAGTGGCAGGACACAGTAACACATTGATAACGTGCGGCGTGAACTTCAGAGGGATCCCAGAATAACTACTCGTAGAAATACCTTACCACATATTCCAAGGACATCATTTTTGTTCCTCAGCCTCTTTTAAACAATTCTGGTCAAATGCCCACCCCAATGTTTCAAGACGATTGATGCCCATGGATAGATCAATGTTCGTATCGTTTTGACGCTCATAATCATTCTTTCTGTAAAAGTGGCACAATGTCGATTTTGGGTACCTTCGATAAACTGGGTATATCTCAGGATGGACAAATCCAAATCAGATAAAATAAACGGCATCTGAAAGCTGAGTGTTTTCCCTTTCCGTGTGTATAAACATATTACATCACACTTTAGGACTTCATGGTCAACCAGTTGCGCAAACATGTGCAACCTTTTTTAGGGACACCCTGTACATGAATATTTTGCAGGCTGTGTGAAACAAATAAAAATGGTGCTCTGAGACAGGTATTTTGTCTCAGCTCTAATTATATCTTATACTTCCTGTCTTGTTATTTGCTATTATTTTCCCAAAACTTATCCTCTTGTAGAGAAACTGTCATTTCAGCTTTAGTAATTTATCACCATTGGCGTGACCGCTTTTCTCTAACATCCTTAAATACGAGGGAGCATCAGTAAGTTCTGTCACCAAAGGCAGCCCCAGCTACACATGACAATGCTGTCTTTAGTGGGTTACAGGGGCGGACTGGCCACTGTGGCGTTGTGGCGATCGCCACATGGGCCGCTTGGTTTTGGGCCTCTCAGGGCCGGTTACTCAAATGTTGTGGCCGTGTGAAAATTTATAACTGCGAAAATTTGTGACCGTGCTTAATTTTGTGACCGTGCGATAATGTGTGACTGTGCGAAATTTTGTGACCGTGCGAAATATTTTGACCGTGCGAATTTTTTTGACCCCCCCCCCCCACTTACGTGAAATTGGGGCAACCTTTTACGAACATTTACTAATTTACTACCGGGACGACATACTTCTGCCTGACATGGTCAAAAAGGGCCGCCTTTCAGGTCCCAGTCCGCCCCTGGTGGGTTATGTTATCCCAGGAAAGGTGAGAAGAGACCTTTCCTGGTCATCTTTACATTACATTCTTAGCTCCATCTTCTGTAAGTTTAGTGGGGATTGTAGCCTGTACAGGATGCATAAAAGAAATAGGACCCTGTTTCATGACGGTGTAATACTTGTTATAATCATTGGACCATGAACAATTCAATCACAATGTTAAGCCAAATTAGATATTATGATATCCTGAAAATATGAGATCAATCCGATGAAAAATAAGAAAACTAGCCTACTTTGCGTAAACCATGTCATTTACTGGTTTGTACGATTGGATCTTCTTGTACAGACCAGTATATACCTAGCAACAAAAGTCACGGACCAGGTGCTTTGAGGTTGGCTCATTCAAAATAGATAATCGGTCTCAAAAATCTGAGATATACATTAAATGAGCAAATTTCTTCTCCGCAGTTTGATACCTCATTCAACAAAATCGAACGGTTTCAATGACCGCGCATAACAACAGCAAAGTTGCACTAGGTATAGGAAATCATTGATTTGTGTGTGTGATTACGCACTGAAGATGTGCGTGTAAGGATAGCAAATACTTTCATTCTTCACAGCTGGACACACCCTTTGACCCGCAAATTGCGGTTATCACTCCAGACCCATTCGTACAGATATATAGGTGGCTCGTTCAGATAGCACAGAGTTATGACAGTAATCACACACAAATCAATGATTTCCTATAATTAGTGCAACTTTGCTGTTGTTATGCGCGGTCATTGAAATCGCCATAACTTTAAAAGTATCCATTCGATTTTGTTGAATGAGGTATCAAACTGCGGGGAAGACATTTGCTCATTTAATGTAGGCCTATATCTCAGATTTTTTGTATCGAATATCGATTTTGAATTAACCAACCTCAAAGCACCTGGTCCGGGACTTTTGTTGCTATAGGTGTATAACATGGTTTACGTTTCAATACGTTACATTAATTATAAACATAGTAAATAAATCAGTCAATAGTAAAGATTGGTATGGTAATCCAAATTCTGGCACAAATCAATATAACTGGCTAAGTAAATATCCACAAATCAGATGCGTGCACATTCTGTGCAGACTAAAAAGTCTTGTTAAACAGTTCTCAAACCCACTGTGGATGGCTCATTAAAGAAAGTTCCATGATCCATAATTGCCCGTGTCAAATAATATTTCATATTAATAGTTCGATTGCACATCAATGTTCTTGCATACATAATTCATGTTTTTGACAGGCTAAAAAGTAGAGAACTCTTTCTCTTTTGAAGACAAAACAGCTGCGACATTAATTAATGTGTCAAATAAACAATATCCGTGTTAAATGTTGCTCAGTGTTCCTTCTGAGAAAGTTCCAGTAGGAAAGCATAATTATTTCGGGCAATCAGCCGTCCTTCGACATGTCCACCAATAATACGTTGAATGCAGATATTTGCTCATCTAGCCTTTGAACCACTGCTCTGCGAACTATTCCTCGGTTGCGACGTAGTACTATCACCTCTGCCCTGATGCGATTCTCTACTTCTTGAAGACTGACAGAAGGGGTCTGATAGATTATTTACTATGTTTATAATTATTGTAACGTATTGAAACGTAAACCATGTTATTTACTGGTCTGTACAATGTGGATCCCATTGTACAAACCAGTAAATGACATGGTTTACGCAAAGTATGCTAGTTTTCTTATTTTTCATCTGATTGATCTCATATTTTCAGGATATCATAATCATTAATTGGGCTTTACATTTAGACTAAATTGGTCATGGTACAATGATTATAACAGGTGTTACACCGTCATAAAATAGAGTCCTAATTTCTTTGATGCACCCTGTATAGAATATGCCAAGACCAGTTCTGCCGCTAAGGCGGTATTGAATCATGCTGCATCACGACAATGCAAGTACTCACAAAGCTTGACTCACTCACTCGGACTTACCTTGTTGAAAATAGTATCCATTTGATGGAACATCTACCCTAATCGCCCAACTTGGCTCCGTGCGACTTCTGCTGGCTCTTTCCCAACAATCAAATCAAAGCCTCGGATTGCTGGGAGGCCTTTATCAAGGACCTAAGACCTAGCCAAAAAGCTGTACATTCAGAGATGAGACAATCCCTACTTCGGAGAACCACCCATGCTTCGAGAAGTGGAGGATGAGCCCGGGGGGGGGGGGCACTCAACTTTTTTTGGGTAGGGGTGTGCCGCCCAGGGTCTCAAAAAGGGGGGCTAAAGAACTGAACTGAGTGGATTTTATGACGAAAAATAGGGTCTTAAGAACTGATTTTTTCAAAAATGTAGGTCTTGAGAACTGGCCTGTAGTTCAATTTTGATAAGCAAGAATGAAGAATGCACATTTTTTGTTGTTGTTGTTGTTGTCAATCAAATTGGGGTCTTAAGAACTGATGCAGGCTCAAAAGGGGGGTCATAAGAGCTAGCAGTAGAGGGTGAAAAGGGGGGTCTTCAGCGCGGCACATATCTATACCCTTTTCCATTGTTAGCGCCCCCCCCCCCCCCCCCCCCCCCCGGATGAGGATGCATCAGTAGACGTCAAGGGAAGCTTCTTCAAGGGAATGTGACTGTAGTTTTTGAAATTGTATGGCCATCTTCAGAAACATGGGCCAGCTAAGTGACAAAACCTTTGATCCACCGTCGTATCACAAGTGTCTGGAAACTGGAATCTGTTAGCCATAGAACACTTTTCAATCATGGTAATACCTTCCCTAACAGTAAAGAAAGTGTTTCAATAAAGTCACAACTTCATTAAGACACACTTTTTATTTTTGTAACTTTTTAAGTTCGGGATTTGTTTATAACACAACAATTTATGTTAACCTGTTACTATTGTTTTATATAATATCTGTTTGCGTTCGTTTTCTATGTGCTCATATCGAGGGTTGACAACTAGAAAGACTTAACTAAAAAAAGTACATTATGAAGAGAAAAAAAGGTTTTAATAAACTGCTCAAAAAAAGTTTGGAAATTTGTATTCAATCACCATTTTTGATATTTTGTGATATATTCATATTGTGAATCATATCAATGTAAAGCTGGTGTGTTCCTCTTTCTAACGATACTTTATTTGTAGCAATCACCATTTTTATTCCTTAGCCATACGTTTAAGTATGTGGGGAGGTCGCATTAAAAATGTTCCAAATTCCCCACTATTTTGCGCTCTAAAGACTATCTTTGTCGTCTGTTCAATGACCACTAGTGTAGAGTGATTCTCTATTGACTTTTGAGCATAAAATAGTGTTCGATTTTGGCACATTCAGATTGAGACCTCTCCATGCTCTCAAGCAAGTGGCAGAGCACTGGGACAAGGAATTGCTACAAATTTGGTATCATTGTAAAGATGAACACATCAACTCTTCATTGATATGCAACACAGTATGGAAATATCTCGAGATACCAAAAAGTGAGTTACATCTTTCTGGTTGTCAACCCTCGATTTACACAGTTCAACACAAATAAGTTCCCCTTTAGATTATGCCTGATATTTATAAAATGAGTTACTCCATCGAAACGAGTTTTGGCACACATGATGTAGGGGTGCACAGCAAACACTAGAGCCGGCCTATAGCTACGCAGGTGTTGTAATACTTGAATGAGCACACATTGAATGGAGGAATACCTTAATTCAAAAGTTGCCAAATGATGTATTGAAGAAGGATGGGTAAGCAACTTGAACCAAGGTCTTTGCTTGAACACTGCAGTTGTTGTGCTGCTTGAATGAGCACACATTGACTGGAGGAATATCTATTTCAAAAGGTGAAAAATACGATGTTCAAACAAAGACCCTGGTTAAAGACCAGAGGTTCAAGCTGGTTAACCATCCTCCTATACATCATAGCAATATTTGAATTCAGGTATTCTTCCATTCAATGTGTTCATTCAAGCATTACAACACCTGCGTAGTTGTAGCTCCGTTCTTGTGTTGCTGTGCACACGTGCATTATGTGTGCCAAAACTCGTTTTGATGGAGTATCTCATTATAAAAATATCAGGCATAACCTAAAGGGGACTTATTTTTGTTGAACTGTGTATATCAAAGACTGTTTGTTTAATGAATCATTAAGAATTTACAGTCATTAAAACTCTGCTACAGATAGTCGTCATGCATGCATCATCTCTTACCATAATAGGCTTATTCCTTATGGAATATAACAAATTAGTAAGATGGAATTAGTTCAAATCTTGGTAATATTTTTTCAGGAATAAAGAGTCAAAGACAACTCTCATCTATGTTTATCAAAATATCTTTATTTTAGAATCGACATTACCACCTACTCATTATTAAAGCTAAACATAACAAATAAATATCATTGTAGGATTTGATTAAACTTGAGTCTGTTAAAGACTGACAAAACATGCCCACATTGTAAAGGTCATAACTGCTATCCTGATCATTTTATGATAGAATTACATCATGGACCAAGGACGTTAATTTTTGGTTACATCTGGTATCCCATTTGCTACTAAAAATGAATATCTACCAATCCTGACTGTTATTCTCATCATTTTATGATAGAATTACATCATGGACCTAGGAAGATTGTTTTTGGTTACATCTGGTATCCCATTTGCTACCAAAAATGAATATCAACTAATCCTGAAATAGATAATGATATATCAAAAATGATGCAGTTTCAATGCATGACTTAAACACATTCCAATCTATGCAAACCAAAATTAGAATCGGATAGCCCGATTGCCTCCACGGATACAGGCACTGTGCAATCTTTGCAGCTTCTGTTAATGCCCACAAATTGTGAAGGTTATTCTCATACACACTGGCAGCCTAAAAAAGTATTGAAAAACACTATAGAGGGGGTATAATAAAAACTTTCATTTTGTATTTAAAAATACCGACTCTCAGTAAAGCGATTATGTACTGATTCGCTCGACATGTAGGTATGTACCATAAAAGTGGTATTTTTCGCGCGATTCCTTTTTCGCATTTGCCGATTTTCAACCGTTGTGTGATTTTAAATTTGTGATCTGTAGTTACATCGAATAGACCCATACATAAAATATAAATATTTGCGTGCAATTATTTTCGTGGTAGCTGGTTTGAGCGCGAAAATCGCAAACATTAATTTAGCTCGAAAATGTCCGCTTATACAGTATATATGGAACTTCCCTAGATGAAAAATCCACACTTGGGAGGCATTTACAAGATGGAGTGTTGTGTTTGTGTATGCGACCTTTAATACTGCAGCATTTTTCAACCCATTTACCATGCTTAATGATAAATGTCTCCATAACTAGAGAACCTTTTTGACCTGCTGCTTTCTTAGACATTTTACAAACCTCCAATACTTGTGGAAAGGTTAATTACTCATTCAATATTATTGATTGATGTTAATGGGCGCTTCAAGATTAATTACTATAGTTTGATCAGTTCTAAATTGGCGAGGTCTCTTTACAGCAGCGAATGAATTTAGAAGGACGTGGGCACACATGAAGGCAACGAGCTCACTGTACATCATATGCTTGCGTGTGCGTGCGGCCAAAACCATGTGTGTGATGCCAAAACCATGTGTGTGTGGCCAAAACCGTGTGCGTGTCGCTATAATCACGCTCGATGTTGGATTACTTTTGCACACAGAGATAAAAATGAATATTTCTCGCCAATTTGGAACTGATCAAACGATAATTTATCTTTCAAATGGTAACTGTAATGTCTCTAATTTAAGGTCCGAAGATCGCGGAATTGAGGTTAAACGCGGAAAACGACATTTTGATGAAAAGAAGGGGAAAAGAGCACAAAACACGTCCAAAACACACAATTTATAAATAGTCTTGAATAAAACAATATAAATATTAAAACATGATACGTAATAAAACCTAAAGTAAAGTAAAGTGTGTTTATTTTGGTTTTATAGATCGTAAATGTTAAGCTTTCTTGGGGAAAATTACATCACAAAAAAATAGAAAAATTTACAAAGCGGAAAAACATGGAATTCGACAGTTACAAAGCGGTAAACTTCGAACCTTTATCTAATTTATATAAGGATGTATTCTATTAAACCTGAATGCTTACAATTGAACTTGCACCAAATTTTTAGGATAGAGTTGAAGTGACAACCCACATCAATTTAACATATAATTAAGTCTTTTTAAAGAAGGAAGTAGTCCAACAATTATAACTAACATTACATTGATAAAAATAACCCCTGACAACATATCAAGGGTTTAGTGTAACAAAGGGCTATATGCATTTTTGGCCAAAATGAGATTTTAGTATCAAATTATTCGCACAAGATCAGGAACCAAATTATGAGAAAATAGTAAATTTACCTAATCAAAAAGGTTTGAATAGTATTTCTTTTAACTTGTCAAAACCAATAAGTGACAATGATGGGTACAAATCTTTAATTCACTTTTTCTCAAAATGACCGAAATGCAGATAGCCCTTTGTTGCACTAAACCCTCGATATAAAATAAATATAGACAAACAGTATACACATCCTGTAGTTGTTGGCAAAATACAGATATAAACAGAACAAAGAAGTAGAGAAGTTTTACACTTTTTGTATTATTTGCCACATATATTTCAAATAGACATTTTGAGATTATATTGGTAATTGTTAGTAAGAATACAATCATTTGATACCGTTCAGGACATTGTTACTGATGAAAGATGGCTATAGTTCAGTCAGTTCCAAATTGGCGAACCTGTTTACAGCAGTGAATTAATTCAGAATAGCGTGCATGCGCAAAACTCTCGTATGGCACAACATTGCACAGTACTATCGTATGCTTGACGCTTGCGTATGTCAAAATCGCTTGGATTACTTTGGCGCGGGGATAGATAACAAACGCATTATTTCTCGCCAATTTGGAACTGATCAAACTATAGCAGCCATCTAAAATATCAAGGTAGGTGAAAGTGTGACTTATCAAAACAGACCAGTTGTCTCCAAAAAGGGAAATTTATCTTTTAATTTCATGTGACAAACCTTAATTAGAGCTTTAAAATGACACCAACGTATTGAAATTTAACATAAAAAAACAGGTTTTGTGAAGCTTGAGAGGTGATGAATTTGTTTTATTTTATTTATATTCTTCGTTTTTCTTTTGTTCTTTTCTGCAAATAAGGTTTGCCGACAACTGGTCTGTTTCATTGTGGTGGGTCACGTGTGTATGTTGTGATCAAAACATTTATAAAACTTCCCTTGTACAAATGTACATAAACGGCATTACTGATAACCTAGGGTTTGTGCATTGGCAAATACTGTAAAGCTAATATTTTCGAGCATTTTGATATATCATAGACATTTCGCGAATTTTTTTTTTCTTCACGTGTGACCTTCTGGATGCACTGCATGAATGTTGAAAACAACATTTTTGCATGTTATAATTTCTGCGGAAAAAATTTTGTGCGAAAAGCCCGAAAATAAAACCACCGCGAAAATTTCAGCTTTAACAGTTACTCTGTTCATCTCCTCTGGTTACTATTGCGTCACATACTGCGAGAAACAATTTACATTCTCGTTGGATAATTCTACAAGATTCCTTCACAATTTTTCCGACTAATTTTTGACCGTCATAATTGCATGATTCTTCTTGTCAAATGAACTGGCAGTGCCAATCTAAACCGACACGACAGTCAATATTGAAGCATAAATAAAGAAATGGCGCCAGTTTAAAGAATAATGGTAAAAAACCAGTTTGTCCACGTGTTACGCAAGTTCATGGGATATTGTCAACTCAATAGTACTGCGTTCACAATTTCCTGCAATAGTATGTAGGCCCTAATTATACCTGTAAACAAAGGGGAGGTACTCAGCCATGAAGCAAGCGATTGTTACAAAAGTGGTGTCATTTTATAGAGGAGGAAATTAGCTAATCCACTGATGCATAAAAGGATACAAACAGGTCTCAAATAAATGAGAAATAGGTGGCTCAAAAAACTTTCTCAACTTTTTTTGAGGAGTTTATATGGAAACATCCATGACTGCCATAGACTCACGTATGGACAAACTTGTATTTGACAAGTTTTCTTTAAATTGACGCCATTTCTTAATTTTAGCTTTTAATTTCAACACCGTTTTCACCATATACCAACAAGATATTTTAGTTTAGGAATATCTTAAAATAATTTAAACATGTTTCTCCAATGTTGATAAATTTGCCTCTAAAAAAGTGTAAACCTTTTTTTGGACCACCCTGTATATTACAAAAAAGTTTAGAACAATTTTTCATTATCTACTGGCAAGATGATATCTACTTAAAGGTAGATGACCTGATCACATTTTCATAGCACAGATTTTTCTCAAACATATGGAGATTTTCATATCATATGAAAGATCATATTTTTCTGATTAACATACTGAAATTTGACGGTCCAAATCAGTATGATTACGAAGAAATCGGTGAAATAGCATCGAATTACCGCGAAAGGTGGTTACCACCAATATAGTTTGTGTACAACTCAATGGGCACATTTCACGGCATCTTGTGCGTCTAAAATAAGAACCATTAGAGTTATGCAACTCAAACTTTGGAATACAACTCTTTTAAGGATGACCTTTCATGTAGAATAGAAAACTTCAAGTTGAAAATCGGAACATCTACCTTTAAGTTCCCAAAGATGATTTCTTGAGCAAACCAGCAAGCTCAGCGTCACTGCACTAAGGGCTTTTCACAGAAAAAGCAACGCCGACCATGTGCTTAACACTTTCCACACGGCATATAGTTTTACTATTTACAAAACAGATTTTCAGCAACCTTTCGCAATTTTCAAAGTCTATCTCAAGGATAACTGAACCAATACTTATACTTGTTTCAATGCATTTCTCATGGTGATTCCAATTATGGTAATGAAATTCAACATAATTTTGACGGGTTTTATACATTTTGTGAAATTTTGGAATGTCGTCTGCAGACTCCTGCCGCATGAAAAGTGTTAAGTAGTTAATTGCTAAAGGTCAACGAACCTTTAGCTTT
The DNA here is from genome assembly GCA_035610835.1 of Ophiura sarsii. Taxonomy (NCBI): domain Eukaryota; kingdom Metazoa; phylum Echinodermata; class Ophiuroidea; order Amphilepidida; family Ophiuridae; genus Ophiura; species Ophiura sarsii. The sequence continues at coordinate 6,004,943 of CM069456.1, read as the reverse complement.
TCATACACGTCAGGAGATTGGCACAGCTCAGCCCCCTTAGAACTAGATACAACTTCTACCGGAAGACACTACACTACACTGCAGACAGAAAAACACTCGTCATGTGATGAAAGTTTGGAATGCTGGTGAACTTCCTCGGTAAAATCTTTGCAGGAATCGATTAATAATTTTACGCCAACATTCTTGGCCTCCCAATTTCTCTTGGGGTTCCTAACCTCTTTCTCACATTTTTTTTAAATTTTGCTGAATTCAATTCAATTTGATTTAATTTCATCAACATTTTAATCAGTTTTCAGTTCCACTTAATTTATAAATTGCCCACAAAAATCACAAAAAAAAATTAATCTTAACCTTAGAGGTTTATTTTGGGAAAATTGGTCAAATAATGGCAGATAAATGTAACACCGCATCAGCATTCCAAAAGGTAAGTCCTTCACCACCATATAATATGGCATGCCATGATTGGGCAGTACTTGGGAGAGTTAAAGGCATATTATGTGATCTTTTCCAGAGATCGCCCTCTATTCATGATTTTTTTTAGAAAAGTAGATTTTCTTGCAGATTTACATTTCTGATCATAAATCGTACATACATTCAAGTTACAAAGCGATACGATTCCTAATTACCTCAAAATCATGGTTTTAGAGTGAATTTAGAGTGAAAATATAAACTGTCGTGTTATCCGACAGTTTATTTTCACTCTAAAACCAAAAGAATCGTATCGCCGTGTAACTTGGAATGTATGTATGATTTATGATCAGAAATGTAAATCTGCAAGAAAATCTGCTTTCAATTTTTTTTTCGATGTTGAGGGCGTTCCCTGGAAAGATCACATAATACACCTTTAACATACTAATTACTTTAGTACCCTTTATCATGTCACACACATATAGGTCAAAAACATTAGCAAAAACTATTATATGATCAAGCAAAATGAGTCGGAAGTCATGTCAAAAACCTCATACTTTTCGGGCCCTTTAGCATGTATAAAAACAAAATGCCAAATGTGTTGCTTTAGACAACTGGAGGAGCAAGAACACTTACACGGTGTTGATATATGTTCTTGTCCCTTGAACATGTTTAAAACAGACTGCCCAAGGTTATACATAGTAAGTATTACTCTCTACATGCTGAAGAGCCAGATGGGTTACCAGGTTTTGACAGAGCAGTGACTGGTTTCATAATCTTTAGACCATGGTGACCATACTTATATCCATAGAATGGCCCCAATGCCCAAAATGAATGTTCTTGACAGCCATACAGAAGGTGCATTTTTAGTGAGATTGATCACTCCTATCACCCAATGAGTGCGTATACATACAGACGCCCATAGACGCCAGAGATGAAGGATTCTGTGAAGACAACGCACAGAGTTCATCATTTAGGCTTCTTTTTGGTTTTGCCAAATACACTGTCCACAGCCAGGCCTGAGAAAACAAGTGCTACACCGCCCCACTGTCGTAGTAATAATGGATTGGAGAATAAGATGACGGACCCAAGTATTGTGAAGAACTTTCTAGTAGTTGTGATGATAGAGCAGGTCAATGGCCCAAAGGTGGTTACTGTCACGAAAATAAAATGCTGTAAACAAATTGATAAATAAATACATTAGTAAGGAATGTACACAGTTCGACAAAAATAAATTCCCCTTTAGATTATGCCTGATATTTTTAAAATGAGTTACTCCATCGAAATGATTTTTAGCACACATTAATATATGTGTGCACAGCAACACTAGAACAGGGCTATAACTATGCAGGTGTTGTAATGCTTGAATGCGCACACATTGAATAGAGGAATACCTAAATTCAAAAGATAGATATTGTTGCCGTGATGTGATCAAGCGATATGAGTTAGAAGTCGTCAATATCGATTTTGAGATATAACCAAACAAAGAGTAAAAATTCTCCTGTTTTCTCTTGTTTTAAATACCATTCAATTCCTATTATCTTTGGAGTTAAGTGTCTGTTTAAGGTTGGAGAGCATTGCAAATATCCAATAAAATGAGGTAGAAACTGTAGTCAGCTTCAGAGAAGTTCAGCACTTTTTTTCTGTGACAACTGTGTACAAGCGTAAACACAGAAGTGCGTTGTAGAAGAGCGTCACAACAGCAATATCTGTAATCCGATTCGCCGATCGTATCTATGGGTCACGAATGTCCCCGCCAACACACGCTCATTAACTAGATCACACGTGTTGGCTATCGTAAAAATTGCTGAAGTTCTCTTCCGATGACTATAACAAAAAGAAGATTTCTTGATGCACCCCAGGATGCTTCACTTTCATCACATGCCCACTGATTTCTGTCACCAGTGTCTACTGGTGCCCATTGACATTACAGTGCAAGGAAATGCTTATAAATTTGTTAAACGAGGGTCTTTAAGAAAATACTGTTGCAAGTAATATGATTGATGTGTCTTTAATACAGTTCTCTCTTGATGTTCTTAAAGACCCTATATTTTTAAAAATACAAGTTTTAGTTGGGATTCAATTTCTTTCATATTTGTGGCAAAATTTCCCCTATCTGTACATGTATTATACTATGGTAGAGGTCAAACGACCTCCAGCTGTTAATTACTTTAACACATGTGTTGCACTATTTGTTTTGGCGATAAGCCCTGCTGGTACTGTAGGGGCGCTAAGCATGATGGGGTACATCAAGAAATCTTCTTTGACTATAACACTTGACATATTTTACTTGTTCATTTTACTTGATTGCATCACACATGGGTCCATTTTTACTTCAAAAAATGCTAAAACTTGAGTATATTTACATTTTGCTTTTAGCACTTCACTAACAAAAGTATTGATTTCCCCCATATCGTCACATAAAGACATCAAAAAAAGTAACGCGGCTGTTGTAAAAGCACCTATAATTTTAAAATTGTTACTCATATTCTAAAAATGAAAATACCAGGAGACGGACATTTTAATTACGGTGATTTTGACACCTTGTTTGTTAAAATCGATAAAGTATTGTTGTCGCGGTATGTGCTTACAGATGAAAAGTGCCATTTCCATTGTTGCATTAACTCCTATTGATCTCTCTGATTCAGCGTGAAGATAATAGGGGGAATTTTGATAGTTTGTCCATGACGATGACCTGTCCTGTCTGTCTTTTCGGGCCTTCTGAGCATTTGGAGTTTTAAATTCATCCTTTTTAATTGTAAAGAAGTACGCCTGTCATCCCCATTAAATTTGTCCCGGATTATGCTATTCAAGTTTACAGCACAACAAGAACAGCTAATCAAAATTCCCGCTATTATCTTCACGCTGAATCAGAAAGTTCAATAGGAGTTAATGCAACAATGGAAATGGCACTTTTTATCTGTAAGCACATACCGCGACAACAATACTTTATCGATTTTAACAAACAAGGTGTCAAAATCACCGTAATTAAATTGTCCGTCTCCTGGTGTTCTCATTTTTAGAATATGAGTAACAATTTTAAAATTATAGGTGCTTTTACAACAGCCGCGTTACTTTTTTTGATGTCTTTAGTATAAATCTTATCTCACCTGACCAACAGCACTTCCTAATCCAAACAGCAGTAGATTCCATATGACATAGGGATATCGGTTGACAAAGGCAATAAATCTAGTCAACTCACCGGTAGTAACAGTAACTAAAATAAAATAAATGTAACAATAATATGAAATTAAGTAATATTAACTTAATATATGAATAATAATAACAATGGTACGTTCCCCATACAGTCGGGTACAGGGTTCCTAAAACTATGTCACAACTTTTTGAGAGCTCATCCACAATTGACATGGTGAAAATTAATGGGGATATAAGTTTTATGATATCTGTTTAATTGGAACTTGGTAATATCACACATGATGCTGAAAATGTATTGCTTTAATCATAAAATCACTTTATGCTTCTGGTTGAGGCCTTAACCCTAACCCTAGAACGTGGCAGTGGGGATGGAACGAAGAACAGGGGGTTAAATAAAAAATGCGAACAATTAGGTCCGCCGGGAATTGAACCAGGGTCAGCCGCGTGACAGGCGAGATATACCACCACTCAGCCACGGGGGGAGGGCTTCACAGGCTAAAAAATCGGAGACCATATATATACCCGTATTTTAGTGCTACATGAGATAGAACTTGTGCGTGCGCAAGCCAAGTGGTGCTGGCCCAAGTGGCCATGTTGTTTCTGTGTTACGTAGTAGGGTTAGGGTTATACAAATGCACCGTGTTGTGTCGTATTAACCCTAACCCTAGAACGAACCCTAGAACGCGGCAGTGGGGATGAAACGAAGAACAGGGGGAGGGGGTTAAATAAAAAATGCGAAAAATTAGGTCTGCCGGCCCCGGTAATTGAACCCGGGTCGGCCGCGTGACAGGTGAGATATACTAACATTCAGGCACGTGGGAGGGCTTCACAGGCTAAAAAATCGGAGACTATATATACCCGTATTTTATTTAGTGCTACATGAGATAGAACTTGTATGCGCGCAAGCCAAGTGGTGCTGGCCGTGTTGTTTCTGTGTTACGTAGTAGGGTTAGGGTTATTGGGGAACAGAGTAATGGGCAGAGGTTGTCACCTAAATGCAATGTAAATACAACTTACTTATGGCAAGGTAGAGCACAGACCAGAGATTGATGTTGAACATCATATGATGAGGTTGTGTCTTACTGTCTGACCTCATCCTTTCTTGTAAAACTCCAGTTAGACCATCTAATGTTAGAGATGTTAACTGTGATGGAGACAAACAAATCATCTTATGTAAGAGATGTAAACTGTGATGGAGACAAACAAATTATATATTGTAAGAGATGTTAACTGTGATGGAGACAAACAAATCATCTAATGTAAGAGATGTTAACTGTGATGGAGACAAACAAATCATCTAATGTAAGAGATGTTAACTGTGATGGAGACAAACAAATCATCTAATATAAGAGATGTTAACTGTGATGGAGACAAACAAATCATCTAATGTAAGAGATGTAAACTGTGATGGAGACAAACAAATCTTCTAATGTAAGAGATGTTAACTGTGATGGAGACAAACAAATCAGGAGGACTATTTGTCATATGTAACAGCTGATAGTTGGCAAAGATTACACAATTTAACAGAATTTTTCTCATGGTTTTTACGCCAGCAGAGGGAACAGCAACAAGCCGAATGTGTGAAAACACATCCTGAGTACTGGTGTGTATTAATTTAAAGTAAATTTATTAAGAATTCCTATAAGAGGGCTGGGCAATTGGTGTTATTGAAAGAAAGATATTACATAAAATCCAGAGGTCTACCTACCTACTTACCTAGCAAGAACTATCTATTTTGATTTGAATTTGGAGAATAAGACATGAAAAACAGCCAGTGGTGGCACAACAGGGGGCATATACCCTCCAGTCACAAAACTCCCCCCCCCCCCCCCCCCCCACCTGTTGATAGACTTTCAATGTCAAAATTACCTCTTAATTATCTTTAAATTATCTCTTTTCAGATTAAATTGAGTTAATTTTAGGTGATTCTTTCATTGAAATGCAACATTTGTGCGTGCATCCCCTCTCCCTCTACCCCTGCGATTTTTCCTTGCTCCTCCTGTTTTCACTCCCCCCTAAACAAATATGGATGCTGAAAACATTATGATGAAGAGAACGGTTTGGAGAGCTACCCATATGGAGTTCCTACATTTTGGAGGTGGCTAAAATAATCATTTGTGTCACCTCAAATTATTATCAGGGAATATTTGCATCATAAAAATGCAGAATATCTCAATGCATGGCAATTGTACCTACACAATTAAAGACGTGTGGTCTAGTGGATAGCATGCCGGTCTCACGATGCAAAGGTTGTGAGTTCTAGCCCCACTACAGCCAACTTGTTTGTATCCTTGGGCAAGGTACTTAGTCTCAATTGCTTCGTCGACCCAAGCGAGATTAGGGAGCTGTTAGGGGATTGTAATATACAGACTCTTTTGTAAAGAGTAGGGGATCATCCCGGTCTGTATCTGTTCACACATCTAACGGACCCCAATGGAAATAAGCTAATAAGCTTATTGGGTTATCCAGGGTTGTAGGACCCAAATAATATAAAATAAAATAAAATCAAGATTATTGGCCGTGGCACAATACATGCTCAATCTATGACTAGAATATGTAATCTCCCAATTTGAGTAGGGGCTAGATTTCGACAAGAATCAGGGAATCGATTCTCACTGGATGCTATTTTGGAGAATCAAACTTGATTCGTGTAGACAATTTAGTAAGCTTACTTACTTGAACTTAGTTAAAATAGTTTGCGTTCAGTTTGTTTGATGCTTGCAAAATTATACATTTGACATCTATGTATTTTTCACACATGAAAATGTATAATTCGACCTTTAACTCATACAAAATGAATGAACCATGTTCGCTCATTGGTTATTTACCGCTGTCATTAGCACCCAACATCCAATCATCACATAAGTCTATTTAAATGCTGTAGAATATACATTGAGATTAATTAACACTCTATGATTCTTGTAAATGTTCCTGGTGAGAATTAGATGCTGGTCAGTTGATTCTCGCAAAAGGTGCGAAATCTAGCCCCGTGTTGAGAATAGCAAATGTGTTTACTCACAAGTAATATTTCTCCCCATCCCAATACGTGATCATCTATTGTTGCAGCTTTCTGGTCTTTGTACATAAATGCTGCTACACCAGCTACAATTAGCAATACAGATAAGTACTTAATCCAGGGATAGCTCTTACGAGCCAAGATTACACCAAGAATCATCACTGTAAGGAGAGACAAAATGCATCAAAAGTCAATAAGGCAAGGGAAAAAAAACTGTTTACGGGCCCGACCGACTTTTTGCGTTTTGCAAGAATTATTTTTAGAATATTTTTTAGAATATTTTTCTCAAATCATGTCAAATCAGCCATTTTTTGGCCGAAAATCTGCCGAAAACTTTTGTTTACACGTATTTCAAAACAATGGTGACAATTTAGGTTAAAATGTCAAATAAAAAACCCCTGACCAACCGACCCCTACTTGACAGGTCTGTCCTCCAGTAAAACAGGGTGTGTTTTATCGTCGCCTTAATAACCTGGTCGCCTCATACCGCAAAGCGAATCATTGTGAATCTGAGATAAACACCACACTAACCAGCATGCCAATTGAGTCCCACCACATGGGTATGTGCTTCCCCATACTGTAAAAGTGAACATTTCCGTGCTACATTTATTTTTTTGTGCTTTTCACGCTAAAATCAGCAAGCACGAAAATAAAAATGTGCGAATATATTCATTTTGTATGTAGGTCTATGTAAGGAAGCTCAAAATCGTGAAAATAAAAGCAAGTAAAATTGTTCAAAATGAGCATAAAGCGTGGAAAATTACAAGGTTGAGTGACCCAGGCCCGTAAGAAGGGGGGGGGCGATGGTGGCGATCGCCCCCCCTTTGAAAATCTTCCCCGGAAAATTTGTACACAGATGAAAAAAATTCGCGCGCATTTGTCTTCCAAAAATGCAATATTCTTTGCTACAAGCTTGTTTAGAGCCAAAATGTACCTCGATCGTGCAAAAAATAGGTGCAAATTCGAAAATGTCATTTCTTGCCCCCCCCCCCCCAATATCATTAACCTAGCTACGCCACTGCCAAAAACAGAGAAAATCCCCCCTCCCCCCAAAAAACTCCCTCAAAAATATCTCCAAAAACTACTTCCGGTATTTCTGTGCGTCGACCAACAAGAAAGGTAAACTATGACACCATAATGGAACAGAAAAAATAAAAAATCAGCGTGTCTCCGACGGAAAAAAACTAGCTCTATCACTTCCGGTGATTTTTTTGAAAACGCCCTCCCTTTAAAAAAAAGTGTCTTACGGCCCTGTGACCATACCCAAGACCCCAAGGGCCCAGCCCATTCCCTCTTCCAACATACCTGGTATAGGTTTACATGACTTTCCCAACACTTGCATTGGATAGCTGACAAATTTGAGCGAGGAATTACTGGCCACCATGGCGCCAAGATATGTAATAGCGCAAGCTGCATATAGCTTTGTTGGCGTTGTATCTGGTTCAGACTTCTTTACCTGTAAAACTAGGAGTATAAAAAACACCATGAGCATGCCATTTTAATAATGCAAAAGTGAATAAGGTCTCCACTGTATTCCAAATAATGAAAATAAACCATTGCAGAGTTTAATGCAGACCCTCAATTTTATTCAAATTTCAAATAATAAATGAAATATCCATTTTCGGTAACACTTACTTAAAGACTTAACTTTCCCTACTTTTAAGAAGATCATTCACATTTTTAATTAAAGCAATATACATTGTATGAAGTATGATGATTGTGACCTGAGGAAGTATTACAGTATACCAGCTATGAGTTCATTGCTCTTCACCCTATTAAACCTGTGTTGCACAAGAAAAGTTTTTGTTATGAAAAAAATTAATAAAGTCAAAGTTTTTCAAGGTGTACAAAAGTCTTAATGCACAATGACTGTGAAGCTGGCGCTATACACACACATATTTATGATGCGTCATTCCGCAGAGGCTCAAATCATTTACAAAGAATGACATAAATTAACATATACATGTAAGAAACAAGATCAGATGGGGGAACAAATATGTCTAAGTGCCTTTATTTAAAGGCAATAACAGAAACAGACAGTCAAAATGATAGGGTACCGTATTATCCCTATTAAGCGCCCAGGGCGGTTACCAAAGTCATTTTGGGTGGGCGCTTATTAAGTTACCTTTTTTAAACTCATTTATCATAAACACTGTCAAATTCGGCGAGGTTGCACTAGCGGGAAACCATGTGCATTCGAAAAGTAAACTGTTTACAATTTTTGGGGAAAATCAACATTGTGGCGCCGCAGTGGTCTCACTGTGGCCACATTACATGATGTCAGGCTTACTGGTACTGCGCTTTACCTAAGGATAATACGGTATGTATAATTGTGGAATCTGCATTGCCACACATGTTGGAATTGTTTGTATGGAATGACAATTTTTTTTTATGTAAAGTAAAGATACCAATTTGGACTACTTACTTGCTTTAGCAAAGATTCCGTTTATAATACATTGAAAGAAAACCAGACAGAAGAAATAGTTGAAGCGTTCTTTATCCTCACCCTCTCCATAATCACTTCTTGTGCTGGAAAAGAAAGTTTTAAACACAATTTAGTAAATAGCGCAGACTGATTTCCAGGATAATTGAGGGCGCACTCCCATACGTATCTCTCAATGCCCCTTAAATAACAAACAGGGAATCTTCTACGCTTATTGTGTCCCCCACCACAAACCCCTCCCACCCCCATGCACAAACCCACTCAATCCCAACCACAAACCTACTCCACAATGCCCCTCCACATCTAAACCATCCCTACAACCTCCCCTCCCCACCACAAATCCCCATGTACCCACCCCCATGCCACCGCAACCCCTTTACCATCACAATCCCCACCACAAACTCCCTCCCCTCCCAATCCCCACCACAAACCCCCTCCCCTTCCCATCCCCACCATAAACCCTCTCCCCTTCCGGCCTTCCCATCCCCACCACAAACCCCCTCCCTTTCCCATATCCACCACAAACCCCTTCCCTCCCATTCACAAAACCCCTCCCCCACCACAAAACCCCTCTCCCACCACAAACACCCTACCCACCCCCACCCCATGCATCCACGCCACCACAACCACCTGCCCATCACAATCCCCCACCCTAGAACCCCTCCCCTTCCCAACCGCACCACAAACCCCTACCCCACCACAAACCCCTACCCCACCACAAAACACCTCCCCCACCACAGAACCCCTCCCCCACCACAAACACACCACCCCTAGGCCAACCCTTCCCACCCATACATCCATGCCACCATTCCCCCCAAAAATCCTCTCCCCAGGGCCATCCCATTCGCCACCACAAACCCCTGCCCTCCACCACAACCCCTCCCCACCACTAACCTCCTCCCCAACCACTAACCCCCTCCCCAACCACAAACACCCTCCCCATCACTAACCCCCTCCCAACCACAAATACCATCCCCCATCACTAACCCCTTCCCAATCACAGACACCCTCCCTATACCCTACCTCACACCAAATCCCTTTTTTACAATAGACAAAACTTTTGCTTGATGCTGAATGGATGTTTCTGACATACCCCTTGTATTTCATTGGCCACAAGTACTCAATTTTAGGCTAGTGGATCCACCCAGATAAAGTGCTGGGAGATATCAAGTCTCAAACCCCAAATCACATAATGTTCTTCATCTCTTCAACTAGTATCAGAATTTGCTTAAAAAAGGTATATTATGTGATCTTTCCAGGGAACGCCCTCAACATCGAAAAAAAAATTGAAAGAAGATTTTCTTGCAGATTTACATTTCTGATCATAAATCGTACATACATTCCAAGTTACAGGGCGATACGATATAAACTGTTTATATTTTCACTCTTAAATTCACTCTAAAACCATGATGTTGAGGTAATTAGGAATCGTATCGCTCTGTAACTTGGAATGTATGTATGATTTATGATCAGAAATATAAATCTGCAAGAAAATCTACTTTCTAAAAAAAATAATGAATAAAGGCGCTCTCTGGAAAAGATCACATAATATGCCTTAGGGAGGATCAATCAAACAAATGCCTTTAAGGGGGGACTTAAGGAAGTTACTTTTGAATTTTGTGAGTATTATTGAACTATGACTCAAATGTACATAAAAGTAAACATTTTTTGAAAGGAAATAGTTCAGAGAATCCAATTTTTGCTTCCATTTTGACCAAAAATGTTGATTTTTTGAGAAAATCACTTTTTTGGGTAAAAAAGTTCAATAAAGCTAATAAAAATAATTTAGAGTAAGATATTACCAAATTGCTAGATTATGATGTTAAGACACTAACTGTACTAATATACCTGGACAATTTTTTTTTGTAAAACCTAATTAAATATAGTCAATGATATCTGAACATCCCTAACCATGCTAACGTAGGCCGAGTTGTCTTACTCTTATAGTCGTCGTCAGAATACTTCGGCACTTTTTTCTGTGACATCAGCGTACACCGTACAGCGTAAACACGGAAGTGCGTTGTAGAACAGCGTTTATCTTTGAGCAGTTCGACGCGCTGCGCGGCCTCTGTAATCTGATTGGACGCGACCGTATCTATGGGATGATGGATGTCCCCGCCCACACGCTCATAAACTAGACGCGTGCGTTGGCGGTTTTAAAAAGTGCTGAAGTATTCTGACGACGACTATAGTCTTACCGCCGAGTTGTCAGCGCTAGGAGGCAATTTTTATTTTTTCGATTATGGATTTTAAACTCGAGATATGCATCCATTTCTAGCGAAATGTATGCAAAAAAACACGACTTTTACGATGTTTTTAGCAATATTTCCAAAACTAAGCCTTATTTTGGAAAAAGAAAAAATTGCTTCCTAAATCCTCTAGACAACATTTTTGGTTCATTTCTCAAAAGTTAGTTTATTTGGTATCACATTGATATCACCATCAGATTCCTTATCAAATTTCCTTTCTATAAATGTATACTTTTATGTACTTTTATTCAATATTCTCAAACTAGAAGCAAAAGTTGATCATCAAAATAATAGGGTTGACACTTCCCTTTTAAGGCTAAGCTTACTCCATGTACTCGTCAAACAAACATTTATTCAAATTAAACAAGCATATCAGTATCACTTTCACTCAGTCTCAGCCTAGGCCTACTTACATTTTCTCTTGCAAAATGCCATAGTAAAAATAACAGACAAATATGCCTAGAAAGCACACTACGAGCTGTTGAGTTGAACCTGTTTGAGGAGCGGCCATCTCGGCGGTGGTTCTTGGGCTTGTTTTGGCTGACAAGCCGTCTGGCGTGTCGTTTTCTCGATCAATTTTTTCGCCTAAAAAACCGGTTGTTTTCCCAAGTTCTAGTTCCGTTAACTCGTCCCTGTTGTTACTACTCTGATCACCGTACGACGTCATGTACACGTCTCTTTTGGCTTTATGTTGAACCCTGTGTTGAACTTTGTTTTTGACCTTAAAAGTGAGATTAAAGACGCATTGTACACGTGTAATAAGTGCTCTGCTCACAGTACCGCACTGCTTGCAATGTTTACATCAATCGGTAAGAATGTCAAATTCTGCACCGGAAGTACACGCAGGTACAAGCGAAAAAATATACGAAAGTCTGTTAGGGTCGAGTATCATCACAAAATGTGTGCGGTGAGGCGAGTGTGTTTGTACATGGTTGATGGTTGGACCTAATTCGTCTCGGGTGTCATATTTGCTCGCTCGGTTTTTAAACACCCCCTCCCATGATCCCATCTCCTTACAATTTTCTGCAGATTCAAAATGAGAAATACTTGAACGTACTGAGAAAATCAAATCCATATCCTCATCATGACACTCAGAAAATAATCTGTCCTAGTACCAGGCCGACAACTATATTTCAAAATCTGATTTTGAAGTAATTAGGAAACATTGCTATGTAAAAACTGTAACTTAGAAGATATTTTAGTTTCATGGTTATAAAATGTAATTTGGCAAACTAAAATAGCATTTCTAGGAAAAAATCACAGATAGGGGTCCAGCACCCCATGGAAAAGATCACATAATATGCCTTTTAGAACTTATTTAAAAAGACCCAATATTATGTGATCTTTTCCAGGGGCCGCCCTCTATTCATTTTTTTTTTTAGAAAGTAGATTTTCTTGCAGATTTACACTCTGATAATAAATCATAAATATATTCGAGTTACAGAACAATACGATTCCTAATTACTTCAAAATCATGGTTTGAGAGTTAAAATAGAGTGAACATTTTCAGAAACAAAATATTGCAATTTGTGTCTATCATCATTTGACTTGGGTTGTCAGAGATAGGAGGCAGCAACACATCTGGAAGAATTCATAGTGGTGCAAACTCGAGCCATATAAGACCTTCCGCCTAACCCTTGAGTGAAATGACGTGCTTGAAAATGTATTCACACAAATCAGTTGTGCCGGTAACCCACTGACCACTACTTTCCAATCTAAAAGTGTTTCTGATCGATAAATAACAAATTGTATTAATTTGAATGACCAATTAAAATTCAACTTCTCAAATACTTCATCAAGTATACAATTATTCTAACAATGTCTCTGATTGGTGTATAGAAATGATGTATCCATCTTTCTGACCAATCAGCCTGTAGTTCTCAAGGGGTTAACGCCCAAGTGACATCACAACATAAAATAACAAATCAAACAGGCTTTAGCAGAAATTGATATTTTATTGCATGCTAGTATTTACATACAAAATACTAGAATTTACTACATTTAAACAATTATAATATTATATCATTAATAAAATGTCATCATTATCAATTTTTTTCATTAAAAAGATTATTTTCCATTATTATCAGAATTAATACAGTCATTTTGTTCTATGGCTTTGAAAAATGCATTCTAACCATTTTTAAGCTCATTTTAAAACAGAGTGTAACAGTGTAAACACGCTTATATAACTTGAAAGTGTAATTTAACATACTGAAGTTTTTTATTTTGTTTTTCAAAATATCAGTTTAAAGTAGTTTTCAACTTGGCACACAATATTAACTATATTTCATTTTCACAGAGAACCTGGACTTAACACTTTCCACACGCTATTTAGTTTTGCGATGTATAAAACAGATTTTTCAGAAACCTTTCCCAACTTTCAAAGTCTATCGCAAGAATTACTGAACCAACACTATTCACTATGCATTATATTTGTACTTATTTTAATGCATTTCTAAAGGTGATTCCAAATAAATTTTGACATTTTTGAAACATTTTGTGACATTTTGGAACTGTCGTCTGCAGACGACTGCTGCATGGAAAGTGTTAAGGAGTGGACATAGGGCACTTGCATGGAAGGTGGTAAGTTCAAATCCTCCTCCAGAAGATCCTTAGACAATCAGTTTAACAGGTGATTGGTACTATACATGCATTTCCTGGCTCGACATCAATTACTGGAGTATGATATGAACTAAAGATCTTCCAAACATGTCGCACCCTATTATCATTATTACAATTCCTTCCATATTTGTCAAATGCAGAAGTACATATTAAAGGTAGATGACCCGATCACATTCCGATTTTCAACTTGAAGTTTTCTATTCTACATGAAAGGTCATCCTTAAAAAAGTTGTGTTCCAAAGTTTGAGTTGCATAGCTCTAATGGTTCTTATTTTAGACGCACAAGATGCTGTGAACTGTACCCATTGAGTAGTACACAAACTATATCGGTGGTTACCACCATTCGCGGTAATTCGACGTTATTTCATCGATTTCTCCGTAATTATACCGATTTAGGCCGTCAAATTTCAGTATGATGATGAGAAAAATACGAGCTTTCATATGATATGAAAATCTCCGTATGTTTGAAATAATTCTGTGTTACGAAAATGTGATCGGGTCATCTACCTTTAAACCATTTATGAATATGGTTTCATTCTGAGTGAATGAGGGACGGTTTTGTGATCAACCCAATACATACATTAATTCATTTTGAAACCATAATGAATACATTCCTTCAACTTTAGTAATGTGAATGAATACTATTTAAACAATGAGTTCACACTTTTCATTTGCTGGAATAGAAAACAATATTGAATAAAATCTATAACCATAACCCCTGGGCACTACCTGTCTTTCGTACAAGAATTCCGATTGGTTAATTACAGGATATAATCATCTTCATAACCAATTACAACTTGGCTGTCTTGGCTTATAAATATTTTATACTCTTGAAAATTGTAATTATTCTAACAATGTCCCTGATTGGCACAATATTCAACACATCTTAAAAGTCAACCAATCAGCAGGTAGTTCTCAAAATAGACAGTATTTCTAGAACAAATTCTGTCACAAATCCAATGGAATGTATTACTTCTCAGCAGTTTCACACCAAACCAATGGTAAGCAGTATCTTGGGATACTTAAAATTATTATAAATTGTCCTTTTTACCATAATTTGGGTATTTTGGTAAAAAAACTGCTTGTCAGCTAACAAAATAAATAAAGAAAGCCCCATATATTGAATCAATATCACAAAAAGGAAAACAGTTTTGAGGAGTAAGACAAACAATGAAGCAGAATATTAATGGCGTGGCAACCACTATTTCCAATATGATCAATACAATTTGACCAATGTTTGTATATACCAGAAATAGCTAAAAATAAATTGAACTTAAGCCATTGATCAATATTCTGCACACATCTTAACGTAATGGTAAATGGTATTTGGAGAACTTGGGATAGAAGCAGTAGAACAATATTAAACAGAGCACCCAGCAAATTGCAAAAACCATAGAAAAGAACTACACAGCTGAGACCAGTAATATTTTTGTCCAATCATGAGCGTATGTACCTGAGGTAGATTATGCGAAGGACACGAGTTCATTTTTGTTGCCAAACATGGACATGCTTAGTTACTGTCAAGCCATGGACACTGCTCCCAACGAGGACCGTCCTCTTTTTGGCTTAGAGGTGCAAACGTATGCAAAGGGGTCCTAGATGAATATGGCTACGATGTCCTTTTTTGTCATAGCAGTATATCGTCCGAAATGTTGTGCAGACATCCATGTTTGGATAGCACTAGGTCCGCGTTTGGGACCATACACATGTTATGTGAGGTTGAGGTTTTGCCACAGCTTGAAATTTGTATGATAATACCTATTCACTTTTATGGTTCTTCTATGGTCAATGTTTAAACATAATGCAAATTTACAACTTAGAATGCTGCACAGTAATATGGGTGGTTAGAGGCAGGGATCAAAAGGGAAGAATGGTGATAATAAATACCAACAAACAGCTGGCTGCCAAAAAATAATGTGGAATGACTTACATTAACAAAATACTTAATCAAATAATAAACGTAAATAAAAATAATAATACAATTAGTTCAACATGATTGGTGCTCATCTAAAAATTAAAATGTTGAAATCCCATAATTATTGCTAAATCAAAACTAGTGCAGATAATGAGGCTCTATGGGAGTATGGCATCTACCCAGCCTATCGACTGAGCACACAATGAATACTTTAAATGCGTAATACATTTTAGGATTTCTATATTAGTTTTGGTTAAAAGTTACAAGCGCAGAATTATCATTGCAATTGATAAATCATCAAAAGCAATTTACTTCATCTACTAGGTTTATCTTAATGCCCAAATACATGGCAATAAATATGACGTGAATGTTTCGATTTTATTTTTATAATCATACAGGCTGGAAAGACACCCCTACTTGTTAACCAATTACTGCAAGTTGGAGTTTTCAGGAGGTAGTTGTTGCAACAGTGTGTATGTATTGGAATGTAAGATTACACACAATTTAATTGACAGTTTGGATACAAAATGAGTATGAAAATATTCATAATGTGAAAAAAATGTTTATAATAGCCGCTCTGACTACTGATCACTGAAAAGGGCCATCATTTCTGTGTGAAATAATTTTTTTCATATTTGGTTTAGAGTTTAGATCAAGCCTTGAATAACCTGGGCGCCCGGGAGTTTTTTACACCTGGTTGCCAAGTTTTAGCTCCCGGTATAGGACCGGGAGCTATTTTTGTCAGAAAAGACACAAAGTAGCTCCTGGTTCGAGGCTTGGTTTAGATTCCCAGCAGCAATGATCAGCAGGCCAATATTAATCTTTAGTTAGGTGAGAAAAGGCTTTTAACTACAGGATTAAAACAATGGATATCGGGAAACAAATCTTGAAACATCTCCTGGAAACTCCGACCTTCATTATCAGTTCTCATAACTGACCCACCCTTCACCAAACCTACATCTTTTGAATTAATATAAATGTACTTTATACAATCTATGATTACAAACCTTAACTTAATAATAAATACTACTATATTTGGTATCTAAACTTGCATCATAATAAAAAGTTATCATGCAACATTGTGGTATTTTACGGTGCAAAACAAGAGCCATGGAAATATAATGGTATTCTGTAGGGGGAATATTCCCAATTCATACACTCTTAGTAGTTTCGATCCAATCAGAAAGCAGGGAACTAAAATATGCTGAGTGAATCGAAAGTGCCTGATTGCACTCCGTGTGCGTGCTGTACACACACCCCTTTGATTAGGTGTTCACACAGCACAGATATGTCAATTTTTACTGCAGCGGGTGACATAAAACTTGTTGACAAGATTTTATTTGATTGAAGTTATATTAAAGAGAGTAAAAATATGCAAAAAAATGGCAAATTTTGATTTGTATTGTCGTGTATGAATTAGGTCAATGCGTATCTTTTGTTTCTCGAAAAATCAATGCACTTGCACAAATGATGATATGCTCACAAATGCACTCCCCTACGGGATCGTGCCATTATTCACACATCAACATCAGTGTGTGTGCATAGATTTTTCTAATTTCTCTTGAAACAACACATACGCATTTATTGACCTATAATCATTACATACTGTTGCGCGATAGCAACCTATCTGTGAGTGAACAAGAATTTGACAAGAGTCTTATTAGGTATCAAAAGGAATCAAATAGTTTTGTTTACAGTGAATCGGACGTCTAAACAAAATGGGTACATATGGGTGGTGCTGCATGATATCTACCCTCTTAAAATAGACGTTTCCATGGCAATGAATATACAGTATTAACATGGACAAAATATAAACATTGATCCTTACATACATATTTAGATGGCTTGCCATTAAGAGTATCCACTCTCAGTATTGTAATTAAGGCTTACATTTTTTATCATTGAAACTTATGATGAAGATTAGCCTATTTGAAGAATAGCCTATTTTCAAAGCAATGCAAACTGTGTGGATGCGTAGAAACAATATTTGTATTGACATTGTATTGACCATTGCATTGACAGTGTATTGGCCATTCACAGCTGCTCACTTGCATTCCAAATATGATATAAGGCCAAATTAAATTAATTGTTTGTCTCAAAGCTCCTCTCCTGTTGTAAAACTAATGCGGAATGCGGGGGTTTTTTCAAGTTTTTTTTTTTTTTTTTAAATATAAAATATTGAAATCCTTGTAAAAGTGAACTTTTGTATTTAAGATGATGTGATCAATGAAAATCTGAAAAATCATAGTGGTGCAAACTCATTGAAAAAAAAAAAAATTAAAAAAAAGAAGTTTTTTTCAGATTTTTGTTTTTCTAATGCGCATCAATAAACGAACGCGCGCGGGAGCTTTGAGACAAATGATTTTTTTAATTTGGCCTAAGGATCACTATATAACCATCTAAATATAGCTGTAAATGAAAATATTCCAACATATAAAATAATACCGACTGTTGGTAACCATCTACTTAAATGATAAAAACTAATTTGGTCCTGGTTTGAGTTGCTGGATGAGCCATTGTTGTACCTTGTGTCCAAGCAAGATATGCCTATGTGCTCATCACCATCTTAACCAGATCTGCATCAGAAAAAGAAAAATAGGAAAAGAAAATAAAGAAATGAACATAATAATAATAATAATAATGGTAATTTGTATAGCGCCGGTATCCATCAGAAATGACGCTCATGGCGCTTTTGTAAACATGTAATATAAGTAATTAATAGCACAAAAATGATAAATAGCATGGGTATTATACATACTGTTTTGTACGCTTCATTGAACAAATGAGTCTTTAAAGTTTTCTTAAAACTATGAATAGAATCTGTACATTTAGCATCGCATGGTAGACTGTTCCAAATTCTTGCAACAGCAACGAGAAATGAACGTTCTCCCCATTGATTTCTTACTGGGTACTCGGTAAGAAGCAATTGTTTTGATGAGCGGAGTCCACTGTGTCCAGGTATATAGGGTTGCACAAGCTCAGTGAGATATTGTGGCGCCTTGTGTTGTAAAATTTTGAATGCGAGTAAAGCAAGTTTATATCTGATTCTATGCTCAACAGGTAGCCAATGCAAGTCCATAAGCACAGGGGTTATGTGATCAGATATTTTGGTGAAAGTTATAATTCTAGCAGCGATATTTTGAATACGTTGAAGACGCTGAAGTTGAGAAGCTGTAACCCCATACATGTGCTAAGGGAAGAAGAGAGGTTTATTAAATTAAAGAAAATAACAAATTCATATTACTTTTCATATTTTTCATATTATTTCACTATTCATTTTGATATGCCTATGCGCTCATCACCATCTTAACCAGATCTGCATTAGGAAAAGAAAAGGGCAAAAGAAAATACAGCAAATGAATTATATAGAAGAGAGGTTTTAATAGTTCAATTAAAGGTAGATGACCCGATCACATTCTCGTAACACAGAATTATTTCAAACATATGGATATTTTCATATCATATGAAAGCTCGTATTTTTCTCATCATCATACTGAAATTTGACTGCCTAAATCGGTATAATTACGGAGAAATCGATGAAATAACGTCGAATTACCGCGAATGGTGGTAACCACCGATATAGTTTGTGTACTACTCAATGGGTACAGTTCACAGCATCTTGTGCGTCTAAAATAAGAACCATTAGAGCTATGCAACTCAAACTTTGGAACACGACTTTTTTAAGGATGACCTTTCATGTAAAATAGAAAACTTCAAGTTGAAAATCGGAACATCTACCTTTAAAGAAAAAGGCATTTTCATATTACTTTTTATATTTTCATAATATTTCACTATTATTCATTTTCATATTATTTTCATCACAACTTTGAAAATAAGTTTGTACTGATACTGATTAAAATGGGTAAAAAAGCTACAATGTAGTGAGACACAGCGGATCAATCATATAAACCCGGCTTTCTTAACTGGCAGCGCGCGCTACTTGTGGTGCATCAAGGCATCCTAAGTGGCGCGAGAGTGGTTAAAATTTATTTTAAAAACAAAATCATATCATGATAATAGATATAGCCAGATTTCATAGGACTATGACGGTCAGATGTATAAAGATAGCAATTTGTCGCGCGGTACGCGCATGTGCCCATAAAAGAGTAATTAATATTAGTTATTATGCTGCCTACATATATGTTAAAATATTTTGAAATTAATGTTATGAAGGGAATTTTTCCATTGTAAAAATATGACCAAGTGGAGCTTCAACAAGTTGGTTACTAAAATGTGGCGCATCAGAAAATCTAGTTGAGAAAGCCTGATATAAACATATTCAACGTCCAACGTGCGTGCAAACGGTGCAAGCACAGTCACAAGTGCTTTTTGGTCAATTATTATTGCTGCCATTTTCAATCGTTACACTTAGGCTGCCTGCCAACGGTGCACAGCGTATTACTACTTAGATTATGATATTCCCTAACAGCTCCACACATTGAGACTAAGAATCAAACACATTGGCTGTAGCGGAGCTAGAACTCACAACATGTTTATCTTGTTCAATAGCATTTACATCCAATTGTTTTATTTCACTTGAAAAGAGCGTCGTTACTTACCTCTGTGAACTCACAGTGTATTTCAGTGATCAATGCAGCAAAAAAAAATCATTTGTCTCAAAGCTCCCGCGCGCGTTAGTTTATTGATGCGCATTAGAAAACAAAAATCTTATTTTTTTTTTTTTTAAATTAAAAAAAAAAAAAAAAAAAAAAAAAAAAATCCCAAAATGTCACCGATTTTTCAGATTTTCATTGATCACATCATTTTAAATACAAAAGGTCACTTTTACAAGGATTGATTTTAATATTTTATATTTTAAAAAAAGAAGAAAAACCTTAAAAAAAACTGCATTCCACATTAGGTTTTGAAAAACTGAAGAGCTTTGAGACAAAAGATTTTTTACATGTAGCCTTACAGGTACAGTGTATTTCAGTGATCAATGCAACACTTACAAGTGAATGTCAGAATTAATCTTTGATTGCATAAGTACTTATGCCAGTACATTACAGTCATGCTCACAATAATAAGGTGCTATCGTCGGAATACACTTTGATGTCACTATGCTGGTACACCATTTTACACCATGCCACAGTAATTACACTTGCAACATAATTTTTGGCTTGGTTAAACCCTATATATATATACGCAGTAGTGGGAATACCCACATGACTTTCCACCCGGGGTTGACGATCATGTGTGTTGCAGCTCTATTAACAGTCTCTGCCTGTAAGATTGTACCATTTTGGGGGGTGTTGTGATTCATGGGTCCTCAGATCAACTTTATAAAAAAATCAGTGATACATTACCATACCATTATACCATAGCCAGATTTTAAAATTCCTAACATTTTTGGTTCGGTCGTTAAAAATCACTGAAATGTCAGGAAAAAAAACCAGTAAAACGAATACTACGTTCCCCATAAGTATATCTATGCGCGCTACGTACATCCCAACGAATGGAAAACATAATTTGAAACCTCCAGTTAGGTACATAACAAAAGTGAAACAAAATCGTTGGGATCTCGTTGGCGTGTCATATTACGCTGACCTTGAACCCTTGACGAACAGCACTCTTATGCAGTTTCAAGACCTTATAATTCGATGCGCCAACAAGATCCCATTCAATAAACAAGTGCATATGAAAGAACTCGGAACCGTTAACAAATTCAAAAGGAAACATTGTTGGGATCTGGTTGGCGCATGGAGATAATCAGGGTCAAAGGTTACTATTTTGAGCCATTTTTGCACCTCCGTACATCTGTGCGCCATCTTTAAAACACCTTGGAAATGATCTCCAGTTGCAAAGATGGTTCACCTTAAATCAAAAATGAAGATTCCAGCTTGGGATCTTCAAGATTTATTTTTAAAACGATTTTTAAAAATTTGCTTAAGGTCAACTTACAGTGCATGCGAGTCAGTAATAGCCCCACATACATTGTTCAAGCTCTTATAAATCAGTGCGCCAACTAGATCCCATTAACTTTTTGATTTATTTGCTTAGTTTGACCACCATTCAATAGATACCACTAGAAAAAACTTCGGGATTTTGATGGCGGTGAATTCTAAATGAGCGCAAAATTGAGGTGTCATCAGCTTTATTCTCAAGCCTTTTTGAGCCATTTCAGACTAAGTCCCAGGATATCCGATTACTTTGGTGAACTTTGACATGTCAAATAGGACATTGTTTTCTATGCATTTTAGACTATTCTGAACACATCTATGTTAGTCTGTAATGTCGATTTCAAAATATGTAAGTCATGTCTTCCGAATTCGACAGGGTTGTTGAATTCTGAAGACATAATATGCAATTTATGAAACATCATGCAACAGATTAATGTTGATGGGTTGAGAATGGTTTAAAATGCATGAAAAACAATGTCCTATATGACATGTCAAAATTCACCAAAGGAATCTGATATTCTGATAATCCGATAAATGGCCCAAAAAGGCTCGAGAATAAAGCTGATGACACCTCAACTTTGCGATCATGTAGAATTAACCGCCATCAAAATCCCAAAGTTTTTTCTAGTGGTATCTATTGAATGGTGGCCAAACTAAGCAAATAAATCAAAAAGTTGATGGGATCTTGTTGGCGCACTGATTTACAAGAACTTGGACAATGCATGCAAGGGCTATTATTGACTCGCATGCAGTGCAAGTTGCTCTTAAGCAAATTTGTAAAAAATCATTAAAAAAAAAGTCTCTGAGATCCCAAACCAGTTTCTTCATTTTTTATTCAAGGTAAACCATCTTTGCAAGTAGATGTCATTTCCAAGGTGTTTTAAAGATGGCGCACGGATTTATGGAGGTGCGAAAATGGCTAAAAATGGTAAAACTTGACCTTTGACCTGGATTATCTCCGTGCGCCAACGAGATCCCAACAATTTTTACTTTTGAATATGTTAAAGGCTCTGAGTTCTTCCATATGAACTTGTTTACGTAATGGGATCTCGTTGGCGCGTCAAACTATAAGGTCTTGAAAACTGCTAAGGACGCTGTTTGTCACGGTTTCAAGGTCAGCGTAATGTGACGCGCCAACGAGATCCCAATGATTTTGTTTCACTTTTGTTGTGTACCCAACTGGAGGTTTCAAAATATGTTTTCCTTTCGTTGGGATGTGCATGGTGCGCATAGTTATACTTATAGGGAACGTAGTAATCATTTTACTGGGATTTGTTCCTAAAATTTCGGTGATTTTTTACGACCGAACCAAAACTTTTAGGAATTTTAAAATTTGGCAGTAGTTTAATGTTATGGTAATGTATCACTAGTTTTTTAAAAAATGTGATCTGAGGACCCATGAATCACCACATGGTATGCCCTTAGAGGCAGAGACTGTTAATAATATTGTATGTACTGGTCATAACAGTACAGTAGTATAGCTTTATTCCGTAATAATAAGAGTGATTAAAATCATGTCTTGTCCAGTTCACCCCTCGCTAGTCTAACGGTTGATTTACCTGCTTTATTTGCAGAGGTCCATGGTTCGATTCCCACTAGGACCACTTTTTCAACTTATTTATTTATTTTTGTAAAAGTTGGGTTAGAACATAGACGGTAACCGTCTACGGTCTATGGTTAGAAATATTCTAAGTCCACAAAGTGTGTAGTTCCTGGTCAATCCCGATGGAAAGTCATGTGGGTATTTCCATCGCAGCATGTATACATACAGGGATGTAAGTGGTGTACTGATCCATTCCCTGAACTTTTCCCGAGCCGAAGGCGAGGCGTATACCAGAGCCCCCGGCGGGGGTCCAAGGGGGCAGCGGCCCCTTTAAGAAAATGTTGCCATTTTAAGCTAAAAAATATCATTTTTCATACACTTTCAGTACTCATAGAAAGAGTTTTGAATATCATGATAAAGCAATGCAAAACTTGAAAATTAGACTTTTTGTGAGACCTATTTGGATTTTTTTTTAAAATCTCATTTCCGAAGAAAATCAGTTTCTGAAGCCATTCCCGGAATTCTGGGAATTTCCGGAAGACTTACATCTCTGTACATACCTTCATAGTTTATTTGTCCTTGTGAGTCCTCTTGTCCTGCCAACAGCTGGTCTACCTCTTCATCGGATAGCTTCTCACCTAATCAAAATATCAAAACCAAATCATGATAAATAGCAGAGTTACTTACTATGAATTGAGGTCAAAATTCTGAAATATGGATTACAATAATGTCGAGGGTTGAGCGCCAGAAGGCCGTAACTCAACTTGTGGGCAAATTTATATTTTGGTACAAAAATAATCGTATATAACCTAGATTCTCAGAACTATAAAGAGATATCTCATAAACACTCTGAATTTGACTAAAATTAGTGTTATAAGTTGGGTGCTTCAGTGTATTGTAATAAGTCCTAAATATTTGAAAGTCGAATTATCTCAAAACAGCATTTCTTGAGTTACGGCCTTCTGGCGCTCAACCCTCGATGTGTGGATGGTTAGATGGAGTAATAGAGAGAGAGGTGTTCCTTCAAAATGTCATTGTATATGTGACCAGTCATATCAAAGTGGGACTTTTGTTATTCAATATGAATATTGATACATTATTTTCATGCAAAGTGCATTTTGTAAACTTTAAAATGATACCTCACTTGATACATTTGGTCAATCAATGCATTCAGATTTTATATGAAATATTAGGTGGGAATCCTGTTTGTTACCAGGATTGGTCTTTCATCTTACAAGAATATACAATGCTTACAATCAAGTATCCAATAATAAGATATGCTCGCTGAAATATGATCGTTGGTCAGTGGTCACATTCATACATGTACTTCAGGTTGGATGAAGTATGAGTAACAGAGAATTGAAATAAGTATCATTTATAAAAAGTTATCCTCATTATGCTATGGACATAATTCCAACAATGCGTATGTATATGCGTACGAGCTTAAACCCGGAAGTGCGTACCAGACGCTTTCTAAAAATGAAAGTGCATCCTAATTGGTCAATCATGAAATCGTCATGCGCATGCATGCATGTATAGTTATTCATGAATTTCATACATTTGGTCTGGACGCAGCTCTGCGAACAACAACAATATGAAATAGCTTGAATTTCATCCATACAGGGCTAGAAATTCGGCAAGAATCCGAGAATCTCATTCTCACTTGATCCTCGCGGACAGGTTTGCAAGAGTCTAATTGTGTTCTCCCAAATTTAAAAAAATGCAGACAAACTCAATTGACGAGAATCTTGGATTCTCGTAAAATGTGGTTGCTAGAATCTGTTTGGATTCTTGCAAGGTGAAACAAAATTTTAGCCCTGCCATAGCATTATGACAGTGACTGTAGTACCAGATTAGTTACCTAGATTTGTAAGGACATGGCGTAATTCAGCAGAATTGATGGTACCATTACCATCTTTATCAAATACTTTGAGACCTTCAACATAGTCATCAGTGTTGCTGCATTCTCTTGCTTTCTGGAAGCTGGTCAGGATTGGAAGGAATTCTTCAAACGATATGCGGTGTCCTATGAGATGGGAAGAAAGTGAACATTGGTTATTAATTAATGTATAATGTACTTTTCCATTAAATGTTAAAATTTTATTGAGTACTGTATTGTTTTCAATTTCAATATTGGCATTAAAAGGAAAGGAAAGAAATATTGCACTTTTTCTTAATATCTACATTGGTAGCATTTAAAAGTTCAAGTTGTAATTGCATTAGAATTAGATCTGCCTACAAACCACCATCATCTCCCAGTAGGCAATGAAAAAACCACCTGCTCTACCACTGCAAATTATGAGCGTTTACTTTTGGTTTACTTTTGGACAAACTAAAAGTAAACTCAAAAGTAAACGCAATACTAAACACTTATGTGAGCCAAACAACTAAGCTGTTTTCCACCCAGCCTCTAATCAATAACTGTCCCATTATATCACAGATGGTGGAAACATCTCTGATTATATTCACTCACTTGGAGTGGGCTTTGAGGTCAATTGGGTGCAAAATGCAAGAAACGTTTAGTTTTGCGTTTACTTTCACGTTTAGTTTTGTGTTTAGAATTGCGTTTACTTTTGAGTTTACTTTTAGTTTGTCCAAAAGTAAACGCTCATAATTTGCAGTGTACAGAATGTCAGACCTCTCAGGTAGGGTCAGTCAGACAAACGGCTTTTTTTCTTGGAGAGGGGTTCAAACTCAAAATGTTTGTAAATTTTTAACAATTATTAAAATCTTCAAAAGTCAACAAAAGATTTGCACAAAAGATTTTTTTTAAAAATCTCAAATTAAAACCATATGGGTTGGTTGGGCCTGTAGAACAGGTTTATATTGACTACAATTTGCACTTTGAATGTAGGTCAAAACATACAATCAGCCTACAGACCTACATCAAATAGCAGACTGTTTGAAGCAGGGTTTACTTAGACAGATTTTGTGAAAATATTTTCATAAACCTTTGATTCACTGTCGGTTGCAGTAAAAGATTACACAACCCTGGAAATTAAAGACTTTGGGCCGTATTCTCGTACTAAACACGGTTTTAGCTTAAAATCGTGTCTAACTAAACGCGTGTTTAACTAAAACGCGCGTTTATCTTTTAAACAACGTGTTAACTAAACACGGTTTTAAACTCGGCGAATCTCGTTCCCAGGGTCGTTGTGCGTTACTGTATAGTATGTATACAGGTATTTATTGTTGTTGTGGCCCTAATAGGTTACAATAGATATCGATTGAATACCTCAAACGCACGTGTATTTTTAATACTACACAATATGCTCGGCAGCTTACAGCGGGCACGGTTGAGTAATCATTCAAGGCATACAGTTTGTGTATTTGTTTAGTTAAACGCGCCTTAAACTACCCCCATACCCATGTTTAAAGTTAGACACTTTTCAGTTAGTTAGACGCGTGTTTAAGTAAAACAAATGTACGAGAATCGCGTTTAGTTAAACGCTGTGTCTACAGTCAAAGTTAGGCGAGTGTTTAGCTTAAAACCGTGTTTAATTACGTACGAGAATACGGGCCCAAATGTCTATGTAATTCGGAATTCCCTTAAAGGAGGTGTCCAACAAACAAAACATTGTGCATTATATGTTAGACAAATAATTCTCGAGCCCAAATCGCGTAGTTATATAGAACAAAACACCATAATGCAATTTTTAAAATGCGCTCACATTTGAGCAAGTGCATTGTATATAACCATGACTTCATTGATACCGGGACTCTTGATCACCGCGAATTTTAAAATTTGCATGTGAGATGGCAGGTGTTTTTTCTATTTTATGATAAGTATGATGTTTTGTTCTATAACTAGGCAATTTGGGCTCAATATTTATTTTCTAACATATTATGCACAATGTTGTGCTTGCAGGACATCTCCTTGAACACTTTCCATGCGGCTATTGGTTTTACGGTTTTACCAAATACAAAAAAGATTTGTCAGAAACCTTTCCTATCTTTTAAGGTCTATCTCAAGGATTACTAAACCAATATACTAGGCATGTTTATTACAGTTTGTACATATTTTAATGCATTTCTCATGATGATTCCAAATATGGTAATTAAATTAAATAATTCTGGCATTTTTTAAACAATTTGTGAACATTTGCAATGTCGTCTGCAGCCGCCTGCCGCGTGGAAAGTGTTAAGACACCCTGAGCAAGGTTAAATCCTACGTACCTCCTGCATATCCATGTGATACTTTCTTCACCTCTGCATTGGTAGGGTTCTGTCCCAAGGCTCTGATCACATCACCAAGTTGTTCTACTTCAATCTTGTTATCCCCTCTCCTGTCAAACAACAGGAAGGCATCAAGGTATTCTGTATGTCATGGAGAGAATAGGAAAAGGAATGCAAAAGGATTTATGTGTGTACTGCTATCGTAGCCAGCACATAGTTAGTAGCTTTATGGTAAGTAATCCGGTGAGGTAAACTATGAACACTGCAGGAAGCTGTATGTTACAAAAACAGCAACACATGATGATATAAATTGGAAGAGAAATTGAACCAGGGATTCCTGCGTAGGAGCGCTAAAGCGTGGCCACTATGCTACACTAGACTAACTGTTTTGGCAAAGTCGTTGATAAAGATACATTTAGTATGGAGTTATTCAAGCATTTCTTACGCGTTGCTGATCAGATCCCCATACTTCTTTCAAAATTAGAACAATGAAATGATTAGCATTTTAAACAATGGGAAGTGTTCATTAGGACTCCAGCTTCTTGTGGGTGCTGTTCAATCCTATTGCTTCAGTAAATTACGTGCACTAGGGCTATGAGAATTGAGCGTAAAATGTCGCAAGTTGTATGGTGGGTCCATGTTCAAAATGATTCCAGAGCCGAAATGCCATGTGATGCAGGAAGATCATCAAGGCTGTTGAGTACTCACCCAAGACGGTATACGGGGGTGTGCCGCTCTAATGGGTGGCTTTTTGGGCACAAAATCCCTAAACATGGGGTATGATTTTGTGCTGGAAATCCCTAATAATGGGGTCACTTTTTACAAATGGGTCTATTTTCGCGAAAATTTGCAAAAATTAGGTCTATTTTCCCGATAATTTGCAAAAATGTGGTCTAAAATGAAACAAAACCCCTAAAAATGGGTACCGATTTTTCCATAATCACCCCTAAAAATGGGTATGGGTTTTGAATCTCCAGCGGCACACCCCCGACCAAACCAAATCCGAATACCCCCCCCCCCCCCCCCGGGTATTTCATAGGTTTAGGAATAGACCTTTATTGAGCCTTGAGGTTATGGCCAGGCCAAAGTAGGGCTTTGTGCTTAAGGTTGTTCCTATGGCTAATTTTGATATTTTAATAGAGCTTGCTGAGCTCCACATAATCTGACATTTGAGATTGATCGGAGGTACGGTTTTCTAGATATGACAATTTTATTGTCAAAAAAAAACATTTTAAGTCATTTTGAATTCTTTTGTTTGTATTGTTATTCGGCCAACAGAGGGCAGTCTATTTTCGCTCGTTAGATATTGGGGTTTTTGACTCCCTAGGTAAAATTTCTATAAAAAAATAGCTTATTGTTTTTGCTCTAATTTTTGATTGAAAACTCCATTAGATTCCAGCAGCACAGGATTTAAGGAGAGTTGTATAGCCAATATACACTAGTGGCATGACATTTAGTAAAGTGCATGAACTTGAAAAAATTAATTAAGTACATTAATTAGCCTAATTGTTTATGACTAAAGCTTCCTTAGATAATTAAGTATAATTAATTATGCAGATGTCTTACAGCCTCCTGCAGCACAGGAAACTTTCTAAAACTATATTATTAACAAGCTCCCAAAATTTCAGCTTTGTAGTATTTATACTTTTCTTGTAAAAATTAATGAAACATTTTCGCATAGATTAATTATTTTGCTAGGTAGGCTAGGGGGTCAAAAACAATAAGAAATGAAAGCTTCAGAAAACCGTACCTGAGCCGATCAATCTTAAATTTCAGATTATTGTGGAGCTCAGCAAGCTCTATTAAAATATCAAATAAAAAATTAGCTGTAGGAACAACCTTAATATGCTTAGTAAACAATAGAGTCCAGGGTCAGAAATTCAATGCGAATCCGCGAATCCATTCGCGCAAAGATTCGCGTACATTATCACTGACGGGAATCCATTTGGATTCGCGTAAAAATCATGCAAAGTTGTGGCCTATTTCGTTGTGTTACAGGTCTTCTTTACCAACCTTCATTTTGCTCCGAAAAATCGCTAAAATCCGGCCCGATTATTTCCTGTTTATGTATTTATATGCGTTAAAATTCAGCTTGTTTTCCAAACAAAAATAAAACCATGTCGATGGAGGTTTACGTTCCAATCAGACCGGCCTACAAGCTTGATTTAACATTTGTTTTTCCGACATCCGGGCGTCGTACAATTTGATAAACAAATTTACATAGTAAATAAAACGTCATGCGCAATGAACGTCTGTGATTGGATATAATTTGCGGAAGGTGAAATCACGCACGAGGCAATTAATTTCCGCACGTGGGTACCATCTACCCTAAAATGAATATTTCCCATAGTTCAATCAAATAAAACAATTATTGGAATGTTTCTACCGTTTTTGGTTTCAATTATTAAAGAAAAGGATAACAATATTAACGGAGATATGGAAAATATATTATTAAAAATGTTGATGCTCAAACAAATATAATTTGAACACAATTTTGGGACAGTAATGCACCGCGCGCGGGACCGGGGGTATGGGGGTTGATGGTAAACATCTTGGTTTTTTTCACACGCTTTGACAGCTACGTTTGCATAGCCTCCGGCGTTCTCTGCACAACAACAATGTATGACATGACATGTCAACCTTTGAACCAGGCTGCTTGAAGTTTACTTTCGTTTTAAATAAATACAGGGCCAATGATTGATTGACATAAAATAAGAGTAGATTCTCGCAAGATGCATTTTGCGAGAATCCATTTGCGAGAATCCAGATTCTCGCAAAATTCCCCTGCGAGAATCCAAATGGATTCTCGCACTTGGTCACGAATTTCTGACCCTGTAGAGCATTTCTTAGCTATTTGGTCTGAATCATCCTTTTAGTAGACCGGGCACCTGTTACTGTTGATTTATTAGTAGTGTCACAGATATACAGGGGATCAGCAACTTAGTTAAACTATTTTTAAACCCGTGCCAAACAAGACCACTTGAATCTGACCACAACAGAGGTAGGGACAGGACACACTGAATAAAAATCAATCAAGCTCACATTGAAAACAGTGAGAGAGAGAGAAGAAGAAAAAAAAGAGTATCGCAGGGCCCAGATTCTCCAGAAGCCTCAAACCGAGCCCCACCCCCCCCCCCCCCCCCCCCCACGACCCCTACCGAAGATAATGACCGCCTAGTACAACAAATCATACTTAGTGATATTTGTCATCAGTTGGTATTATTCATCATAGGGTATTTTGCATGTTTCACTATCTGTCCCATCCTAAGTATGACTCCTAAATATGATTTTCGTGTTAATTTCTGTATCGCTTACCAGAGCTCAAAAACACACTTCTTTGTGCTTGTTCTTATCTACTCTTTCTCATCTATCTTGCCATTCGTTTAATATTTTGTACAAATGCAATATTCCCTTGAAATTTGAGGTGAAATTCTAAGCCAATTCACTTTAACGGCACTCGCGATGTTTATCGAAATCGGTGCCATGTTTTATTATTTAATACACTCGTTTCAATACATTCGTAAGTTCGTAAAAAAGTGATGTGCGTATAAGATGTTGGCGATGGGAATGAGACTAAATTCGGGACCGCGTTGCCTACTGGGATACTTGTGAAATCTGAATAATTTAGCATTTTCATGTTTTAAAAAATGGCTGAAAAGAAAGATGAGGACTTTATGAAGGTGTGTAGTAGCTAGTATGAAAATCAACGGAAAAGCAGTTTTGCTGTAATTCACCCCACCAATCATTCGAGATGCACTCCATTCACTTCATACAGCAAATGAAATTGACAGTTTCTCGCAATACAATGTCCCCATACGTTGGTAGGGGGAGGCCCCCCCTTATATCTCAGGGGCCTCCACCACTCAATCCGAGGACAAGTTAAATTAAAAGTCTAAATAAAACTAAATGTCAAATGATAAAGAATCTAATTAATTTGTTAATCTAAAAAGTCTTTTAAAAAGATAATAATTTTAATAAATAATCAGTAACTTCGACTTCGTGAATAAAAATGATACAAAAGAAATCAAACTTGAGTATAGTCTAGACTAGTCAACGCATTTCTCTCTGGTTATCCCATGCCATACAGTTGCGGAGTATTTTTTCTCTTTGAGATTAATTAAAAGTCAGACCAACTTCAAGAAATTGATCCTTTTTTACATCTTGTCAACTTTTCATAATTCGGCAGTCTAAATATGTACTGTTTGTTTTGTTTTCAAAAAGGTACTACAAATAGGCCTACTTAAATTTACGATTTCTGCTCTGACACTCACCTGCTTTCTGATCTTCTGATATCGACTGAAAGATAAAACAAAAAGAAAGTATATTAGAATTAAATATATCCCCCAAACACACAAAAAAAAGCCAATTTATAAGTTTGTTTTACAACTCACCATCTTCGGAATTTCAGGCTCGCCCAGTTAGTAAATATGTTTGTTGATAACTTCCGGTTTCTCTTCTCCACGAACGTTTTATTTTGACATGCAGCAGCTTTTTTGGTACACACACCAGACGATGGTGGTCAAGCATAGCAAGTCAAATTTTGAATCTCCGTTGGTTTCAATGTAGGCCTACATAAAAATTGATTTTACTTTAATGACCCCTAAAATTCATCATACGTTTTAACTAAATTATATCATCCTAAACCGCAGGGGGCGGGCCGCGGGCGTCATGTATAAACTTTCATTGTAGTAGGGGCTAATAACTTTGAAGGGGCGGGTTGTGTATTTTTTCTATAGTAGATTTAAATTGAGATAGTTTGGGGTGATATAATAGGCTATTTTTTAGTGTAATGCCATTCATTTTGCGCGTCACGCAAATTTCATTTCCTGGTTACGTAGCTACCCCCCCCCCCCCCCCCCCCCCTCCCTCCCCCCTCCCCCAGTGGCGTAGCTAGGTTATTGATATTGGCGGGCGAGAAATAAAATGAACCGACAAGATTGTTATGAGACAAGATATGCGTGCGTAGCGCGCGAATTTTTTTTGACACTACACCTATTTTTGGCACGATTGAGATACATTTTGGCTCTAAACAAGCTTGTTCCAACGAATATTGCAATTTGGAGTAACATATGCGCGCATAGCGCGCGAAAATTGTTCATCTGTGTACTGTGACCATCATAATTCCATGATTCCTCTGGTCAAATGGACCGACAGTGCCAATCTCAACCGACACGACGTCAATATTGGGGGGGGGGCGATCGCCCCCCTCGCCCCCGCCCCCCCCCCCCCCCCCCCTGGCTACGCCACTGCCCCCCCCCCCCCCCCCGCCCCCTCTGGCTACGCCACTGCCCCCTCCCATATCATGAGTATGTCGGTTGAGATTGGTTGGGGTATTTGAAAGGGAAATCATGGAATATACGAGTCTGTCAAAGTTGTCGGTTAATCAGTTCACCTTTCATTTATAAAACCTAAAATAGTGTGGGTGTCATAATTTTGTTAAGCAATTCATATTCCAAATATTTAAGATTACAATTTTTTGTGCGCTTCGCGCACAAAAATCAAAACATATTCCTAATTGTAACTTGGACTGGGTCAGAAGGGTCATTTTCAAAAAATTAGAAATGATACAAATTTTCTTCTAAAACAACCCGCCACATTTCATTTCTTCTAGTTTTTATCTTTGATCTGTTTATAAATGTAAACGATACAATACAATATACCCTTTATAAAGTACAACACATACATGTACAATCAGTATCTTTTTATTTTAATATAAAATATAGATAGTTGATTTATACGAGCGTAGCAATCAATGTTTCAATGTTTTATGTTATTAAAGCAGGCATTATGATAAAATGGTTCATCTGTGTACTGTGACCATCATAATTCCATGATTCCTCTGGTCAAATGGACCGACAGTGCCAATCTCAACCGACACGACGTCAATATTGGGGGGCGATCGCCCCCCTCGCCCCCGCCCCCCCCCCCCCCCCCCCCCTGGCTACGCCACTGCCCCCCCCCCCCCCCGCCCCCTCTGGCTACGCCACTGCCCCCTCCCATATCATGAGTATGTAAAATTAGAAATGATACAAATTTTCTTCTAAAACAACCCGCCACATTTCATTTCTTCTAGTTTTTATCTTTGATCTGTTTATAAATGTAAACGATACAATACAATATACCCTTTATAAAATACAACACATACATGTACAATCAGTATCTTTTTATTTTAATATAAAATATAGATAGTTGATTTATACGAGCGTAGCAATCAATGTTTCAATGTTTTATGTTATTAAAGCAGGCATTATGATAAAATTGTTCATCTGTGTACTGTGACCATCATAATTCCATGATTCCTCTGGTCAAATGGACCGACAGTGCCAATCTCAACCGACACGACGTCAATATTGGGGGGGGGGGGGGGGGCGATCGCCCCCCTCGCCCCCGCCCCCCCCCCCCCCCCCTGGCTACGCCACTGCCCCCCCCCCCCCCCCCCCCCCGCCCCCTCTGGCTACGCCACTGCCCCCTCCCATATCATGAGTATGTCGGTTGAGATTGGTTGGGGTATTTGAAAGGGAAATCATGGAATATACGAGTCTGTCAAAGTTGTCGGTTAATCAGTTCACCTTTCATTTATAAAACCATTTATAAAACCCCGGCATTAAATCGTTTATAAAACCATTTATAAAACCCCGGCATTATGATAAAATGGTTATTTTTATCTTTTACATGCAAGCGGGGGTCATAAAATAATGTTGTTATCAAATGGCCGTTGACCGTATTTGTGACCCGCCCCCCCCCCCCCCCCCCCCCTAAAGGGAAGAGAGGGGGAAAAGGGGGAAGGGAAAGGGAAAGGGAAAGGGAAAGGGAAAGAAAGAAAAAAGAGGAAGAGAGAGAGATGAAAATCGACAAGAAACTATGAAGGTTATTCAGGTAGGTAACTAAATTGAACAAATCAACTATAAACAATGTTTTTCAGTTTTCACGCCTTTTAAATTTACCCATTGAAGATTCAGGATCATTAAATTTAATCTAGGTTCTGCCCTAGAGACCTGTATACACTTGCTGAAGAAGAGAATTTGAATGTTGATTTAGGTAAAGGATACATATAGCTTCAAAACGGCATAAGGTGTTTAATTCTAAACCTGGGCAAACTCTGGTTATAGTCAAATATTCAAAATGGCCGCCGGCGGCCATTTTCAAAAACATAAAATGTTCTATCTCTGGTACTAGATGAGCTAGAATGATGAATGAGGTGTCATTTTCTACTAATCTTGGCATTATAAATCCAATGGAATGGTTATTGAAGAGTTTTAGGGGTCAGATGACCCCTAAATCCAAGATGGCTGCTGTCCGCCATCTTGAAAAACCGTCAAATGATATATCTCAGGCACCAGATTAGCTGGGAAGATGAATGATATGTCATTTTCCACTTATTTTGATATCACAAATCAAATGGGGTAGTTGATGTGATGCTAGGGGTTATTCTGACCTCTAAATGTAATATTACTGCTGTCAGCCATCTTGAACAAATAAAGGACACATTAAAAAGATTATATATTCTGCTTGGTTTTATTTTCATAAGCTTATTATGAATTAAATACCAAAATGTCAAGTTGTACTTTCACTTTCATTGTGTTTCCTCTTTTAATTTTTAAAGATTTGTATTGTCAAGTAAGATGAGAGACATGAATGTTGTTCAATATGAAGTAAACTCTATTTATTTTGGCAGACAGATTCTGTTGACTTGTGACAGAATGCTACACAAACCAGCTGTGCTTTGGTACATAGGCACCGTTTGGTGTTGCATTTGCCAGTACACTTGCACACTGTAAGCTTTCCTGTTGGAAGAGGCTTTAGGCCTTTCACTGGCAACATGATGCCATTATTACTAGACCAGCCATAATTAGTTGGATCTAGTATGGGACTGCAATCATTTAATAAACTCAAGACTTTGTGTATAATGAAAAAATTATGATCGCTTAATATGATCTTGAATGACGCTTGATGTAGGAGGCAGCTGTGCCAATGGCGGACTTGTGATGTGATTTTGAAGTCTAAGCTGGTCAAATGTTTGAGAAGATGTCTTGCATCTGGCACTATTCCACACACGAACTAGATACTCCTCAACCTTCTGCATGGACTCTTGACTCAAATCCTGGGACTCTGCAAAGGTTTCTAAATATTTCTCAGGCTCGCATGTGATCGCGGCATGTTTTGTGCCGATTTTGCTTAGAGCATCATCCCCAGTGAGAACATGTGCCTTTACCAAAACCCGACACAACTTGGACCCCAGCCTCAAAGCAAGTATGTGCAGTGGTAAATATCGCCTACGCTCACCAGAGCCAAACTGCACCCAAAGCTCATGCAGACCTTGTTCTTGCCAGTCTGTGATGAAACGAAGTAGCCCTACAATTGTATCTGTGTCATTTGAAATCACCAGAAGTCGCTTGCAACCACGAGATACCTCCCATGCACAATGAAGTACAAGTCTATCATCAGCTTCTTCTACACTCCCCGTCAACGTATCAATGCTAGGAAGCGAAGCATCTTCTGTTGAGTGAACTAACTGAGCAGGAACCACTTCCCCATCAGCTATAAAGCCGCTGAGAATGGTGAGAAGATCAGACTGCTGTTCAGTGGCGAGCAAACATGTAAGGCATTGCAAGTTGTTCTTGTTGATCGCCGATGGCCAAAATTTCTCCATTTGTTTAGGTATTGGGTCATCTGGACCTATGACAGCCATGTCAATAGCTCCAATACCAGCAGCACGCCGAGCTCTCTCTCCCCCTTTGACAGAGCATTCCAAATAGCTGTCAAAGACAACATGGAAGCTAGTCCTGGTACATAGAGGTTGACCTGCAGACAGCACACATTTTATAGCCTTTGCAAATGTCCCAAAAGAAGAAAGGTTAGGAAAAGAGCGGATTTTAGACATAAAGTCAACTATGACAGCTGCATCCCCGTTTGGGAAGACCTTTTCTTCATGCACTAGATGTTTTTCAATCTCAGCTATCAGCTTGCTTTTGTCTGGCTTTGATGCCAAGTCACCTTCAAAGATGATCGAAGTCGGCAGGATATCATGACAGAAGATAGATTCCAACGACATCCCGCGTTCTCTCAAAATATCAATGTCACGCTGAGCAGAAGCTAGTATCTTCTCTGAAACAATAACAGTAGAAGCTTTGATATCGCAGGGTGATTCATGATCTAGTCTAGGCAGGTTTCTTTTTGAGATGGTGACGGAGAGTTTGTGTTTCTTGTAAAGAAATCGCTCCTTGTGAAACTCCTTGTAGCATCGGTTACCATTCAC
Organism: Ophiura sarsii; assembly: GCA_035610835.1. Taxonomy (NCBI): domain Eukaryota; kingdom Metazoa; phylum Echinodermata; class Ophiuroidea; order Amphilepidida; family Ophiuridae; genus Ophiura; species Ophiura sarsii. Next base: position 5,968,259 of record CM069456.1, on the reverse strand, counting down.
GAGAGCCTGGAGTAGACGCGCTGTAACATCATCATCTGCTAGCTGCTTGGTGACCAAATTATGCAGCTTGATTCCAGGCGCTTGGATGATATAGGGATTGCCTTTGCCACACACAAAGTCTAGAAGGAGTGCCACGTTTTTGTTCAGATGCTCTGCTTTTTTACCAACAAGGTCATGATGGACGTTTGAAGATTCACTATGGTCCATCGAGCTATCATTTGTCATCTCTCTTAGGTTGTTGGAAATAAGGAGAATCTCGTGAAAGATGAGCTGCCATTCAACCACAACAGCTGAGTTTCTTGTCTGACCTACAATTCCGCCTTTGCTCTTTGACGCCCTCTGGACAGACCGCTCAAGCTTCATATCCGGTGCCACAGCGTTAAAGGAGCCAGCGTGGTCTTTCACAACAAACTGGCCACACATGAAACGCCGGAAGATCTCTGGATGAGTATTCTGTAGGAGCTTGGTTGTTTCAAGGTAAAATGAACCATATCGAAGGTAGTTCAGGCAATCTCCTTCTCGGAAGATGGATAGAGATTTCTCTACACATGCAATATGCAGTGCAAAGTTACCTTCACGATCAGAAGATATGAGATGTTTAATATTAAGAGCCATCTGCTGGAAGACCTGCCAGTATTGGCATACCTCAGACTTGGACTCACACTCCTTCAGGAATGACTGAAACATATCTTGAATAGGATCCGAAAATGCAAGCAGCTCAGAAAACTTCGCAGTTGACTTGCTCTTGCTCTTCTCGCACAGAGCAGCCCTAGGCCATTGCATCACTGTCTACCTCAAGTCTTTGCTGAGCCAACCACAACCAGGCCCTCCCACATTAATGAAGTAATGACATCTGAGACAATTGATATACCGTGGAATGATCTGACATAATGAGTTCCTTCCGACACAGAATTTAGAGTCAACTTGCCAAAGACACCTTTTTCAATGAGTCCATCTTCAATACCCGATCCTCTCAAAAAACGTCCAGCACACTTCAGAAGTACTTTCACCCAATGAAACATTCCCATCATACCATGAATATCTGAAAATGTATCTGGCTCGGCCATCAAGATATCAGCGAGTGTGTGGTAGACACCTTCATCACAATATACTGGGATCACAGACTGGGATTGGTTAAGTTGACGGCGAGCACTCTGGAAATTTTGAAGAGACTTACGGACAGTTGCGTAGTCAGTAACAGGATAGGGGATCATCGGCAGAAATCCGACACGCATTAAGGGCACCGTAGCAGTGGATATTAGAGCGTGAAAGCCGCTCCAGGTAGGCAATACACCAACATCAGTGTCATCTTTTTGGAGACCGCATCTGATGGAAGAGATGAGAAACTCTCGTTTGGTAGCTAAGGTGACGGCAAATACAGGGTCAATAACAGGGTCTTCTACAATTCTGAAATTCGGTGGAAGAATAGGTCTAATTGTTGGCTTGGGGTGATAGGGCACCTCTTGACACGGGAGTTTGTCTGGAAGACACACATTACTTTTCTTCAAATTCATATCAGAAACAAGGGGTTTTGAATTTGGTGGAGATACTATCTCCTGGTACAAGACAAGCATGGTAACGTGGTCAGATTCTGTCCCAGAGATTGATGACTTGTCGCCAAAATCAGTATTGTCCAATGCTACGAAAGTAAATGTGTTTGGGGTAAAACTACTCGGTATCGGTATTTCCTGACTTGCTGACTTTTTAACAGCGTAGGCGGCAATAAGTCGTCTTGAACGTCTGACATCGCAATAGCTAGTTGACACACCAATACGATTTGCAACTGTTAGTATCTCACGGCTTCGACACTTACCATACTGATAGTGACCAAATGAGGTATGGAGAGGGGTCTTCTTTGCACCATTGAACATTTGGTAGTACATGATCTGGAAGAGGCAATTTAGCTGATTTTGCTTATTAACGATGGCCCAATTAATATCTTGAGTACTCTTATCAGAACTTTCATCTTCATTATCATCATATGCCAACTCATCATCACTATCATCCTGATCATCGGCATCAATATCAAGCATCATATTTATCATTTCAATTTCAATGTTAATAAATCATTACCTGATTTATACATCCTTTTTGCCATCATTTTATTTGCATTTTGAGGTGTCAGGTGGAGCCTGTAATTGTTCTACTGGGTTGATTATGCTGACATTAATAGAAAAATAACTCATAGTGGCAAAGATACAACCCATTCCAATGTTCTCCTTGATGGTGGGCAATGGCTGCCTTCTTTGAGTTTCAATCTATGTAACTATTCCAGTGTTATTTAATACACCAGAATCAATAAAAAATTAAACGTCATCCATCCTCATACATAAAACCATTGCCACAAATATTAAAAGTTGTGTTTTCAACGATGATCGAAAGCAGCCATCTTAGATTTAAGGGACTTTTGACCCATTAAACTCTTAAAGAACTGTTGCACGGGATTTAGGATGCCAAAGCAAGTGGAAAATGACACCTTGCTCATCATTTTAGCTCACATTGTGCCAGACATATATCATTTTACGGGTTTTCAAGATGGCGGAGGGGTCATCTGACCCCTTAAACTCTACAATAACCATTCCATTAGATTTATAATGCCAAGATTAGTAGAAAATGACACCTCATTCATAATTCTAGCTCATCTAGTGCCAGAGATAGAACATTTTATGTTTTTCAAAATGGCCGCCGGCGGCCATTTTGAAACCAGAGTTTGCCCGGGTTTAGAATTAAACACCTTATGCCGTTTTGAAGCTATATGTATCCTTTACTCAAATCAACATTCAAATTCTCTTCTTCAGCAAGTGTATACAGGTCTCTATGGCAGATCCAGGACTAATTGATAAATCAAAGAGTTCCGGCGACTTGACTGGGACAACTGCCACAATAGCTGCCTTTTGTGTGCCTTTTGTGTAGAATACATTGTCACATGACTGATCAGCTGACACAATACAAAGTCCAATGTTTATTTCAGAGTTGTGAAAGGTGATGACCACACCAGCCGAACACACCACATTTGCGCTGCATTTTATATCTGGATGACCAGTTTAGAACAAGTAAGAAATCGAAGGAAGGGAATGGGACCTATTATTGAAATTCTTTTAGATGACATTTGGTGTTTATTCAGTAAAATTACAATATATCAATGACCATCAATAAATGTGAATTATGCAGCATGCAGCATGATATAAATTATAATAATAATTTAAGCTTAGGCCTACTTGGCATCTCATCTGACTGAAGTAAAGGATCCATCCATCATGATACATAATAATATTATTAAAGGTATATTATGTGATCTTTTCCAGGGGACACCCGTAATCCTTGAAAAAGAAATTGAAAGCAGATGTTCTTGCAGATTTACTTTTCTGATCATAAATCATAAATATATTCCAAGTTACAGAGCGATATGATTCCTAATAACCTAAAAATCATGGTTTTAGAGTAAATTTAGAGTAAAATTTGAAAAAAATAGATTGTACCGCTCGGTACAATCTATTTTTAAACCATGATTTTGAAGTAATTAGGAATTGTATCTGTATCTGTAACTTGGAAGATCTTTATGATCAAAAATGCAAATCTGCAGGAATCTGCTTTCATAGTAAAAATCAATGATAGAGGGCGCTACTTGGAAAAGATCACATAATATGCCTTTAATACAAATGCCAAGACTGGGGCTTATCAGCATGCCATAGGAATCACACGACCTACATTATTCCAAGGTTTAAATCATGGTTTAATTAAGGCGGCTCTGAGACTGAGACCGATACATTTTTTTATCTCAAGATAAAGTTCTGTATCAGACACTAGACCAGGGGTTCTCAACCTGGGGGTCGTGACCCCCATGGGGGTCGTTTGGGGTTTTCCAGGGGGTCATGAAGGGCTCATAAATATTGGTTTTGGGGGAACCGTGTTACATTTCGCTTTAAAAAAGCTTAGAAAAACCCAAAAGAAACGTTCAAATATGCAAAATTTCCTGCTCGCTACGCTCGTATCCAAACTAAGCAGTTTCATTTATGATATTCGGATGGTGATTTTTTCTTCAATTTTTGTTTTGGGGGTCACGGTACTGACCGGGAATGTAAAAAGGGGTCATGGGGCAAAAAGGTTGAGAACCACTGCACTAGACAGATGGGAAGTCTGATATTTTCATCGATATTTTTCAACTTTCTGAAAAAAGTCAGTAAGCCTTTGCTTCAGATATCACATTTAATATCCAAGGAAACTGTATACCTTGGTAAAGTAGCTCGACAACCTATATCAATTTCCAAGAAATATTGACTTGAATTTGGATCGCCCTATTTATAATGGTTATTATAATGGTTCCCCAGATAGCAAGACTACGTTGGGCCAACGTCTGCACTTACGTTGGGCCAACGTCTGCACTTACGTTGGGCCAATGTCACCTTGGGCCAACGTAATTTTGTCCGGCAAGCCAATGTTGGCACAACGTCAGTTGGTTAACGTTGGCGCAACATTGGCACAACCTCAGTTGATTAACGTTGGTGCACCGTTGGCACAGTTGGTACACACCACATACACCGGTAAAGACTATCAGGTGACTGCATAGAAAGAGTATTGGTAGATAATTGACCTACTTCTTTTTGACATTGATTTGCCAACCAATAACCGACATAAAATCCTGTTCTTAACGTTGGCTTTCCGACCGTGACCGTGCCGACATTGGCCCAACGTAATCTTGCTATCTGGGTCCGGCTATTAAAAAAATGATGTTGACTGTCTACGCTAGTTTCCGTAGCTATGGGCAATTGTAAAAATGTACAAATCTCAGTTTTATCAAAATTAAGGGTGCAGCCTCCAGCACAACTCTTCTTGTCCCTTTAATTCTTTGGCTATTTCCGATATAAATCATGCTCCTGATACGAAATGAATGTTCCCAAACCTGACACCAAGTGAATGTTCCCACACTTGACACCAAGTGAATGTTCCCACACTTGACACCAAATGAATGTTCCCACACCTGACACCAAATGAATGTTCACACACCTGACACCAAATGAATGTTCCTACACCTGAGACCAAAATGACTGTTCCCACACCTGACACCAAATGAATGTTCCCACACTTGACACCAAATGAATGTTCCTACACCTGACTGAATGTTCCCAAACCTGACAACAAATGAATGTTCTCACATTTGACACCAAATGAATGTTCCCACACTTGACACCCAATTAATGTTCCCACACTTGACACCAAATGAATATTCCCACCTGACACCAAATGAATGTTCCTACACCTGACACCAAATGATTGTTCCCACACCTGACACCAAATGAATGTTCCCACACCTGACACCAAATGAATGTTCCTACACCTGACACCAATTGCATGTTCTAACACCTGAAACCAAATGAATGTTCCCACACTGGATACCAAATGAATGTTCCCATACCTGACACCAAATTATTGTTCCCACTTCTGACACCAAATGAATGTTTCTACACCTGATACCAAATGAATGTTCCTACACCCTGACACCAAATGAATGTTCCCACACTTGACACCAAATGAATGTTCCTACACCTAACACCAAATGATTGTTCCCACACCTGACACCAATTTAATGTTACAACACCTGACACCAAATGAATGTTCCCACACTTGACACCAAATGAATATTCCCACCTGACACCAAATGAATGTTCTCACATTTGACACCAAATGAATGCTCCCACACTTGACACCCAATTAATGTTCCCACACCTGACACCAAATGAATATTCCCACACTTGACACCAAATGAATATTTCCACCTGACACCAAATGAATGTTCCCACACTTGACACCAAATGAATGTTCCTACACTGACACCAAATGAATATTCCCACACCTGACACCCAATGAATGTTCCAACACCTGACACCAAATGAATTTTCCCACACTTGACACCAAATGAATATTCCCACCTGACACCAAATGAATGTTCCCACACCTGACACCAAATAAATGTTCCCACACCTGACACCAAATGAATGTTCTCACACTTGACACCAAATGAATGTTTCCACACTTGACACCAAATGAATGTTTCCACACCTGACAACAAATGAATGTTCTCACAGTTGACACAGATTGAATGTTTCCACACATAACACCCAATGAATGTTCCCACACTTGACACCACATGAATATTCCCACCTGACACCACATGAATGTTCCCACACCTGACACCAAATAAATGTTCCCACACCTGACACCAAATGAATGTTCTCACACTTGACACCAAATGAATGTTCCACACTTGACACCAAATGAATGTTTCCACACCTGACAACAAATGAATGTTCTCACAGTTGACACAGATTGAATGTTTCCACACATAACACCTAATGAATGTTCCCACACTTGACACCACATGAATGTTCCTACATCTGACACCAAATGAATGTTCCCACACCTGAAAACAAATGAATGTTCTCAAAGTTGACACAGATTGAATGCTTCCACACATGACACCCAATGAATGTTCCAACACTTGACACCACATGAATGTTCCTACACCTGACACCAAATGAATTTCCCACACTTGACACCCAATGAATGTTCTCACATTTGACACCAAATGAATGTTCCCACACTTGACACCAAATGAATGTTCTCACACTTGACAACCAATGAATGTTCCCACACTTGACACCACATGAATGTTCCTACACCTGACACCAACTGAATGTTCCCACACCTGACAACAACTGAATGTTCCCACACTTGACACCAAATGAATGTTCCTACACCTGACACCAAATGAATGTTCCCACACCTGACAACAACTGAATGTTCCCACACTTGACACCACATGAATGTTCCTACACCTGACAACTGAATGTTCCCACACTTGACACCAAATGAATGTTCCTACACCTGACACCAAATGAATGTTCCTACACCTGACAACAACTGAATGTTCCCACACTTGACACCAAATGAATGTTCCCACACCTGACAACAACTGAATGTTTCCACACTTGACACCACATGAATGTTCCTACACCTGACACCAAATGAATGTTCCCACACCTGACAACAACTGAATGTTCCCACACTTGACACCACATGAATGTTCCTACACCTGACAACAACTGAATGTTCCCACACTTGACACCAAATGAATGTTCCCACACCTGACAACAAATGAATGTTCTCACAGTTGACACAGATTGAATGTTTCCACACATGACACCACATGAATGTTCCTGCACTTGACACCCAATGAATGTTCCCACACCTGGCAACAACTGAATGTTTCCACACTTGACACCACATGAATGTTCCTACACCTGACACCAAATGAATGTTCCTACACCTGACAACAACTGAATGTTCCCACACTTGACACCAAATGAATGTTCCCACACCTGACAACAACTGAATGTTTCCACACTTGACACCACATGAATGTTCCTACACCTGACACCAAATGAATGTTCCTACACCTGACAACAACTGAATGTTTCCACACTTGACACCAAATGAATGTTCCCACTCTTGACACCAAATGAATGTTCCCACTCTTGACACCAAATGAATGTTCCCACTCTTGACACCAAATGAATGTTCCCACACCTGACAACAAATGAATGTTCTCACAGTTGACACAGATTGAATGTTTCCACACATGACACCCAATGAATGTTCCCACACTTGACACCCAATGAATGTTCCCACATTTGACACCCAATTAATGTTCCCCACCTGACACCAGATGAATGTTCCCATCCTTGACACCAAATGAATGTTCCCACACCTGACAACAAATGAATGTTCTCACAGTTGACAACAAATTAATGTTCCCACACCTGACACCAAATGAATGTTCCCACACTTGACACCACATGAATGTTCCTACACCTGACACCAAATGAATGTTCCCACACCTGGCAACAACTGAATGTTCTCACATTTGACACCAAATGAATGTTCCCACACTTGACACCCAATTAATGTTCCCACACCTGACACCAGATGAATGTTCCCATCCTTGACATCAAATGAATGTTCCCACACTTGACACCAAATGAATATTCCCACCTGACACCAAATGAATGTTCCTACACCTGACACCAAATGAATGTTCCCACACCTGACACCAAATGAATGTTCCCACACCTGACACCAAATGAATGTTCCCACTTCTGACACCAAATGAATGTTCCTACACCTGACACCAAATGATGGACCCACGTCACATGAGGTTGAGCTCTCGTAAAGTACGCCTGCTCAACCTCACCCCAAAATGGTCCCATGGTTCTCCGTTGTGCACACTACGTCATCTCAACCTGAAGGCTCTGATTGGTTTGTGTTCAAACGTGAGAACTGAAAAACTCATGAGCTTTTCCACGCACCATTACGCCCCACTGCGTCGGTGGTTATGGCGCAGCGGGAGCACTGCGTTGGTGGATACGGCGCAGCGTGACGATCGTTAAAAAGGCGTCAGTTTAAATTTGACCAATCAGGTGCTTTGGTGTTGTTGGTTGGCAGTATTTTGCAAGTTAAAGCATGCGTGCGCATCCTGATCTAAGTGCGCCCACGTATGTCGAACTGTGGCCAGGAGATTATGTGCCGTAGGTCCATTGTTCCCAAACCTTACACCAATTGCATGATGCAACATTTGACACCAAATGAAGGTTCCCACACCTGACACCAATTGCATGTTCCTACACCCTGACACCAAATGAATGTTCCCACACTTGACACCAAATGAATGTTCCTGCACCTAACACCAAATGATTGTTCCCACACCTGACACCAATTGAATTTTACAACACCTGACACCAAATGAATGTTCCCACATTTGACACCAACTGAATGTTCCCACACTTGACACCCAATTAATGTTCCCCACCTGACACCAGATAAATGTTCCCATCCTTGACACCAAATGAATATTCCCACACTTGACACCAAATGAATATTCCCACCTGACACCAAATGAATGTTCTCACACTTGACACCGAATGAATGTTTCCACACTTGACACCAAATGAATATTCCCACCAGACACCATTTATATAAATGTTCCCACACCCAGGCCATGGCCGCCCCATTTTTTTTGCAAAGAAAGAAAAAAAGAAGAAGGGGGAAAAAGAGAAGAAACGGGGGAAAGGGATTGCTTTTATAACTATAAAATATTGGTCAAAAGTGCACACACCAATTCACACCAAATGGGTTCGAAAATTGAGAAAAAAAATCCAATACTGAGGTGGCACATCCCCTCAGACTCCCCCCTGTTCGAGCTTTTAAACCATGTATACTTACATCAAGAATATATCAGTTTTGCTGAACCTTTTGTGCATTGAAGAAAAAAAAAATTATTGGAAATGAAGTGGTGGCTTTTCGATAAAATGTTGGTCAAAAGTATACACCAGATCCAACAGAGTTCGAAAATTGGGGGAAAATCTGCTTCTGAGGAGGGCACACCCGCCCCCCCCCCCCCCCCCCCCAGACACCCCCTGTCCGTGCATAGCTCGGAGTTAGATGGTGCTAGCTCAATTACAGTTTTCAACATAAATGGCCGCCCCACTTGTTGGTACCTTACTACGCCCCTGCCCACACCTGACACCAAATGAATGTTCCTACACCTAACACTAAATGAATGTTCCCACACCTGACACCAACCAAAAGCATGTTTCCACACCAGACACCAAATGAATGTTCGTACACCTGACACCAAATGAATGTTCCTAAACCTGACATCAAATGATTGTTCCCACACCTGACACCAATTGCATGTTCCAACAACTGAAACCAAATGAATGTTCCCACACTGGATACCAAATGAATGTTCCCACACCTGATACCAAATGCATGTTCCCACACCTGACACCAAATGCATGTTTCCACACCAGACACCAAATGAATGTTCGTACACCTGACACCAAATGAATGTTCCTAAACCTGACATCAAATGATTGTTCCCACACCTGACACCAATTGCATGTTCCAACAACTGAAACCAAATGAATGTTCCCACACTGGATACCAAATGAATGTTCCCACTCATGACACCAAATGAATGTTCCTACACCTGATACTTAATAAATGTTCCCAAACCTGACACCAAATGAATGTTCCCACACTTGACACCAGATGAATGTTCCCACACTTGACACCAAATGAATGTTCCCACACTTGACACTAAATGAGTGTTCCCAATCCGGACACCAAATGAATGTTCTTATATCTAACATCAAATAAATGTTCCCACACTTGACACCAAATGAATGTTCCCACACCTGACAACAAATGAATGTCCCCACACTTAACACCAAATAAATGTCCCCACACTTAACACCAAATAAATGTTCCTACACCTGACACCAAATGAATGTTCCCACACTTGACACCAAATGAATGTTCCCGCACTTGACACCAAATGAATGTTCCCACACTTAATATCAAATTAATGTTCCTACACCTGACACCAAATGAATGTTTCAACCTGACACCAAATTATAAGATTTACAAGGTACTGTATACATGTATGTATACTAGTACAGGGTGTCCCAGAAAACCTGCACTTATTTTGACAGAGCTCTAGTTTTACTTTAACGGCATGGATTTGAATCATGTTTATACATTCTAAAAACCTTAGGATCTCCTCATTTAAAGGCATATTATGCAATATTTTCTATGGGACACCATCTATCATTGATTTTTTTCGAGTAGATTTTCTTGCAGATTTACATTTCTGATCATAAATCATAAAGATATTCTGAGTTACAGGGTGATACAATTCCCAGAATTCCTAATTACTTCAAAATCATGGTTTTAGAGGGAAAATAAACTGGTCACAGGACAGTATATTTTCACTCTTTAAAATAATACTACCGCCCGCATTTATGTCAGACAATATAACACGGGTATGATCTATAATCAATACCTTTATTCTCTAATTAATATCTCTTTGTTGAAGTTTGTTCTCAACCCAAATTGTGTTATTACAGTTTAATCCGTTTTTATGGTACTTGTTTATTTCTAAAGATTCTGACAAAACGATTTTCCTTGTATTTTGTATTTATCACTTGCTCTACAGATGTACATGAATGAAAAGTAAATAATTATACAAAATGTAAATTTATCAAACTTGTTCATTTTGTTTCCTAGACATGGCTGGTAGAAGCATCACAAGTGGTATTTTTACCAAGACTCACATGGATGAGAAAACCAAAAGACTTCATGTGGTGGCAGGTGAACTAGCACCAGATGACTTTGATAAATCAGGTACGGCGTACGCTTTGATCGTTGGTATTATCTTTATCCAATCAAGAGGCTCTTTATATAAAGTTGGTTATCATGCTCATAAAAATAGTGAAATGGATTAATTTACACAAAATAGTAATGTAGGTTTGAACATTATATAGGATTTGTGTCAAAATCATGGTAGGGTAGTCAATTGTATAGCTTCATGGATGGATAATGGTGAGCAATTACAAATCCTAGGGCATTCGATGACAGAGAAAATAGTTACACTAAAATCAAGTGGTTTGGGGAAGAGGAAATGCCAAATGCCTTAAAAATGGAGATCTTTGAGTGACACATTTGCACACACAAAATTAAGAATGGAAATTTCTGAGCTTTGAGTAGAAAAACTGCAAAAATGTCAACCTCTTTTTGATAATTAAGGTCCAATACTCCCCCCCCCCCCCTTCCAACCTCCTCATTATAAGGCAAATTGCTCATTTTTGCTCAGACCTCATTTTAATTTTTTTAAAATTATTTTCATCCTGTAGGAAAGATGCCAATGTGGAAGATGTCTAAGTATCTACAAGGTTGTCGGCTAGCCTACCTCATTCACTGCCCCTGGTTCTCCCTAGAAACCATGAGAGCATTTGTACGCTACCAAGAAATCCAGTTTCTTCCTGCCTTCTCAACGAACATTGACTACAACTCTTCCTTGAAAGTCACCATGTGGCTTGGCTATGTTGGCAATACATCCTTTGTGTGGGAGTACGTTGTCAGCGATTATGTCACCGGAGTGCAACTTGCCAAGGCTTATACACAGATGGTGCTTGTGGATGTCAAATCACGAAGACCAACCAGGATTCCGGAGGAGATGCGACAAAGATCACTCGACTCCAAACAGCCAGTAATCCCACGGTTCCCCGCTAAACCTGCAGGCCACTTCAGATTCAAATTGTCTGTTGCTTCTAGTGACACTGATTATAATCAACATACCAACCAGGCTGTGTATGTTAGAATGTGTATGGATGCCGTTAGTGCTGGCGCCCTAGAAGGCCAGTTCTCATTCCCGAAAGAAGTTGTGTATTATAATTCGAGATCTGTTACTGTTAATTATGTCAAAGAGTCTAGAATGGGGGAGACGTTAGAATTTGCGTGCTGGGAAGATAAGAATAATCCATTAAGTGTCTGCTGTGAGGTCACCAAGGGGTTAGAGGTCATATGTCAATGTAAGATTGAATTTGATAAAAATGAACAAGCTACCTCAAAACTTTAAACTGTGTATTGTATTCAATGTAAACAATTTAGAAAAACTATCATCAATTAGTAATCTAATAAATCGGACTGTATTAGGACCAGATTGTTTTTAAACCAGTTGGTTTGGAAGGATATCTTATGTCATGGTTTTCTCAATTTAACAGCCAAAGGTGTAACTAGAGGTTGTGGTGTCAAAGAGAAATATTGAAAATGGAGCCTTTGTATTTGCAAAATGGTATCCATCTGATAGAAAATTGAAAACATGAACTTTCCAATGGCTAAAAATCTGATAAGGGGGAATAAATGGATGGGTTGGGAAACAGAAACATGTTTAACAGCTTGACATGAATATTATACTAAATGTACAAGTTCACCCAATTTTATTTAACATACCTTCAACAAGAACACTTCTTGTATTTTTATAATTTACTTATAATTGGTCTATGTCTTTGTATTATGTGTGCTAAAGTTTTATCTTTATAATAAGATTTACCATTGGTTTAGGGGGTGTCTGGTCATGATTGCTAACAGTAAGATATTTCACCCCCCCCCCCACCCTTTTAATTTATTACATGATTTTTATCAAAAAAGTTAACATATGCCAATAAAAATTCCCAGTGTCAAGTAAAATTCCTTGCAATGAGGTGAAGACCATTTTGATGACATGTTCGGAGTCAAGGTTGTATAGTCCGACTGGTTCTACGAAAAGGGAATGATTGCAAAGTTAAATTATAAGTCAGTTTTAATCACAGTTGGTGGATCATCTAGATCTCAATGGACACATTCATATCTATATCAAATACCTAAAATAATAATTATCTGATGATCATGTAGGTTAACACTTTCCACGCGGCTATTAGTTTTACCATATACAAAACAGATTTTTCAGAAACCTTTCCCAATTTCTAATGTCTATCTCAAGGATTACTGAACCAATACGAGGCATGTTTGTACTTATTTCAATGCATTTCTCATGGTGATTCCAAATATGGTAATGAAATTCAATAAATATGACATTTTTTAAACATTTTGTGAAATTTTGGAATGTCGTTTGCAGCCGCCTGCCGCGTGGAAAGTGTTAACAATCACAAAATAACCTTCAAACTGTTGATTAATGATGTGCAATGTTTACAAAGTCAAGTACACTAGACTAAAACATGACAATTCAAACAATGTTATCTCTTTATCATTGCTGTTCTGTTCTCCATACGGCCCTTCAGCATGTATAAAGTTAAGGGAGGTGTCAACCCTTTTATGATGACATTTTATCAAGTGCTGTAACTTTTGAACTAATAATGTGATGTATATAAAAGTATACATTTTTGTAAATGAAATGAGTCAGAAAATTTATTTTTGGTATCAAATTCACTAAAAATACTTTTTTTAATTTAAATTTTGACTAAAACAATACCGATATTGCACACAAATCATCTAAATACACTTCTCTAGGATTGGTAGTTTTTTGCATAAGAATTTTTAGTTTTTGAATTATTGACTAAAAACAACAAAAAACTGATCCTAGAGAAGTGTCTTTAGATGCTTTTTGTGCAATTTGGTCATTTTTTACCAAAAACTGATTTTGTTACGTTCTCCGAAAAAATTGAGCCAAAAGGTGATTTTTTTTTTTGGGTCAAAAATGTTATAATCAGCATTTATAGTACCAAAAATGGATTCTCTGGCTCATTTCATTTCCAAAAGTATATACTTTCATATGTATCACATTAATAGTTTAAAAGTTACAGCGCTTGATAAATTTCATATTAAAAGGGTTGACACTACCCTTAAAAATTCCAATGTATAACCTTTGGGTAGTCTGCTACTGATAATTATGATTACTACATGTACATATAGCTACCATGGCTATTGATTGATATCTGTAGTTTAAACAAACTTGAAATCAACATTCTTACAGGCATGAGAATCTTCAGGAAATCCTGCTTGTTTGTAGTCAAAATTTACGCAGTTTTATTTAATTTCAGCCTGCTTTTGGCCTTTTTGCCCAATTTCATGTACTCTTTCAGGAATTTTCACCACTTTCCTGCTATTTTCAAAAACTCCATTCTCATACCTGTTCTTATGAATTATATTTGCAGTATAGGTGGCTGCTCAGAAGACAAATAATGGGTATGATATTTCAGCATAAAGTTTGGTGTACTTATAGCACTAAGTATGATAGAGGCAAGGCTCAAGATAAGCGGGCGCTGGGCGATTTTACCCCCTCGGTCCACCTGCCATAGCGCCCGGTAATGCTGAAAAATAAACAACCGAGCGCTGATATTTTGTCCAAACCAGCGCCCGTTGACGATCGAGAAGCTTGCCCAAAACATCGAATTTTGATTTGACAATACGATTTAATAAAAGTTAGCTCCCGGTAGACTGAAAGTAGCTCCTGGTTCTCAATAAATCCCATGATCCGGGCGCTACTTTGGAAAAAAAAGTAGCTCCTGCTAAAAAAACCTATTATCTTGAGCCTTGGATAGAGGCTGCATAGTGTCTCAAAAGTGTTTTAATTATTTGAGACAACATGTAAGAAATATAAAACATAGATCTATCTTAACACTTTCCACGCGGCACGACAGTTCCAAAATTTCACCAAATGTCTCAACAATTTCAACATTATTGACTTTCCTCACCATCTTTGGAATCCCCATGAGAATTGAAATACAATAAGTACAAATATGCCTAGTATTAGTTCAGTAATTCTTGTAAAAGACTTGGGAAAGGTTTCTGAAAAATCTGTTTTGTATATGGTAAAAGTAAAAGCCGCGGAGAATGTGTTAAGACTACAACACGTCTTTAGATGTAATTCATAATTATGTTTATCAGTATATTGATTCTATAATTATTCATTTCATATAAATTACATTGATTATGCCTGTTTTGTTAAGTTGTTTATAAAAAATAAAATAATATTACTGAACTTTATGTTCAATGTAACTGTTCCATACAAAGGTTTTCGACGCTTTTATTACATTAGCTTTTTCTTGTTAAAACATGTGAATGCTTTATTTGGTTGACATAGGAATATACAATTTTCATATATATCATTAAATATGTACACAGTTAGGGTTCTACACTGGACAGACTGGCTTTAATATCACACTTCACAAGGAGCAAGATATAATGAGGAAATCAATGATATATACATATGCTTGATTGCTGCATATAGCTATACATTGTCCATTATTAAGAGCTCAGGTGCAATACTTGGAGTAATGCCATTCTTAAAGCTTTTGTTTAAAGGTATATTATGTGATCTTTCCAGGGAACGCCCTCAACATCGAAAAAAAAAAATAGAAAGCAGATTTTCTTGCAGATTTACATTTCTGATCATAAATCATGCATACATTCCAAGTTACAGGGCGATACAATTCTTAATTACTTCAAAATCATGGTTTTAGAGTGAAAATAAACTGTCGGAATCCCGACAGTTTATATTTTTCACTCTAAATTCACTCTAAAACCATGATTTTGAGGTCATTAGGAATCGTATCGCTCTGTAACTTGGAATGTATGTATGATTTATGATCGGAAATGTAAATCTGCAAGAAAATCTACTTTCTAAAAAAAATCATGAATAGAGGGCGCTCTCTGGAAAAGATCACATAATATGCCTTTAAGTAAAGATCACCAACACAACATACATCAAATGGCTGAAAATTGAGCCCCTACTTGTTAAATTTAATTAAAGGGACACAAAGTCATGTTGATTTTTTTTAAATTTTAATTAATTTACTTCAGAATTCAAGATGAACATTGAAAATTGCCATTGTTGTTTCTACTAAAGAAAAACCCAGCAAAACTTGATTAAAACAATGTTTTAATTATGTTGGAATACCACCCTTAACCATGTAAAATGCTGGTTGCGGCTCTACCAGCATTTTTGAATCGACGTTTTGTTGTACAAAGATCGAGGGCTGATTTTTCTTAAAGACCTTATAGGTGTAAGTTCATACATGTAATACAATTGTAAAAATATACAAATCCCAATTTTTATCATATATTTTTGTAATTGAGGGTGCTGCCTCCACCACATCTCTTAATGCCCCTTTAAGTGATTTTTAAGATACATAAAATATTACATATTAAAGGTAGATGTTCTGACTGCTGGCCCGATTTTCAACTTGACGTTTTCTATTTTACATGAAAAGTCATCCTTAAAATTGTCGCATTCCAAATATTGAGTTGCATAACTCCAATGGTTCTTATTTTAGAAGCACACTATCACTAGAAATTTGCCCATTGAGTAGTACCCTAACTGGTGGGTGGTTAACCACCTTTGGAAGTAATTCACCACATTTTAGCCTATAAATGGAATATTTCTGGCATCTTAAGATTTTGCAGACATAATGACAAAAATATGGGGGATTCTTCTGTTATAAAAATATATCGATGTGAAAAAAGTGATCGGAACATACACCTTTAAATTTTGTGCATTATTTTCTTTGTATTTGAAAATCTTTAATTACCGTTCTACTTATAATGGTATAAGCTATCACCAATTAGTCTTGTGTAAAGACTTCTATTGTATGAGTTATACAGATTTATTAAAGGTATATTGTGTGATCTTTTCCAGGGGACGCCCTCAATCCGCGAAAAAAATTGGAAGCAGATTTTCTTGCAGATTTACTTTTCTGATCATAAATCATAATTTGTTTGCGAAGTTACAGAGCGATACGATTCCTAAATACCTCAAAATCATAGTTTTAGAGTGAATTTAGAGTAAAATTTGAAAAATAGATTGTATCGCAGCGGTACAATCTATTTTCAAACCATGATTTTGAAGTAAATAGGAATCATACCATTCTGTAACTTAAAAGATCTTTATGATTTATGATCAAAAATGCAAATCTGTAAGAAAATCTGCTTTCATTGTAAAAATCATTGATAGAGGGCGCTACATGGAAAAGATCACATAATATGCCTTTAATACACATATAGACTATGGTCTATCTCTTATGTAGGATTAAAATCACTACGTCGGCACTAACAGCCTTTATGGTTAAGTGGTTGTAACATTCGCTCTGAGACCGAAAGGTACTGGTTCGAATCGCAGTATTGTCAGATTTTATGTAAAACCTTTAAAATCATTTTTATCAAAGTGGGGACAAATTTTCTAAGTTGGAAGACCTATGACTAGGCTACTTCATGATAGCTTAATAGGGAACACCTCAATTCCATATACTTTGGTCTCAAATTGTTCAAATGGATTTCTCATGTTTTGCATCTTAGCTCTTACTTAGACTTTCAAACTTGGGAAACCTCTGTTCTTTGGGAAGAAAACACTTTAATGCAGCATGTGTATAAACACATTCGTGTTTGAGATGGTGTGTTTCCTATTACAGTTCAGTTCTTTGCACTTCAATGTTTTCGTCTTTCCCTTTTCTTTGTATTTTGTTGACTGCATGTCTGGCCTTGTAGAAAGCAACGTAGAAACACACGCCTAATGCAACGACAATAACAACACCAGCGAACACCAACAGTGCTATTACCAATGGCCTAAAAGGATAAAACATATCAATATCATTATATTAAACTATAACTTCAAGACATTGTGACTTTAGGATGATTGCAGATTAAGCTTAAGATAAGACCACATTTATCAGATCAGGGGCGTAGCCAGAGGGGGGCAAGGGGGCGATCACACCTCACCCCCCAATATTGAATGTCATGTCAGTTGAGATTGGCACTGTCGGTTCATTTGACAAGAGGAATTGATGGTCAAAAGTACACAAATAAAAATTGTTCATGCGCTACACGCGCATGTATATCCCCCTTAAATCCCCTGCGTGCGAGAACAATCTTGTCGGTTCATTTGACAAGAGGAATTGATGGTAAAAAGTACACCAATGGAAATTGTTCAGCGCTACACGCGTATGTATCCCCCCAAATCCCCCGCGTGCGAGAACAATCTTGTTGGTTTACTTTCATTTCTTGCTTCCCCATAAAAAAACCTAGCTACGCCACTGTATCAGATAATAATTCATTTTACTGTAGACAGGTACCCATATCTAAGGATTTATTTATGAAAATACAGACCAATGTCTAAGAATTTATTTTTAATATAAGCTTGGTTTGTCCCTTTTCTTGTCTATGGACTTGTTGCAAACCAGGACCCATGTCTATAGGATTTGTTGCAAACCAGGACACATGTCTAAGGAGTTGTTGCAAACCAGGACACATGTCTAAGGATTTGTTGCAAACCAGGACCCATGTCTATAGGATTTGTTGCAAACCAGGACACATGTCTAAGGACTTGTTGCAAACCAGGACACATGTCTAAGGATTTGTTGTAAACCAGGACATGTCTAAGGATTTGTTGAAAACCAGGACCCATGTTTATAGGATTTGTTGCAAACCAGGACCCATGTCTAAGGATTTGTTGCAAACCATGCATGACCCATGTCTAAGGATTTGTTGTAAACCAGGACCCATGTCTAAGGATTTGTTGCAAACCATGACCCATGTCTAAGGATTTGTTGAAAACCAGGACCCATGTCTATAGGATTTGTTGCAAACCAGGACCCATGTCTAAGGACTTGTTGCAAACCAGGACACATGTCTAAGGATTTGTTGTAAACCAGGACCCATGTCTAAGGATTTGTTGCAAACCATGACCCATGTCTAAGGATTTGTTGTAAACCAGGACCCATGTCTAAGGATTTGTTGCAAATCAGGACCCATGTCTAAAGGATTTGCTCCAAACCAAGACCCATGTCTAAGGATTTCATGCAAACCAGGACCCATGTCTAAGGATTTGTTGAAAACCATGACCCATGTCTATGTATTTGTTGCAAACCAGGACACATGTCTAAGGATTTGATGCAAACCAGGACACATGTCTAAGGATTTGTTGCAAACCAGTGACCCATGTCTAAGGATTTGTTGCAAACCAGGACCCATGTCTAAGGATTTTTTGCAAACAAGGACACATGTCTAAGGATTTGTTGCAAACTAGGGCACATGTCTAAAGATTTGTTGCAAACCAGTGACCCATGTCTATAGGATTTGTGGCAAACCAGGACACATGTCTAAGGATTTGTTACAAACCAGAACACATGTCTAAGGATTTGTTGCAATACAGGACCCATGTCTAAGGATTTGTTGCAAACCAGGAACCATGTCTAAGGATTTGTTGCAAACCAGGACCCATGTCTAAGGATTTGTTGCAAACCAGGACCCATGTCTAACGATTTGTTGCATACCAGGACACATGTATAAGGATTTGTTGCAAACCAGGACCCATGTTTAAGGATTTGTTGCAAACCAGGACACATGTCTAACGATTTGTTGCAAACCAGGACACATGTCTAACGATTTGTTCCAAAGCTATGACCCATGCCTAAGGATTTGTTGTAAACCAGGACCCATGTCTAAGGATTTGTTGCAAACCAGGACCCATGTCTAAGGATTTGTTGCAAACCAATGACCCATGTCTAAGGATATGTGTTGCAAACTAGGACCCATGTCTGAGGATTTGTTACAAACCAGGACCCATGTCTAAGGATTTGTTGTAAACCAGGACCCATGTCTAAGGATTTGTTGTAAACCAGGACCCATGTCTAAGGATTTGTTACAAACCAGGACCCATGTCTAAAGATTTGTTGCAAACCAGGACCCATGTCTAAGGATTTGTTGCAAACCAAAGACCCATGTCTAAGGATTTGTTGCAAGCTAGGACCCATGTCTGAGGATTTGTTGCAAACCAGGACCAATGTCTGAGGATTTGTTGCAAACCAGGACCCATGTCTAAGGATTTGTTGCATACCAGGACACATGTATAAGGATTTGTTGCAAACCAGGACACATGTCTAAGAATTTTTTCAAACCAGGACACATATCTTAGGATTAGTT
This sequence comes from Ophiura sarsii, assembly GCA_035610835.1. NCBI lineage: Eukaryota > Metazoa > Echinodermata > Ophiuroidea > Amphilepidida > Ophiuridae > Ophiura > Ophiura sarsii. The sequence continues at coordinate 5,947,949 of CM069456.1, read as the reverse complement.
GCATACCAAGGACCCATATCTTTATAGGATTTGTTGCAAACCAGGACCCATGTCTCAATATTTGTTGCAAACCACGACACATGTCTATGGATTTATTGCAAACCAATGACCCATGTCTAAGGATTTGTTGCAAACCAGGATCCATGTCTAAGGATTTGTTGCAAATCAGGACCCATGTTTCAGTATTTGTTGCAAACCAGGACACATGTCTATTGGATGTGTTCCAAACCAATGACCCATGTCTAAGGATTTGTTGCAAACCAGAACCCATGTCTAAGGATTTGTTACAAACCAGGACCCATGTCTAAGGATTTGTTACAAACCAGGACCCATGTCTAAGGATTTGTTGCAAACCAGGACCCATGTCTAAGGATTTGTTGCAAACCAGGACCCATGTCTAAGGATTTGTTGCAAACCAGGACCCATGTCTAAGGATTTGTTGCAAAACCAATGACCCATGTCTAAGGATATGTGTTGCAAACTAGGACCCATGTCTGAGGATTTGTTGCAAACCCGGACACATGCCTAAGGATTGTTTGCAAACCAGGACCCATGTCTATGGATTTGTTGCAAACCAGGACACATGTCTAAGAATATTTTCAAACCAGGACACATATCTTAGGATTAGTTGCATACTAAGGACCCATATCTATAGGATTTGTTGCAAACCAGGACCCATGTCTCAATATTTGTTGCAAACCAGGACACATGTCTATGGATTTATTGCAAACCAATGACCCATGTCTAAGGATTTGTTGCAAACCAGGATCCATGTCTAAGGATTTGTTGCAAACCAGGACACATATCTTAGGATTAGTTGCATACCAAGGACCCATATCTATAGGATTTGTTGCAAACCAGGACCCATGTCTCAATATTTGTTGCAAACCAGGACACATGTCTATGGATTTATTGCAAACCAATGACCCATGTCTAAGGATTTGTTGCAAACCAGGATCCCTGTCTAAGGATTTGTTGCAAATCAGGACCCATGTTTTAGTATTTGTTGCAAACCAGGACACATGTCTATTGGATGTGTTCCAAACCAATGACCCATGTCTAAGGATTTGTTGCAAACAAGGAAATATGTCTAAGGATTTGTTGCAAACCAGAACCCATGTCTAAGGATTTGTTACAAACCAGGACCCATGTCTAAGGATTTGTTGCAAACCAGGACCCATGTCTAAGGATTTGTTGCAAACCAATGACCCATGTCTAAGGATATGTGTTGCAAACTAGGACCCATATCTGAGGATTTGTTGCAAACCCGGACACATGCCTAAGGATTTTTTGCAAACCAGGACCCATGTCTATGGATTTGTTGCAAACCAGGACCCATGTCTAAGGATTTGTTACAAACCAGGACCCATGTCTAAGGATATGTGTTGCAAACTAGGACCCGTGTCTGAGGATTTGTTGCAAACCCGGACACATGCCTAAGGATTTGTTGCAAACCAGTGACCCATGTCTAAGGATTTCATGCAAACCAGTGACCCATGTCTAAGGATTTGTTGCAAACCAATGACCCATGTCTAAGGATTTGTTGCAAACCAGGACCCATGTCTAAGGATTTGTTGCAAACCATGATGACCCATGTCTAAGGATTTGCTACAAACCTGGACCCATGTCTAAGGATTTGTTCCAAACCAGGACCCATGTCTAAGGATTTGTTGCAAACCAGGACCCATGTCTAAGGATTTGTTGCAAACCAATGACCCACGTCTAAGGATTTGTTGCAAACCAGGACACATGTCTAAGGATTTGTTGCAAACCATGACCCATGTCTAAGGATTTGCTACAAACCTGGACCCATGTCTAAGGATTTGTTCCAAACCTGGACCCATGTCTAAGAATTTGTTTCAAACCTGGACCCATGTCTAAGGATTTGTTCCAAACCTGGACCCATGTCTCAGGATTTGTTCCAAACCTGGACCAATGTCTAAGGATTTGTTCCAAACCTGGACCCATGTCTAAGGATTTGTTCCAAACCTGGACCCATGTCTAAGGATTTGTTCCAAACTTGGACCCATGTCTAAGGATTTGTTCCAAACCTGGACCCATGTCTAAGGATTTGTTCCAAACCTGGACCCATGTCTAAGGATTTGTTCCAAACCTGGACCCATGTCTAAGGATTTGTTCCAAACCTGGACCCATGTCTAAGGATTTGTTCCAAACCTGGACCCATGTCTAAGGATTTGTTCCAAACCTGGACCCATGTCTAAGGATTTGTTCCAAACCTGGACCCATGTCTAAGGATTTGTTCCAAACCATGACCCATGTCTAAGGATTTGTTCCAAACCTGGACCCATGATATCATCTGGCAGCTATTGCAGATACCCTTGTTGCAATAAACCCTCGGTATGTGTCCCCCCCCCCCCCCCCCCCCTAACCCTAACCCTTAACCCCCTCCTCTGTGGCAATGGCATACATACTCAAGTAGATCTCCACCTGCGCAGCAGTCAAAGGATAGATCATCTGCGTAACAACATACAGTGTAGTCTGAGTCCATTCCATCTCTGGGACAACTTGGAAAATTCCAAGCATCTGGGCATTTGTAGGCGTCAACTAAAGTTGTGAAAAATCGAGATAATAAAAAATATATATACATGGTCATTTTAATTATTAGTATTTTGTGATACCATACTACCATTTGTATAATGATTAAGTGTGTAAGAGCCCAGAGTAACTGCAATATCCCGGCAATATAATTGTTTAATAGAGGACAAAACTGAAGAACCTTTTCTGTGGAAACGTTCATTCTTTACAAGAAAATGTAAGTGTGTAGAACCTTTTTTGGTTCTTTAAAGAACCTTTCAAGAGGGTTCTTTAACCCTGAAGAACCCTCAGGGTTAGAGGACAAAACTGAAAAACCTTTCAAGATGGTTCTTTAACCCTGAAGAACCCTAGGGTTCCATATAGAGGACAAAACTGAAGAACCTTTTTTGGTTCTTTAAAGAACCTTTCAAGAGGGTTCTTAAACCCTGAAGAACCTTTAGGGTTCCATATAGAGGACAAAACTGAAGAACCTTTTCTGTGGAAACGTTCATTTTTTAAAAGAAAATGTCAGTATGTGTCAAAGCATGGACTTATTAGACTGATAGTCAAAGTTATAACCACAAGCAAAAAAATAAATAATGCTCGTTACTAACAGTGGCTATACAATTTGTCCAGTATTTATGAGATCGTGTATTACTTACCAGATATGATCGCCAAAGCACTTATCAACAACACTCGAATTTGAAACATTTTGCAAACAAAGATGTCAGATATAATTATTCAAAACCCTCCAAATTCTCGGGATGGTGAAGTTTGGTACATGAATTACTATGATAAATATTATATCATAGTTTTGTATATTTTTCTTTCTCGTGTTATCATACAATGATGTTTAGAATGATTACAGTGTAGTTCAAAGTACACTTTTGTTTGTAATATGAAAATGTGCCCCGATCAACAGTGTCGAGGCACTTTGTAGGGGGGTGCAAGGGGGACATTTCCTGCCCACGTCGCGAGTCACACATTGAGACTGGTACTCTGGTTCATAACGTTTTATCTGGTAAACGAACAAAATAAAATAAGACTGCCTTTAAAGTTAGCCCTCCTGGTGGGCCATTACAAAAAGATGTGATTATTAAAAAATATTAAAGGTATATTATGTGATCTTTCCATGGAACGCCCTCAACATTGAAAAAAAAATTGAAAGCAGATTTTCTTGCAGATTTACATTTCTGATCATAAATCATGCATACATTCCAAGTTACAGGGCGATACGATTCTTAATTACTTCAAAATCATGGTTTTAGAGTGAAAATAAACTGTCGGGATTCCGACAGTTTATATTTTTCACTCTAAATTCACTCTAAAACCATGATTTTGAGGTAATTAGGAATCGTATCGCTCTGTAACTTGGAATGTATGTATGATTTATGATCAGAAATGTAAATCTGCAAGAAAATCTACTTTCTAAAAAAAATAATGAATAGAGGGCGCTCTCTGGAAAAGATCACATAATATGCCTACAAATACAAAAAGACCCACCTGATACGGGCATACCAATTCCTACCCCGTCTGACTATTTTAGGGCTGGGCGTAATCATTGTTATTACCAATATTTTTTAACGCAATATCGCCCAGTACTACAATTATTTAATAGCAATAGCAAATAAATCAACAAAAAAGTTATTCCTTCGATGTAGTGTTGTAGCCTAGCAGTTTTGTAAGTTTTTAAACTGGTAATATTAGTTGTATTATCATACGCTACTGTAAATAAACATCCCGTATCCCCTGTTAAGCTTTTTTCAAAACTTGAGGTTTTCATGATTAATACATCGTGTTTAGGATCAAGACTAAAAGTTTGCTCAAAAATAAAAATGTTAAAACTTCCGAATTCGACAGTTTACTTGGTGCCTGGCCATTGAGTAGAGGGTATACACCACCAAAGCACTATGGGATAGCACGTCCGGTAAAAGTTTATCACAACAATAGTTCCTTTTTGCGGTACAAATTGCGAGATTTTGATTGACTTTTTTCAATTCTTTTGATTACTTTGGGGTATTATTATACATTTTTATGAGTGTGCCGAGTACAAATCTCAAAAAAAATTGCACTAGTTTAATCATTTTAAAGTTTTAAACGACCGAAATCGGCGTAAGGTCCGTCCTGAGTTATGGGGCGTAAATAAATGGCAGAAATCGCTACATCAAATTCATCGCAAAATATTGAAAAATCTAGTCCGACACTTAGCCATATCCTTTTGATATGTTTTGCGGACATCCCTTTGGAATAATCTCTGTAAATGTCATATAAGGATGTATGGGATGACTCAAGTTAGAGCCGATTGTTTGACCCCTACTTTGCACGTAGCGTCTATGGGGAGCGTCTTGGTGGTGTATACCCTAGAGTAGACTGGATCCTCATGTCTAATGTCTTCCCTATTTTACACACGGCCCCTGCGAGGGTGCTCAAATGTGAAGACTAAAAAAAATACAGTTCCAAAAGTGTGCGCTGATGAACTCGTGAATAAACATGAGCTTATTCACGCACCAGTCCAGTGCGCCGGTAGTTTCTCGCGGCGTGCGCCGGTAGTTTCACGCGGCGTTGTTAGGCACGACCACATACGCAATTTTCAGTGGCGCTATATCGTTATGTCGAAAATTGGACTCGCAAAAGTTTGTTGACCTGACCTGGTCACATGGGCATAGCCTCTGCGATAGTAGTCCGAGGTGGCTCAGACTCGTTCCTATACGATCACAGTGATCTACTCTCCATGGCTAGTGGGAGGAACGACAACACGTACGCTACGTGAACGAGCTACTGCGATAGCAGCAAGGACAGAATTTGACAGTCACTTTGAGTCAGCCGCGAGAATAAAGTGCTGTTTTTCTTCGAAGGATTTGTTTGTTTAAGGGGATTATTTTGTTGTTTCTTTAAATATCAATAATAAATTCATGTAAATAAACATATATTTGAATAAAATAACTCGCCGTTACGATCGTTGCGAAGGTTTATTGGTGAAATCTGGGAGTAAACATGACATGATTTTCGGATGAAAATGATCGATCTGTCAATGTAAATATTGTGTACAAATGCTTGTCAAACTTAAAACTTGGCCGTTGTCGTGTGCTGTATGTTTTGACATTTAAAATGAACCCTATAAACAGGGCTCAAATTACATCGTGGCCATTGCCGCGATGCCCTCGCATCTGGCCGCGATGCCCTCGGATCAGTAAAAAATTCACGGCCATAATGGCCGTGCCCTATTTTTAACAGAGGCCGTGTGTGCCCTTGGTTTGGCCTTGGTGCCCCAGAACATGGCCTCGGTGCCCTTCGAAATGGTATATTCTTAAGGCCAAAGTGGCCGTGCCCCTAAAATGACGAAATTTGAGGCCTGCCTATAAAACCAATATTTTGTAAAAACTTTACGTTCGACTGACGCTAATACTAGCCGCTAAATGTCTTTTTCTGCCTCTGTGCTGTTGTACTTCGCGATGTGTTCATAATATTGGGCTCAGGTTTAGCCGGTGTTGACAGCAATCGCAGCGCTCAACACAGCGGGGTCAGGACATGACAGGGTTGGTGATCACTGCGCATGCGTAAACAATCTCTCAACATCCTTATTAAAATTGCGTACCATAACAAATGGTAATTGAAGGTGTCTATCAGACGAGGGGAGACTATTTGATTGGGGATTGACTGCCTTGATACAAATAACATGATCAGTTGGCCTTGAATTGATAAATAAACATACAATTATTAAATTGATTATTTGTAACATGAATGTACTACATGTACTTCAATAATTTTGTGCTAGAATATTTAGGCACACTCTTATTAACACTATTCATTTTCTTCTAATTTATTTTTAAAATTTTGTTATTGATTTACTTTTTGTATTTAGGCCTGATGGCCAAGTAAAATAAATAATAACATGTTTATCCTTCCGCTCAATTTTTTTCTTCTTCTTTAGTTTGCTTCATAATCTTTAATTATATAATACCGAATCTTACTTTAATAAAAGTGATGCATACAACTAACTTAGAGTTTGAGTATCATGATAAAACTGTTTTGCACACTTTTTGCATCCTATTTTTTTCTTTCTTCTTCAGGTCTATTTTTGCAATACCGTATTAGTGGACCATCGTATTCAACCTGTACTTACCTGTTTTATGTTGCTGGTTTTTTTGTTTTGTTTTTAAATATTACCTTTATCATAAACATCATTCAATAACGGATTTCCCCGGAATGTGAAATTGCATCCGTCATAACAGCTGGTCTTGAATAAATTAGATTAAAGGCGTACTACCGGACGTACGTTACTCATCGATAATAAAATATAATACTTTTCTCTTGTATGATTATACCTTATTATCACAAATTGCTGCTCTTGATTAAATTAGATTAAAGGCGTACTATCGGACGTACGTTACTCAACGATAACAAATATAATCATGTTCTTTTGTACGATTATACTTTATTATCAGAAATTGCTGCTCTTGATTAAATTAGATTAAAGGCGTAGGGGAGAGTGGGGTATGTTGGAACGCGAGGTTAGTTGAAACATTGAGATTTTCCTAAAAACCAACAATTAATTTCTAGAAACACTGCCATCAGGTGGTGTGCAAAAGCAACCCCCACATACCACATTGCCTACAGCACATGGGTGTCAGTCTTCTTGGAGTTAAAAAAGAAAATTCAATTTTTCAACTTTTTTTTAATTTTTTGACATTAAGAAATTTGGTATTGTATTATCTCTATGATGTTTGTAGATTCATGTGACTATATTTTTAGTATGTTAGGCTCTTATACTAAGCTACAAAATAAGGCTAAATAGGTGTGCAGTTGTATGCCATGTTTTGCACAATAAGCTTAAACATCTGCCATGTTCCAACCAACCCCATGCATGGGGTTAGTTGAAACAGCTGAAATAATTTTTTCAAAGTGGATTATTTTAATAAACATAAACAAGTCTTAGAATGTTATATGCTGTATTTGTAACACACATATGTATGCTTGAACTGATATAGTTATTGAATCCTGAATCAATTTTAATTGCGTTATAGAGTCATTTTTCTGAAAAATGTTCCAACCAACCCCACTCTCCCCTACTACCGGACGTACGTTACTCAACGATAATAAAATATAATCATTTTCTTTTGTACGATTATACTTTATTCACAAATAGTCTTTAACATCATTCATTGTAATCATGTGCATTGTTTAAAATTGGAAGACACATTTGTAGCTTGCTTCATTCAGTCTTATAGTTCATTTCCTGAAATGAAATAGAAAATGTTATAGATGAGTTATGGAACTTAACTAAAATACTTATCTAATTAATGATAGGTTCTCTTGATACATACCTCATCTAAAATTTGAATACTGAAATATTGATTTTATGAAAGCTTGTAAAATTTGCTTTTAAATGAGGGGTCAACCGTCCCTTTACGACCAGTATAAGCAGAGTTACGTCAAATATGACACACCACATTTTGAATGTCATAGCTAGTGCCACGCTTTTAGAAGTTGGCAACATGTTTTAAAAGTATCAAGTATGTATTTTAAGCATAATTGTGTGAAACTTTTATGAAAATTAGCATTTATTTGCTGAATAAAAACATAAAATAATGTTTCACCAAATTTGGGTGCATTTTAGTCAAATTTTTTGCAAATTCTGTGTCGATTCGTAGTTAATGCTTCGATTTGGGCTACAAATATGTTAAAATTGGACTGCAAATCACCAAAATTCTCTAAATTTGCCCAAATACTTCAAAATGTTACTATTTTGTGGTCAAAATTGTCTAAAGTGATAGTTTGTATATAAATGTGTAGGCCTACATATCCTTCTCTTCCTTGAGCATAAATGCCAGTCTTGGTGATAAAATAATGGAATTTGTAGAAATTGGGTGGATTCTGGTGCAATTTTGGGATCCAAATAATGGACTTGGTTAATTGTAAGACATGGTTGCCGCTTTTTTTTCGTCGACTCGTCTTTTCCGACACTTCTACAGCAAATCCAGTTTGCGGAACTTGTCATATGACCTGTATCTAGTAGAATAAATGAAAAAATGGGTAAATCAAAGAAATAAAAACACAATGGTTAGTGTTTCCAGAGTTAAAGGTCAACCCTATGTTAATGAGGTCAAAGGTCACATACCAAGGTCAAAGGTCATCTAAGGTCAAGATGTAAAATTTAGTACACACTTTTTGTATTGTCCATTTCTTTTCCATACAATGACCAATTGCAACTAAACCTTGGTTATAAATATGCAACATGGAAACCTTTATATGTTAATGAGGTCAAAGGTCACATACCAAGGTCAAAGGTCATCTGAGGTCAAGATGTAAAATTTAGCACACACTTTTTTGTCTTGTCCATTTCTTTTCCATACAATGACCAATTGCAACCAAACTTGGGTCATAGATGCAATATGGAAACCTTCATATGTTAATGAGGTCAAAGGTCACATACCAAGGTCAAAAATCATCTGAGGTCAAGATGTTAAATTGGCTGCATATCTAAAATTGATTACATTTAAACAGATGAAGTACAATTGCAACCAAACTACCCATATAAATGGACGACCTATTTGGGACCGCTGTCCCTATTTTTGGTATTAAATTTCACACTTCCCTTAATACCAAGGTACCTTGATTTATACACTCATATTATGTATGATTTCCTATTAAAATATCATGAAGGGTAAGGTGGGGGAAGGGTGGGATTAAAATGTCGGTGTGGGGGGGGGGGGGGGGGGGTACCAATAGGAGCTTAGATGATATGATAACTCTCAATCACACTACCTGTAGAATTACGGTGGGGTCTCAACAAGGGCTAATTCCCGCCGGGCTAATTGGGGTAGAGGAGCCTGCTTGGCATCTGCTAATTTGAAAGACTCCCTCCCTCCCAGAGCTACCACAACCAACCCAACATCCCAAGCCGTAATCCCTAAAGGCCTTAACCCTAGCCACCATAACCAACACAACACCTTAAACTACTACCCAACTCCTACCCCCAACACCCTAAACTACTACCCAACTCCTACCCCAACCACTAAACCCTAGCCCCAGCCACCTTTTCAATGTGAGTGCAACCTGGGGCTATAGCCAACCTAACCCACCAACGGCCATTCAACCCGCCCCAATTCCCCAATATACCTCTATCCTACCCTAACCCAAAGGCTCACACCGACTACGTGGCCCCAACCCCTACCCTATACCCCTATGCAAATCCAAGTTTGAATACATTGCAGATTAACCCAGCACTAAGTTTGGGTGCATTGCAAATTGGGTATCTCGGTTGTATATAGGGCAATTCCACGGTAACAGCGTGACGGTTTGGAAGATATTTTCACACTTCATATGCAAATAACATACACACTTGAATTATTCAGAACATTTTTTTATTGCATTTCTACTATTACTAGTACAACCTACACATAGAAAGAAAAAAGAAGAAAAAAATCATTCACATTTATGAAATATGAATATTAATGAGTGCGGTAACAGCGTGACGCTAAAAATGACATGGGTATTTTTCTCATTTATGAATGGTTAAAACTCTGTGAACTTTTTTATTTTGTTTAAAGTTTCATCAGGTGGATTGTAATTATAAGAAAGTCAGCTATAACTTCCCTGTATAAAAAAGAAAATATCTTATGATTTTAAATATATATGATACAATAAACAAATTTGCATACGGTAACAGCGTGACCAAAGGCTGACCCTATATGAGCAATGCAAAAAGATCAAACATTGACGATACAATGATCTCCAAAACTTACACTGATTATAGTGATTGTTGATTTTAATTAAATTAAATCACATTATAGTGTTCTTTGTTAGTTTAAAATAGATAAAATACAATATTAAATACAATATTAAGTTAATTAAATTATCCAATTAAAACACATTTAACTTAAAAATTGTATTGGAACTCACTGTATATTTCAATGGGGGTCACGCTGTTACCAAAAAAGTAACAGCGTGACATATTGCTAATTGAAATAATTAATTAACAAAAGGTAGTACTGCATCTTTGAAGCATGTATGTTATAGGTCTATGGGGGGAGTATGATTTGCATTGCAAGTATTATTTAATTTGTATATGGGCGATTCCATGAAAATGTGACGGAGCAAAAAAACTGAAAATTGCTCCAAAAGATTTATTTTTACCTCTATGTTGTTCAAAGCTCATGCAAAGGTTCAGGAAAAAATTGTTACAACATTTGGCTAATGTTTACTATGAAAAAATTCTACTTTTCTTACCCCAAAAATGGTAACACGTGTTACCGGAGCAACACTTTTTTGAAAATATTTACTTCATTGATTTGGTTTTAATTTACGCCACTTATAATTTTAATTCTACTAGTTAGGCCTTATTTAAAAATAGTAAACAATTAGATAAATTCATAACCACCCCTCTACAATAGGCCATCAAAATGTTGTAACGCGTGTTACCAAACTCATATTCAGGAAAACGTGCTAAAACCTCAATTTTTCAAGTGTTATTTATCACTATTTATGGTTAATATGTTAGTTCAATTGCCAAAGTCAAAATTAATTTTAATTTAGAAATATAATAAAGAATCTAAGGCTAGTAAATTATGGCTGGACAAAGTGTAACGCGTGTTACCGTAACACGTGTTACCGACTATTTTGCATTTAACAAAAAAGTGAGAACTTTACTTCTTGTTATTATTCTAGTTTTATAAACCTTATAAAGGTACTTGCTTACAGTAGTGACCAATTGATTGTAGGTTGGTTAGTTAAAATACACAAGCAAAACAAAGTTGGGATTTTTTTTTAACATGAGCTAATATTTCATATTGGTGTTAGCATGAGGATCTAGCCTTAAGTCTTGGGTATTACAATACAAAAGATGAAAACTTCATTCAAATTACTTTTACAGTTATAGAGTGGAGAATAAAGAATGGCGCGCTTAAATGTAACGCGTGTTACCGTGGAATCGCCCATATGTAGATTTAATGAAAATTTAAAAAAACCTTAAAAACATCAATTTTTTCGGTAACAGCATGACATTTTGGTGAAATCTTAATAAAAATTGATCGTTGAGTCGCAACGCAGAGTGTTTTTTGGTGTTTTTTTAATTTAAAGAATAATATAAGTATGTAAGAGCTCACAACTGATAAAATAATTTTAAAGTGATTATTTTCAGTTTATAAATGAATAGCATTATAAATAACAGATTTTACAACAAAATTAATAAAATTAGTAGATTATGCTAATTAAAACGGGGAAAAAACACAAAATATGTAAAAAAAAGAAAATTAAGTTCATATCTGGAAAATTTAGACCTTTAGCTTTAATTTGATACTAAATATGTTAGGATATGAATAACTTGAAAATTAGTGGTCATGTCCACCTTTGCATGGAATTGCCCTATAGCTACTTTGACTATTCCTGAACTCCCATCCCCACATTGATACTCCTCGTCTCATTTTTATGGTTTGCAGCTGTTTCTGTTGTTTCAGCATTCTGTCTTTTATACCTGCCGCCTTCAATCATAATATGATCATCTATTAGCAGTTGGTTACCATTGAAAATAGCATGGTTCATTTCGAACAGAAAAAGCAAAAAAAAGCCTCCCTCCCTCCTCACCTTTTGAAGACGTGTGCTACGAGAATCTATTAAAAAGAAATTATATGGCCTAAAATTGCTTTTTTTCTTCTTCATTTTTCTTTATTCATTATTCTATAATCCAGCAAAATTTCAGCAACCAATCACATTTGGGATACAAACGGCAGTGTAGAATCCACTTATAATAAATGTTAGAGGTGATATCGCAGCTGTCGTAATTTAACTTAAGTGCCGCGTAAAATAAAACATGTGGCGCTGTGCACTTGAATGGGATCCATGCACTAGAGATATCTGACTGTTTATTTTAACAGAATAAATCGCATTCAAAATTAGGAACCAGCGCAATGCAAGGGGTGACTCTTTTAAGCTGCTGATAGTTGACCTGATATTGATGTGTAAGGTGAGAAAATCTAGGCTTGTCTGGGGTATGGGCTATGTAAAAGTGTGTATACTCGTTTACAACTGTATTATTTCAAAGCTTGCATTTTTTGATAGTGATGCTTTTTCATGTTAAATAATTAATGAGTTTTTTTAAAAATAAGGCCAAGTAACAAATATTTTGTGTTTCACGTCCGGACTTTTTTAAAAATCAGTGAGGGCGGCCCTTATCTACTATTTGTTACTTTTGGATTTTTTGTTATTTTTCAAAAGCCAAATTACAAGCTTTTTGCAAGAATTGTTTCAATATTTGTATCACTATCTATGCCAACGAGTATTTCTCGCGTCTTTTTCATTGAAATATAGTTGCAAATGATGGACACACTCACACACAACAAAGGGCAGGTATGATTTTTGAACTTTTTTTTTGAACTTTTTTTGGAATTTTTGAAAATAACAAATAATAAAGTTTTTGGAGCGGCGTAAAAATTGGTGCGGAATCGAAAGCGAAACACATAATTTTTGTTACTTGGCCTATAAATGAGTTTTTTATGCAGGATGTTTTGGAGCATGCTGGCGGCGGTGAACGCAAATCTTAAACTTTCATTCTCATGGCCTTTTAGGCCCCACTAGTAGTCTAGTATTTCGATGCATTTGAATTTCAATAAAAAGGATCAAAATTATTTGTTCGCTATTTTTTATTTTGATGCATTGAATTATTGATAAACATTTAACTTGGAATGAGAACATTGAATATGCCCGGAAAAAAGCTTTAAAGGGTCTACACATGATGAAGCGAGCAAAGCCATTTCTTCCACGTGATATTCTTAAGACTGTATACAGTGCCATATAGTGCTTCCTCACCTGCAATTGTTATATTGTATGGGGAAATTGTGGTTTAACTTCAGCATCTCGTCTTCAAATTATTCAAAACAGGTCTGCTCATATTATTTGTGGAGTAGCTTGGGACACACCTCGTCGTAATGTTTTTAACACACTTAAAGGTAGATGTTCCGATTTTAAACTTGAAGTTTACTATTCTACATGAAAGGTCATCCTTAAAAAAGTTGTATTCCAAAGTTTGAGTTGCATAACTCTAATGGTTCTTATTTTAGACGCAAAAGATGCCGTGAAATGTACCCATTGAGTTGTACACAAACGATATTGGTGGTTACAACCTTTCGCGGTAATTCAATGTTATTTCATTGATTTCTCCGTAATTATACCGATTTAGGCCGTCAAATTTCAGTATGATGATGAGAAAAAACGAGCTTTCATATGATATGAAAATCTCCGTATGTTTGAAATAATTCTGTGTTACGAAAATGTGATCGGGTCATCTACCTTTAAATGGTTACCACTTAATATCAGACAAATATACAACTCTAATATTTTGTCATATAAAATCATCAATAACACTGCACCCTCATATTTGAAAGATCTACTTTTGTACAATGATATTAATAATTACAATTTACGTAACTAACTAACTATAATGTTATTATACCTAGACCTAAAACCAATTATAAAAAACGCAGTTTTTCATATAGAGGTGCTATTGAATGGAACAAACTTGACCAAAATATTCAAGTTTCCCCTAATCTTAGTTTATTTATTAGCCGCCTTAAGCGAATGAGTCGGTTGTAACTTGTAATGATTCATCTAATGATATGTTCAAAACTTTTTTGTAATCTTTGTTTCATTATTAAATCTGTATCAGATTCAATGAATATTATTTCATCATGTAATTTTAAAGGTATTAATTGTATGTAATATGTTAAATCGACTTTATCACGGCCTCAGTGAAAAACAGCTGTATTATGTTGACCTGTGTATCGTGAATAAATAAAGATTATGTATGTATGTAATCGAATTTGAATCAAAATCATTTGACCTGTCAAAGTTTTAATTTTAATTTTAATCGGAATTAAAATTAAAAATCCAATTGAAAATAATGAACCATAATCATTAAATGGCATAAATAAATATATGAACTGATTCTGAATTAAAGGGTGCACACCACTATTACAGTAACCCTTGACTGATTTCTCGTGAGCCAGACACACGCAGCTGGACAATTTTCCATCGTTTTGGATTACAATTTCTTATGTTATCGGGTTTTATTTAACTCAATACCCTTGACTGATTTCTCGTGAGCCAGACACTTGCAGCTGGAAAATTTTCCATCGTTTTGGATTACAATTTCTTATGTTATCGGGTTTTATTTAACTCAATAATGCTAAATATCTGTCAGTATACCAATACTCTGTTGAGGTATAATGTATATTGTTTGCTGAATTACAGAACTAATTTTTCAGACGTTTTTAACCATTCTAAGAACGGTGAGGTATACGTTCACAAAGAGATAATTCCGTTAATTGTCGAAGATCAACAAGCTAGACGGTAGGTGTGTTTTTTATATAATCGTAATGGTATTATCCACTGGGTTTTTTTCATTCGCTACTTCTATGCTACATGATATGCCTGTGACATTTTTTTTGATAATCATGATTGACGTGTTTTTTTAAAAATGGAAGGGATAGAGATTAGAGTCATTATACCAAGGAGGTAGTATTAGTAATTACATCTCTCTGAGTATACATGTATGTGGAAGTTTTTTAGCAGTCGACAGCTTTGGTTCATTCAGTAACTAGGCGATTAACTACTTAATGACAACAATCAACAATATCAGAGTGTGAGTGTTTTATACAATTGTATACATCGGGTATTTTCTATAAGTCCATGGTTCGATTACCATGGCTGAAATTCGGATGGTTATAGATACGGGCGTGAAAGGTGTTATACTGTTATTTAGCATCGATTATTGGTTCATTCAGTAATTAGGAGATCAACTACCTAAACTGGCTATAGTTTATATAATACACGGCATGTATTTATTTTGATTTTGTAATTGTTCATTTATCACTGGGATATTACACAAGCTTGATACATGCTTGGTTCACAAGATTTTTCGTAATATATCGACTATTGCTACTGGGCTGTTTTTATAAGATTAATCAGTGTGTGAGTGGTTTTAACTTTGAGCAGAGGGTTCGAGATTTATTTTTTGATGATTTAAGCAGTACCTGTACGCTTGTAAGTACTTTGAGTATGTCATATTCGATTTGATCATCTCCAGGCCTAGAAATTCGTCTCCAAGTGCGGAAATCAAATTTTCTAAATTTGATTCCCGCAGATAAAGTCTCGCGCGAATCATTGATTCACGCAAACGGCATATTAACTGATTCTCGCAACAACTTTGCGTGAATCAAAAAATGTTTGCCCATATTAATGAGTCAATGAAAAATGTAATGAGACTGAGTATGACCTGTTTTGTGTCCCCTTTGTTTTACTTGGTAGGTATAAAGACAGTCAAGTATCAAGCCATTTAGCCTGCCACTTGCCAAGATACAGTTGCTAGCCTCCTCTACCCGGGTGCCTGCCCCTCCCATGGATTAATGTCTATATTCTATTTCCTGGGTCACAATGAAAGACAAGCTGTATGTAATGTGCACTTTCATTTCCCTGCATCTCCAACTATGATGTTTAATTAAAGATATTGTTGATTTTGAAATAAATTGTATTTTTACATAGAAAACAGTGTTGAAAAAATCATACTGTTGATAAGAATGAATTAAATAATTTAGTATCAGATCTTAGGTTAGGAGTTACTATCCCTAATGGTGTGGGTCAAGGGGTATTATTGAAATCCTGTATAAAAATAACGTCAATTTTGCGACACATATTTCGACGTAACTCAGCTTTTTTACTGGTCGTAAAGGAATGGTTGACCCCTCATTTTAAAGCAAATTTTACAAGCTTTCATAAAATCTATGTTTCAGATAAATGTGAGCAATTTGTGATCATGCCTAGCATTGTACGACGCGATAGGGCGCACGATTTGCATCCCTGTGGCGCAGCGTGACGATCGTTCGATGCACTGCCTTTGAGTTGGACCAATCGGTAGTCCTTGGTACCAAAATCTAGGATTTTGGTACTAACTCAAGGCACAGTGTTGAAGGGAACCAATTTAATAACCTAACCATTTTCTTGACCAGACTTATTGCAAAGTCTATTAATTGAAAGCAGCGAAATTACAGCACTTTGAGCCATTTGGAAAAGGCGCTTTATAAATACTGATTATTATTATTATTTAAAAAATATTAAAGCAATTGAGTCTCCTGTGGAGGTCAATAACTTCTTGTTCTATTCATCCATTTATTAAGTTTATTGATTCTTTTGTCATGTTTGTTCTATGCTGGGCATGCATGGATTAACATAGGCCTAATCCCAACTTATCTTTTCTGGCATTTCTGGAGCAATCAATAACTTCTATTGAATCTATTCATAAACATGATGCCTTCAAGATGAGATGGATGCTGATTATGCAATCTGCCACAGATTAGTTTTTTTACAAGCATGGACTTATTTTATAGACTGATTAAGTCTGTGTTTGGGCAAGAGTGACTATCTGTCTTTCTTGAAACATGCTTTCATTGTCCACTATTATGTTTTGTAAGGTAAAAAGCAGTTGATCTTCTTCTTCCATTAAAGTACAGACCGCCATTGGCGTATTCACGTACTGTGTGCTTTGTGGGTGCTGGATGTACAATGTGCAGAGCTTAACTAATGTGCGCTAAAAACATGGGTGGAGCTAACGAAGCTGGATAGACTGCGTCTGCCCTCTGAAGCAATCGAGGGAGGCGCTGTCAGCAAGCTGCGGTGGTAGAGCATTCCAGAGTCTGATGCCATCCGGGAAAAATGAGTGACGGAAGACGTCTATTCTGGCGAATGGAACCAGGTACTTCTGGGTGTGTCCTCGCATCATCGGGGTTGGTGTGAGGTAGGATGTTGGAATATCTACCAGGTCATTCACGATACGGTACATCATTTCAACTTTGGCCTGTGCTCGTCTTTCCTGTAATGATGACCAATGCAGCTGATCGAGCATGGCTGTGACACTACTGGTTGTTCTGTAGTCATAAAAGACGAACCTGGCATATTTACGCTGTACCATTTCCAATCTATTGATGTTAGCCTTGGTGTGAGGATCCCAAATGATACTGGCATATTCAACAAGTGGACAAAGAAGGGTAGTGTAACACAACACCTTAGTTTCACGTGGACATTGATGTATGTTTCTCTGGAGGAATGCACGGGTGGAGTTTGCCTTTGATGTGACCTTCTGAATGTGATGGTTCCAATTCAGACTGCGATGTATATTTACGCCCAAGTACTTGGCAGTGTCCGCCTCTTCAAGAATATGGCCATGGATGTTGTACGGTTCTTTGATGATGTTTCTCTTGTTGGTGACATGAAAAATTTGACATTTTTGGGGGTGAAATTCCATCTGCCAGTCTGCCTCCCACTGCTGAAGCTGGTCAAGGTCATTTTGAAGTTTGTTGGCATCATCAGTGGATCCTTTGTAATCCCAAGAGCGGAGTGCCCATCTCTCCTTCAAAGCGATAAGGCATGACTCATGTTGCTACACCTCCTCCACAGCGAGTCTGTTACCTGTTTAAATTATATGCAAAACTTAGTGTCCCATATTTTCATTTTGTGGTGGTTTTTGTTTATCTCTTTACTGTACAAAATCAAAAGAAGCAAGTCCTCATCACATGAGTTTTATACTTTTGGTCGTGTTTCTGGTTCCACAGTGTTTTTAACATGAATATTATGTCTTCTGAAGCGAAACCCAACTAAAAAGTGTATTTTGATATTTTAGGGTGACCCATACTTCCTTCTGTCATACATGGACGACCAGGTTACCTTCGGGCGACCAGGTCTTGCTAGCCTACCTTCGGCCATATGTTGGTATGTACAGGGTGTCCCAAAAGTCTATGCACGACTTTGAAGCTTTGTATTTCACAAAATATAAGTCGTATTGAAAATATGAATACATATTTAGAAAGAGGAGATGTGGGAAATAATTTTGATACCAAACATTGGAGTAACATCTGTTTGTAATGCCACCCTAGAAGTAAAACATATATTACTGCAAAAATATAATTTTATACTTCGGAGGAACAAAGTTCATAAATCCATACCTATTGAGATTAACAAAAAGACGGGTAGAGTTGGTTACACGGAAAGTGATCCGTCAATTGTAATATTTAAAATTTTACATTACAGTGATCCCATCATAATAACAAACTATATCACACATAGTTTTCGTTTCTATAGTGAAATCTAGTTTAAATGTTTTTCATTTATACAGAGACGTGTGCTAATGCAAAAACACAGACCTAAAAAATTGAATAACGTAACAGAAAAGTGAACACACACATCACACAGCGAATAGATCTCTTTGGACTTTTGACTACTGCATGTCTTATGCATTCAATGTGACTGGTTGATCTACCAGTCTTTCTTCTACCACATCGAGACAAATCATGCACAGTTCCTTGTTCAAAAATGTATCCACCAACTTAAGAATGGATATTCTTCCTGGTGCGCGTTTCACTTTAAAATGTTTTCTGAACTTTTGTTGAGTAAGTTGAACTGAATTTGTTTCAGCATAGAACCATACAATTTGTATTCGATTATCTATGCTGCAAACCATCTTGAATGAAGGCTTTTGCTGTGCAATGTTTTCTACTACTCCTATTTATGTTGTGAGTGACCGAGTTTGGTAATACCATTAATGTTGCAAGGTGAGCAGTGAACTGTGACTAATGCGCAACGTTGCTTTCATATCGTTCATTTATGCGCACCTGTTTTAGCAACAATTTGTCGTACTTGGTATGGATGGGTCTCACACGGCCAAAAACTTTCAACCAGTTTTATAATGTTGTGGGTTCACCAATAGAGTTGTGTTTGGTATCAAAATAATTTCCCAAATCTCGTCCATCAAAATATGGTTAAATTTATACCATATCATTTATATTTTATGAGATATGACTCTTCAAAAACGTGCATAGACTTTTGGGACACCCTGTAGTTGGCATACATTCTAGCAGGCTCTTCATCAGGGAGACGGAGCTGCTGTCTCAGCTGGCGGCTCTTTACACTGTGGAGGCTCGGTCTTGGTCATGGGCAATTCCACGCGTTGCGGAATGACATTTACACACAAAAATCCACTTTCTTTTGGGTGTAAAACCCAGAGATTTGTAGCAACTCCCCATTTTACAACTTTATTTGATAATAGCGATTGATACTCAAAAAATAAACCTAGGGAAAAAATTAGACTGCGCTTCCTAGTATCCTAATTTGCATATGCAAATTTGCGTTGCGGAATGACGCAGACGATTGTGTTTTTTTTTACATGTTTACACAAAGTGAAAACTCTGTGAACTTTTTAGAGTGTATCATTATTGAAGTTACTTTTTAGAAGGTTTGAAGTGTTAGCTAACTGACAAAAGCATTTTCATAAAACTTAATCATCAGCTAGGATCTCTAGTAGGTCATCAAAAAATAAAAGTAGGTGTTGCGGAATGACGTTGCGGAATGACAGTGTGAATTTGTGTGCAAAACTCCATAGAGAAAAGAAAAAACATGTTTTTATGCTTTAATATGCATAAAAAATAAAAGAAAGAGTAATCAGTGGCATTTCATATGTTACAAATTCATGAATACAAGTAACCCAACTATTTTCACATTGAAATCATCATTTACAGGTAAAGTAGCCATGATTTTGTGATAAAGTTGCCGAATTCAACAGCTTGCACATCAAAGTTGCCTAATTCAGCAAATTATGAGTTTTCATCAATTGTGAAACTTTTTTAGAAGTTTAGAGTCCATATTTGAATGAATTATCATAAATAAGGATGATCTTATACCCAGCACACAAAAATATCACAATTTGCTCAATAAATTGCCTAAATATAGGGATTAATACCTTTGTCATTCCGCACCGTCATTCCGCAACATGTCATTCCGCAACGCTCGTTAGGGCTATTAATTAACAGAATTTTCCAATTTTTTTTTTATCATTGTGAAGCATGTCAATTGTGTGCAGAGAAAAAATAGTTAAATGAAAATAGGGTACATTTTTTTTCTTGCTATCCTAAAAAATTGTACTTTTGCGTTGCGGAATGACATGAGATTATGCAATGCATACTAAATACCTGGATTAACGAGGCTAATCGGCCGTTGATCAAAATTAAATTTATATCAAAACTTTCCCATCAGTACTACTATTGTGCCTGACATTTATTTAAACATCATACCTATGTGTCTAAAAGATATGGAATAAATAAAAACAAGCCTTTTCACTGATTTTGTAAGCTGCAAATATGCAAATTTATGCTAATTAGCTAGTTTATACATAAAAAAACATAGTATCGCTAAACAAACTAAAAATTCCTGAACTTTGGACTCTTGCCTACATTATAGGCATAGAATTAATCTTTGGATGCACATTTGAAATTTTGGCTATTTGGTTGACATTTGCTTGGAATTGCCCTCATGTCACAAATGAAATAGCATGAATTTCGCACTCCATATATTGAAATTCACATTTCACTTGTGTTGTGATGGCTATTTGAGAAAACACACCATGCTATGTCTTGCGTCTTTTAAGGTCACTTGCGCCCGATGCCATATAGACAGGGTGCAATATAGCCGGTATCGCATCATGAAATGCGACACAGATTTGAACAATTGCTACTCAATTTCCCAATTATATCGCAAAAAATGTGATGCAAAATATCACAAGTCGTTTTCCCAATATCAACAAATCCAAGTCAAAGGTCTCAAACTAAGCAACAAATCCAACAAAGCTTGAAACTACAATGGGTCGGAAATTCTACAATCAAATCTTAATTCAGTAAGGTTACATGTAGTTTATCGGATCCTCTTTCCATGGTTTAAGCAGATAATCAGATTGAATTGTAGAATTTCTCCTCTACCCCATTCACTGTGTACAACGTGCAGGTCTATACAGTGAGTGTCAGTACGCCGTGGTTCGGAGAGTCACGTTAAGCTGTTGGTCCCGTGTATTCAGACGGTTCAACCTGAACACGTTAAAAGTTACATACCTTATCGTTAAGAGTAGGGGATCATCCCGGGTCTGTTACCTGTACAAAAATCACAACCTCTAGGTTTTAGAGGGCTTCCAGTTTAGCCGAATAGGCTGCTATAGGGAGTTAACAAGCAATAAGCAAATAAGCATGCCATTAGCATTCAGAACCTATAGGGTTAAATTAAGTAAAGGAAGGATGATAAGGGACGCACCATTTGATTTCCAGTGGGGCGGTAGGAAGTTGGGTCCGGGGGTGAATTTATTTTGTTTGGTTGCTGTAAGGGGGGAACTTTTTTTTTTTGCGCCGCCTTTGAAAAGGCGGCGATTTTTAATTTTTAATGTACAGTATTCATTCATATTGAATTGGGTGGGGGTAGATTTTTTTTTTTTTTTACTCATCAGGGGGGGATTCTTCTTTTTGGCCTGCATAGAGGGGGAATTTTTTTCTCTTCCAAACACTTCCTACCCCCTCCCTGGAAATCTAATGGTGCGTCCCTAAGGATGAAAATTAAGTAATTGTTCTTTTTTTCTTCTTTTCCTTCACAGATAAACATTGGCTGGACGGCGTACACACATGTAGTTAGATACATCTAAATTCCTTCTGAATCTAGACCGCGCAGGAAGAAGAATCTTGCCTGGTTTACAACTGGAACTACTTTACGGAGTAAAGCGCATCAATCTACGCAAATCTATCAAAATTTTGAAACTAGGCGAGATTCGTCTTGGTGCCTAGACCGCACTACCATCTCCATACATCACGATGTTAAACCAAGAAATGATCACCGGTCTAACCACCAACAACAGCGTTAATCCTACATCAACCCCGGTTAACTGGACCGAGTTTAACATCTGTAAGTTATTTGAAATATCACACGGCACATGGGGTGCATACATAGCCATTCTACTCTGTATCGTGGGACTGATCAGCAATGCTGTCCTCGTCTACACGGTGACAAGGAGCTTGGTTTTACGAGGTGCACAAAGCAACGCTTTCATAGCCAGTGTTGGCGTGGGTAACCTTCTTCTACTGATACTTACGGCTCCCGTCTACATAAAACATGAATTTGAGTTCTGCTGGAGACTCGGCGTCTCTGCGTGCAAATTCTACGCTTTCACAGAGGTAGTAGCAATATCTGCCATTGCCTTCTCTATGGTGGCCATAAGTTATGAGCGGTATCGTACTACAACCGATGCGAAAGAGCTAGATTCCAAGATCAGATCCCTATTCTTGGCGTGCATTTGGGGTGGTGCTATTGTCTTAGCCATCCCCACAGTATTCCTTGCCGATCTAGCCTTCGATAATTTCTGTTTTGTGCGCCCTCATTTTGAGCCTAGAGGTAAGGCTTACATCCTCTGTCAATTCCTATTCGTATACATGTGTCCAAGTGTGTACAACATCACGATACGTATATGGGCCTGGATCGTCAAGGGAAGGAATGAGCAGAGTGTTGATGTTCCTCATCATACTCCAAAACAGCTTAACAATGCCACGGCTATAATGAGCATCGCTCTTATCATTGCTTGGATACCCTTCTACATTTTTGCCATAGGTCTGGAGTTCCAGACTTTACCGTTTGGTAACTGGGCAGTCATTGCCAACCTGTATGATGCACAGTACGTCATCTTGTATTTCAACAGTGCTCTGACGCCATTCATTCTGTGGGCGTTTAGCGGAATGCACAGGGCTTCGCTTATGGAAGATGCCCTCTGTGGAGCGCAGTGTGGCAGTAGCTGTTGCAGCAGGTGCAGTGGAGGACGGACGGGGGATCGCTATTCAACATTTCGCAACGAGTTTGATTTGGATGGTGCGGACAAGGACAACAACACTAATGTGCCACGTGTGGAATATTCGCCTGAGTATGAGGATGAAATCCATGTACATCCCAATAATGTATAGTGGTTTCATTACTTATACATAATGAGGATGAAATCCATGTAAACTGCTCACACAAAGTTAGGAAACTTTTTTTAATCAAGTATATTTTTATTATTGATTACCCTCTTGTATTATGTTGCATATCAATGGAAAGCTGAAGTGTTCTTCTTTAAAATGATACCAAATGTGCAATAATGACATGTTGCTGGACTTGGCCACATGAATGAGAATGAGGCAAAGTCACAAATCAAATGTGCCAAAATTACCGTTATCTGTGCTAAACATAGGTAATGGCACGGGCTCTCTCCAAATCTGTTAAACGCGGCATATTGAAACTGCAAAACGTTTACCGTGTCTCAGAAAATTGTACAAGTTGTAGGCCTAAACCTTTCATCACTTACCTTCATGACCTTCCACCTGGAGTCATTGTTAACCCAGTCTTGCAAATACCCAAATAATGGTTTTCTAAAGAGATGAGGGTTGGGGTGTGTGTGTTGTGCTCACTGGTGCTAATCTTTGTGTAAACCATTCATGGTTCTCAAGCATGACCGGTTTGATTATTGATCATTACCTATTGACTATTTAGCACAGATAACGGTAATTTTGGCACATTTGATTTGTGACTTTGCCTCATTCTCATTCATATGGCCAAGTTCAGCAACATGTAATCATTGCAAATGTGGTATCATTTTAAAGAGGAACACTTCAGCTTTCCATTGATATATAACAGATACAAAGAGGGTAATAAATAATAAAAATAAACTTGATTCAAAAAAGTTTCCTAACTTTTTGTGAGCAGTTTACATCCCAATAATGTATAGTGGTTTCATTACTTATACATAATGAGGATGAAATCCGTATGTGCATCCCAATAATATATAGTGGTTTCATTACTAATACATAATTATGAGGATGAATGAGGATAAAATCCATGTACATAATCCCAATAATGTATAGTGGTTTCATTATTTAAATACATAATGAGGATGAAATCCATGTACATCCCAATAATGTATAGTGGTTTCATTACTTACATAATGAGGATGAAATCCATGTACAGTCATAAAAAAAAGTAACTATACAGGTAATAAATGTGCTTTTAACTCTAAAAATATATATCCTACCTCGAAATATTAAATCATAAAGTTGTTGAGAAATTTATCTTCCTTAATATGAGATATTGCACGCTAGGATCGGTTGAATATTTAAGAGGCGACAATCCAAAATGTAAGGTAAAGTCACAATTTCAAATTCACATTTTACATTTCAACACGGTGGAGAGAATGACAGGTAGCGCGTGTGTGTCGTATTGATCCATCGGAACAATACGGCTGACTGTCCAACCTGCGCATGCATCCCCCAATTGCACTACCGTTAATCGATAAGGTACCTGTAGATTGATCCGCGTGTAGAAAATAAAAATGTGAAAATGAAAATCGGACTTCTCCTTACATTTTTGGATGCCACTTCCTTAATAATCACCCGATCCTAGCGTGCAATATTTCATATTAAAGAAGACAAATTTTCCAACAACTTTATAATTTAATATTTTTAGGTAGGATATATATTTTAAGAGTTAGAAGCCCATTTATTACCTGTATAGTTACTTTTTTTGATGACTGTACATCCCAATAATGTATAGTGGTTTCATTACTTATACATAATGAGGATGATATCCATATGTGCATCCCAATAATGTATAGTGGTTTCATTACTAATACATAATGAGGATGAAATCCATGTACATCCCAATAATGTATAGTGGTTTCATTACTTATACATAATGAGGATGATATCCATATGTGCATCCCAATAATGTATAGTGGTTTCATTACTAATACATAATGAGGATGAAATCCATGTACATCCCAATAATGTATAGTGGTTTCATTACTTATACATAATGAGGATGAAATCCATATGTGCATCCCAATAATGTATAGTGGTTTCATTACTTATACATAATGAGGATGATATCCATATGTGCATCCCAATAATGTATAGTGGTTTCATTACTAATACATAATGAGGATGAAATCCATGTACATCCCAATAATGTATAGTGGTTTCATTACTTATACATAATGAGGATGAAATCCATATGTGCATCCCAATAATGTATAGTGGTTTCATTACTAATACATAATGAGGATGAAATCCATGTACATCCCAATAATGTATAGTGGTTTCATTACTAATACATAATGAGGATGAAATCCATGTACATCCCAATAATGTATAGTGGTTTCATTACTTATACATAATGAGGATGAAATCCATGTACATCCCAATAATGTATAGTGGTTTCATTACTTATACATAATGAGGATGAAATCCATGTACATTCCAATAATGTATAGTGGTTTCATTACTAATACATAATGAGGATGATATCCATGTGTACATCCCAATAATGTATAGTGGTTTCATTACTTATACATAATGAGGATGAAATCCATGTACATCCCAATAATGTATAGTGGTTTCATTACTAATACATAATGAGGATGAAATCCATGTACATCCCAATAATGTATAGTGGTTTCATTACTAATACATAATGAGGATGAAATCCATGTACATTCCAATAATGTATAATGGTTTCATTACTAATACATAATGAGGATGATATCCATGTGTACATCCCAATAATGTATATACTCTGTTTGGCCATCTCGAGACAGTGACGTAACTGAACAGGCGCAGCTTTTACGCACGCGTGTGTATCTTCCGCCTTTCAACGCTTGTGTTTGTACGCCAGCGCCGCGAGTATGCGCGCGCGTTATGTGATGCAATTAGTAGAATACGCGGTTACGTCACTGTCTCGAGATGGCCAAACAGAGTATAGTGGTTTCATTACTAATACATAATGAGGATGATATCCATGTGTGCATCCCAATAATGTATAGTGGTTTCATTTCTAATACATAATGAGGATGATATCCATATGTGCATCCCAATAATGTATAGTGGTTTCATTACTTATACATAATGAGGATGATATCCATGTGTGCATCCCAATGTTGTATAGTGGTTTCATTTCTAATACATAATGAGGATGATATCCATGTACATCCCAATAATGTATAATGGTTTCATTACTAATACATAATG
>CM069456.1:5569768-5921423 GCA_035610835.1 Ophiura sarsii | reverse complement strand
AAACTCATTTAGTTTTAGTTTTTTTTTGTGAAATGCGATAGCTTATAGCATTTCCTAAGCAAGTTTAAAGACAGTTTTGATAACAATTTGCTGTGACACCACAATCTAGTTAGAAAACCTGATCTGGCCTATGTAAACTATAGGAACTCTTGCCCGGTGTGTTTTGTCTCAAACCAACAGAGAGCGTCCTAAATGTCAACAAATGTCACCTCATCTATAACTATAAAATATTGGTCAAAAGTGCACACCAATTTCTATAGCTCATAGAAAAAGGGATTGTTCTTGGTAGTCATTGAGAAAAAGCGGGGGTGGGCGCTTATAAGGGCATGGGCGCTTAATAGGGATAATACGGTACACACATAGTGTATACTAACTAGTACAGGGTGTCCCAGAAAACCTGCACTTATTTTGACAGAGCTCTAGTTTTAGTTTAACGCCATGGATTTGAATCATGTTATACATTCTAGAAACCTTAGGATCTCCTCATTTAAAGCATATTATGCAATATTTTCTATGGGACACCATCTATCATTGATTTTTTTCGAGTAGATTTTCTTGCAGATTTACATTTCTGATCATAAATCATAAAGATATTCTGAGTTACAGGGTGATACAATTCCCAGAATTCCTAATTATACCGTACTTCAAAATCATGTTTTAGAGTGAATTTAGAGGGAAAATAAACTGGTCACAGGACAGTATATTTTCACTCTTTAAAATAATACTACCGCCCACATTTATGTCAGACAATATAACACGGGTATGATCTAAAATCAATACCGTTGTGCTCTAATTAATATCTCTTTGTTGAAGTTTGTTCTCAACCCAAATTGTGTTATTACGGTTTAATCCGTTTTTATGGTACTTGTTATTTCTAAAGATTTTGACAGAACTATTTTCCTTGTATTTTGTATTTATCACTTGCTCTACAGATGTACATGAATGAAAAGTAAATAATTATACAAATGTAAATTTACCAAACTGTTCATTTGTTTCCTAGACATGGCTGGTAGAAGCATCACAAGTGGTATTTTTACCAAGACTCACATGGATGAGAAAACCAAAAGACTTCATGTAGTGGCAGGTGAACTAGCACCAGATGACTTTGATAAATCAGGTACGGCGTACGCTTTGATCATTGGTATTATCTTTATCCAATCAAGAGGCTCTTTATATAAAGTTGGTTATCATGCTCATAAAAATAGTGAAATGGATTAATTTTCACAAAAAAAGTAATGTAGGTTTGAACATTATATAGGATTTGTGTCAAAATCATGGTAGGGTAGTCAATTATATAACTTCATGGATGGATAATGGTGAGCAATTACAAATCCTAGGGCATTCGATGACAGAGAAAATAGTTACACCAAAATCAAGTGGTTTTGAGGAAGAGGAAATGCCAATGCCCTATAAGGGACCGTTCATTATTTTTGGTGGAGGGGGGGGGGGGGGGGGGGGGCGTTCATTATTTATGGTGGAGGAAGGGGGTGGGGGGGGGGGGGGGGACAAATCGAGACTTGTATGTCAAAATTACCTAACCCCCCCCCCCCCCCCCCCCCCCCCCTACAGCTGAATTGAAAATTACATACCCCCCTGCTAACCAGTAGCTTTTTACACAACCCTCCCCCCTTCCCCTAAAACAATCAACTTGTCACATACTTAAGGGGACTATCTTTACCTTTGAATTTTGATCATGGATACGTTGGCAAATTCTGTTTGTGCCCTGTATGAACGGCCAATAATTTTATGGTGCCCCTTCTTGTATTGTTTAAAATTAGTAATGGCAAGCGTAGCGAGGTAAATAATTTGTCAATTATACATTTTTGGTGGTTTTGTGAGTCTTTATAACCCGAACAAGTTATAACATTCTGGGCAGAAACGTATAATCAGTGAAACGTTCTACTTTTGTTAGCATTGGTGCAAAGGTGAGACATGGTGAAAAGCATGCAATAATTTGTTTTAAATCATAAATTGGATTTTGTACATACAGTATTATGTGATCTTTACTGGGGGCGCCCTCTATTTATAATTTTTTTTAGAAAGTAGATTTTCTTGTAGATTTACATTTATGATCATAAATATATTCTGGATTACAGAGTGATACGATTCCTAATTACTTCAAAATCATAGTTTAAAGAGAGAACATCTGAAACTGTCAGGTCTGCACGACAACTTATTTTTTCACTCTAAATTCACTATTCACTATAACCATGATTTTGAACTTGCAGTAGCGTAGCGAGTGGGGGGCGGGAAATTGGCAAAATGGGGACGAAAAAGGCGGGAAAATCATGTTAAATCAGCCGTTTTTTGACCTGGTTTCTTTGAAATAGAACCGTTATGGGGATCTATGGGATCTTGCCCCCTCGGAGTGGCTGGGCTGGCTACGCGCCTGTTTTGAAGTAATTAGGGATCATATCGCTC
The DNA here is from genome assembly GCA_035610835.1 of Ophiura sarsii. Lineage (NCBI taxonomy): Eukaryota > Metazoa > Echinodermata > Ophiuroidea > Amphilepidida > Ophiuridae > Ophiura > Ophiura sarsii. The sequence goes on along the minus strand of CM069456.1, from coordinate 5,919,002 downwards.
GGGTAACCCAAAATATATTTATGATCAGAAATGTAAATCTGCAAGAAAATCTACTTTCTAAAAGAAAATCATGATAGAGAGTGCCCCTGGAAAAGATAACATAATATGCCTTTACATGTTTGTATACACCCTGTGATCTAATTTCGGAGTAATTCTGTTATACCCTTCACAGAGGTATTCATAGTGCATGATTTTTAAGAACGACGCATACTACCGATGTTAGTGTGTAGGGTATAACAGAATTATGCCCTAATTTCTAGACCGTTGATGATTATATAGATGTTTTTCCATCAGATCGTCCAAGGCACAGAAAGATTTGCTGTCCAGAAGTCTCCATAGTAAATGTTTTTGAAGTGGATAGTTTAAAACTTATGCACGAAGCGCCGAAAAAAAATGACATTCACACTCCAAAATAGCCTCTAAAATCACCCAATCACCACCATCTTTATAGTTTAAAAAGAGTTACACGACCCCCCCCCCCCTATTTAAGAATAAAAAGTTACAATAACCCCCGCACCCCTATTTCAACATATGAAAGTACATACCCCCCTATAGTTTACCCAACCCCCCCTCCAGCATAAATAATGAACGGTCCCTAAATGGGTATCTTTGAGTGACACATTTGCACACACAAAATATTTAATGGACATTTCTGAGCTTTGAGTAGAAAAACTGCAAAATGTCAACCTCTTTTGATAATTAAGGTCCAATACTCCCCCCCCCCCCCCGACCCCCTCATTATAAGGCAAATTGCTCATTTTTGCTCAGACCTCATCTTAATTTTTTTTTAATAATTCTTTTCCTGTAGGAAAGATGCCGATGTGGAAGAAGTCTAAGTATCTACAAGGTTGTCGTCTAGCCTACCTCATTCACTGCCCCTGGTTCTCCCTAGAAACCATGAGAGCATTTGTACGCTACCCCTTCTCAACGAACATTGACTACAACTCTTCCTTGAAAGTCACCATGTGGCTTGGCTATGTTGGCAATACATCCTTTGTGTGGGAGTACGTTGTCAGCGATTATGTCACCGGAGTGCAACTTGCCAAGGCTTATACACAGATGGTGCTTGTGGATGTCAAATCACGAAGACCAACCAGGATTCCGGAGGAGATGCGACGAAGATCACTCGACTCCAAACAGCCAGTAATCCCACAGTTCCCGCTAAACCTGCAGGCCACTTCAGATTCAAATTGTCTGTAGCTTCTAGTGACACTGATTATAATCAACATACCAACCAGGCTGTGTATGTTAGAATGTGTATGGATGCCGTTAGTGCTGGCGCCCTCGAAGGCCAGTTCTCATTCCCGAAAGAAGTTGTGTATTATAATTCTAGATCTGTCACTGTTAATTATGTCAAAGAGTCTAGAATGGGGGAGACGTTAGAATTTGCGTGCTGGAAGATAAGAATAATCCACTAAGTGTCTGCTGTGAGGTCACCAAGGGGTTAGAGGTCATATGTCAATGTAAGATTGAATTTGATAAAAATGAACAAGCTACCTCAAAACTTTAAACTGTGTATTGTATTCAATGTAAACAAAAAACCTATCATCGAAATGAGTAATCTAATAAAATGGACTGCATTAGGACCAGATTGTTTTTAAACCAGTTGGTTTGGAAGGATATCTTATGTCATATTGGTTTTCTCAATTTAACAGCCAGAGGTGTAACTAGAGGTTGTGGTGTCAAAGGAAAACATTGAAAATAGATCCATCTGATCGAACATTGAAAACATGAACTTTCCAATGGCTGAAAATCTGATAAGGGGGAATGGATGGGTTGGGAAACAGAAACATGTTAAACAGTTTGACATGAATATTATACTAAATGTACAAGTTCACCAAATTTTATTTAACATACCTTCAACAAGATCACTACTTGTATTTTTATAATCTACTTATAATTGGTCTATGTCTTTGTATTATGTGTGCTGAGTTTTATCTTTATAATAAGATTTACCATTGGTTTAGGGGTGTCTGGTCATGATTGCTAACAGTAAGATATTACTGCCCCCCCCCCCCCCCCTCCCCCCACACACACCCTTTTAATTTATTACATGGTTTTTATCAAAAAAAGGTAACATATGCCAATAAAAATTCCCAGTGTCAAGTAAACTTCCTTGCAATGAGGTGAAGACCATTTTGATGACATGTTCGGAGTCAAGGTTGTATAGTCCGACTGGTTCTACGAAAAGGGAATGATTGCAAAGTTAAATTATAAGTCAGTTTTAATCATTAGTTGGTGGATCATCTAGATCTCAACGGACACATTCATATCTATATCAGATACCTAAAACAATAATTATCTGATGATCATGTAGGTTAACACTTTCCACGCGGCTATTAGTTTTACCATATACAAAACAGATTTTTCAGAAACCTTTCCCAATTTCTAATGTCTATCTCAAGGATTACTGAACCAATACTAGGCATGTTTGTACTTATTTCAATGCATTTCTCATGGTGATTCCAAATATGGTAATGAAATTCAATAATTTTGACATTTTTGAAACATTTTGTGAAATTTTGGAATGTCGTCTGCAGCCGCCTGCCGCATGGAAAGCGATAAGAATCACAAAATAACCTTCAAACTGTTGATTAATGATGTGCAATGTTTACAAAGTCAAGTACACTAGACTAAAACATGACAATTCAAACAATGTTATCTCTTTATCATTGCTGTTCTGTCCTCCATACGGCCCTTCAGCATGTATAAAGTTAAGGGAGGTGTCAACCCTTTTATGATGACATTTATCAAGTGCTGTGTAACTTTTGAACTATTACGTCATGTTTATAAAAGTATAGATGGTGTGACCGGTGACGTCATGTATTTACAAATGGGACACCCTCTGTTGATTCCCTCCAGGCAGAATATGCAGTAAAGTTAATGAAGACAACATGAAATTTCTTTCTAATGAATTGTAAAACTCGTTTTTTGGGGTTTTTTTTTGTGAAATGCGATAGCTTATAGCATTCCTAAGCAAGTTTAAAGACAGTTTTGATAACAATTTGCTGTGACACCACAATCTAGTTAGAAAACCTGATCTGGCCTATGTAAACTATAGGAACTCATGCCCGGTGTGTTTTGTCTCAAATCAACAGAGGGCGTCCTAAATGTAAACAACGGTCACCTCATCTATACAGTTTTGTAAATTAAATGAGTCAGAAATTTATTTTTGGTATGAAATTCACACCAAAAAATGGGTTTTTAATTTTTTTTTTGACCAAAACAATACCGATATTGCACACAAATCATCTATAATACACTTCTCTAGGATTGGTAGTTTTTTTACTTAAGAATTTTGAGTTTTGAAGTTATTGACTAAAAAGTGCAACAACAAAAAACTGATCCTAGAGAAGTGTCTTTTAGATAATTTTTGGGCAATTTGGGCAATTTTTTACCAAAACTGATTTTGTTACGTTCTCCAAAAAAATTGAGCCAGAAGGTGATTTTTTTTGATCAAAAATGTTAAAATCAGCATTTATACTGTAGTACCAAAAATGGATTCTCTGACTCATTTCATTTCCAAAAATATATACTTTCATATGTATCACATTAATAGTTTAAAAGTTACAGCGCTTGATAAAAAAATGTCATTAATAAAAGGGTTGACACTACCCTTAAAACTTCCCATGTATAACCAACCTTTGGGTAGTCTGCTGCTGATAATTATGATTACTAGCTACCATGGCTATTGATTGATATCTATAGTTTAAAACATGCATCAAACTTGAAATCAACATTCTTACAGGCATGAGAATCTTCAGGAAAACCTGCTTGTTTGTAGTCAATATGTACGCAGTTTTATTTAATTTCAGCCTGCTTTTGGCCTTTTTGCCCAATTTCATGTACTCTTTCAGGAATTTTCACCACTTTCCTGCTATTTTCAAAAACTCCATTCTCATGCCTGTTCTTATGAATTCTATTTGCAGTATAGGCTGCTGCTCAGAAGGCAAATAATGGGTTTGATATTTCAGCATAAAGTTTGGTGACTTATAGCACTAAAGTTTATAGAGGCTGCATAGTTTCTCACAAGTTTTTTAATTATTTGAGACAACATGTAAGAAATATAAAACATATATCTATCTTAACACTTTCCACGCGGCATGACAGTTCCAAGATTTCACAAATGTGTCAACAATTGTGATAGAAAAGAGTGGCGATTTGTAATCATGAAGTATTTGTAACTGAAGAAAGAACGATTAATAAACTTAAAAGATAAACAAAACAAAACAATTTTAACATTTTTGACTTTCCTTACCATCTTTGGAATCCCCATGAGAATTGAAATACAATAAGTACAAATATGCCTAGTACAATATTGGTTCAGTAATTTTTGTAAAAGACTTGGGAAAGGTTTCTGAAAAATCTGTTATGTATATAATAAAAGTAATAAAGACTACAACTCGTCTTTAGTTGTAATTCATAATTATGTTTATCAGTATATTGATTCTATAATTATTAATTTCATATAATTTACATTGATTAAGCTATATTAAAAAAAATCTTTTGACTCAAAGCTCTTCAGTTTTTCAAAACCTAATGCAGAATGGGTTTTTTTATAAGTTTTTTTTTCCAATTTTTTTTAATGATTATATAAAATATTGAAATCCTTATTGAAAATCTGAAAAATCGTTAAAACTTTGGGATTTGTTGTTGTTGTTGTTGAAAATATAATAAAAAATAAAAATAAAATTATTTTTTTCTTCTTCTAACGAGCATCAATTAACTAGCGCGTGGGAGCTTTGAGACAAATGATTTAAAAAAATATACATAGCCTAATGCCTGTTTTGGTAAGTTGTTTATAAAAATAAAATGTTACTGAACTTTATGTTCAATATAACTGTTCCATACAAAGGTTGCCAACGCTTTTATAACATCAGCTTTTTCTTGTTAGAACATGTGAATGCTTTATTTGGTTGATATAGGAATATACAATTTTTAAGTTTGTGATTTTTGGGTTCAACATTTTCTGGGTCGGGGTGTATGTACACAGTTAGGGTTCTACACTAGACAGACTGGCTTTGATATCACACTGCACAAGGAGCAAGATATAATGAGGAAATCAATGATATACAATGAGCCAAAAAAGAAACTTATACAATTTTAACAGATCACCAAATAAATTCTGTGCATGAAAATGTACCAAATTTGGATACAAATACAATATTACTGCAAATGGCAGTCAATAACCAATTGTTTGCTTCAATGACACAAGAGAAATGTGCACTGACCTATGGTGATCTGTTAAAATTGTATAAGTTTCTTTTTTGGCTCAGTGTATATACATATGCTTGATTGCTGCATTATAGCTATACATTAAAAAAGAGCTCAGGTGCAATACTTGGAGTAATGCCATTCTTAAAGCTTTTATTTCAGTAAAGATCACCAACACAACATACACAAAATGGCTTAAAATTGAGCCCCTACTTGTTAAATTTAATTAAGTGATTTTGAAGATACATTAAAAATATTACATATTAAAGGTAGATGTTCTGACTGCTGGCCCGATTTTCAACTTGACGTTTTCTATTTTACATGAAAAGTCATCCTTAAAATTGTCGCATTCCAAATATTGAGTTGCATAACTCCAATGGTTCTTATTTTAGAAGCACACTATCACTAGAACCCATTGAGTAGTACCCTAACTGGATAAATGGAACATTTCTGGCCCCTAAGATTTTACAGACATAATGATAAAAATATGGGGGATTCTTCTGATATAAAAATATATTGATGTGAAAGAAAATCATAGCCAAAAAAAAGTGATCGGAACATACACCTTTAAATTGTTTGCATTATTTTCTTTGTATTTGAGAATCTTTAATTATAATGGTATATGCTATCACCAATTAGTCTTGTATGAGTTATACAGATTTATTCCTTAAAGGTATATTATGTGATCTTTTCCAGGGGACGCCCTCAATCCGCGAAAAAAAATGGAAGCAGATTTTCTGGCAGATTTACTTTTCTGATCATAAATCATAATTTTTTTGCGAAGTTACAGAGCGATACGATTCCTAAATACCTCAAAATCATAGTTTTAGAGTGAATGTAGAGTAAAATTTGAAAAATAGATTGTATCGCAGCGGTACAATCTATTTTCAAACCATGATTTTGAAGTAATTAGGAATCGTATCGATCTGTAACTTGGTAGATCTTTATGCTTTATGATCAAAAATGCAAATCTGTAAGAAAATCTGCTTTCATAGTCAAAATCAATGATAGAGGGCGCTACTTGGAAAAGATCACATAATATGCCTTTAAACACATATAGACTATGGTCTATCTCTTATGTAAGATTAAAATCACTACCTCTGCACTAACAGCCTTTATGGTTTAGTGGTTGTAACATTCGCCCTGGGGAGCAAAAGGTACTGGTTCGAATCGCAGTATTGTCAGATTTTATGTAAAACCTTTAAAATCATTTTGATCAAAGTGGGGACAAATTTTCTAAGTTGGAAGACCTATGACTAGGCTACTTCATGATATCTTTAGGGAACACCTCAATTCCATATACTTTTGTCTCAAATTGTTCAAAATGGATTTCTCATGTTTTGCATCTTTAGCTCTTTCGTAGACTTTCAAACTTGGGAAACCTCTGTTCTTTGGGAAGAAAACACTTTAATGCAGCATGTGTATAAACACATTCGTGTTTGAGATGGTGTGTTTCCTATTACAGTTCAGTTCTTTGCACTTCAATGTTTTCGTCTTTCTCTTTACTTTGTATTTTGTTGACTGCATGTTTGGCCTTGTAGAAAGCAACGTAGAAACACACGCCTAATGCAACAACAATAACAACCCCAGCAAACACCAACAGTGCTATTACCAATGGCCTAAAAGGATAAAACATATCAATATCATTATATTAAACTATAACTTCAAGACATTGTGACTTTAGGATGATAGCAGATTAAGCTTAAGATAAGACCACATTTATCAGATCAGGGGCGTAGCCAGAGGGGGGGGGGGGGGGGGGGGGGGGGGGTGGGGGGGGCAAGGGGGCGATCACACCTCACCCCCCAATATTGAATGTCATGTCAGTTGAGATTGGCACTGTCGGCTCATTTGACAAAAGGAATTGATGGTCAAAAGTACACAAATAAAAATTGTTCATGCGCTACACGCGCATATATATCCCCCTTAAATCCCCTGCGTGCGAGAACAATCTTGTCGGTTCATTTGACAAGAGGAATTGATGGTAAAAAGGACACCAATGGAAATTGTTCAAGCGCTACACGCGTATGTATCCCCCCAAATCCCCCGCGTGCGAGAACAATCTTGTTGGTTCACTTTCATTTCTTGCTCCCCATAAGAAAAACCTAGCTACGCCACTGTATTAGATAATAATTCATTTTACTGTAGACAGGTACCTATATCTAAGGATTTATTTATGAAAATACAGACCAATGTCTAAGAATTTATTTTTAATAATAAGCTTGGTTTGTCCCTTTTCTTGTCTATGGACTTGTTGCAAACCAGGACCCATGTCTATAGGATTTGTTGCAAACCAGGACACATGTCTAAGGACTTGTTGCAAACCAGGACACATGTCTAAGGATTTGTTGTAAACCAGGACATGTCTAAGGATTTGTTGAAAACCAGGACCCATGTTTATAGGATTTGTTGCAAACCAGGACCCATGTCTAAGGATTTGTTGCAAACCATGACCCATGTCTAAGGATTTGTTGTAAACCAGGACCCATGTCTAAGGATTTGTTGCAAACCAGAACCAATGTCTAAGGATTTGTTGCAAACCATGACCCATGTCTAAGGATTTGTTGTAAACCAGGACCCATGTCTAAGGATTTGTTGCAAACCATGACCCATGTCTAAGGATTTGTTGAAAACCAGGACCCATGTCTATAGGATTTGTTGCAAACCAGGACCCATGTCTAAGGATTTGTTGCAAACCAGGACCCATGTCTAAGGATTTGTTGCAAACCATGACCCATGTCTAAGGATTTGTTGAAAACCAGGACCCATGTCTATAGGATTTGTTGCAAACCAGGACACATGTCTAAGGACTTGTTGCAAACCAGGACACATGTCTAAGGATTTGTTGTAAACCAGGACATGTCTAAGGATTTGTTGAAAACCAGGACCCATGTTTATAGGATTTGTTGCAAACCAGGACCCATGTCTAAGGATTTGTTGCAAACCATGACCCATGTCTAAGGATTTGTTGTAAACCAGGACCCATGTCTAAGGATTTGTTGCAAACCATGACCCATGTCTAAGGATTTGTTGAAAACCAGGACCCATGTCTATAGGATTTGTTGCAAACCAGGACCCATGTCTAAGGATTTGTTGCAAACCAGGACCCATGTCTAAGGATTTGTTGAAAACCAGGACCCATGTCTATAGGATTTGTTGCAAACCAGGACCCATGTCTAAGGATTTGTTGCAAACCAGGACCCATGTCTAAGGACTTGTTGCAAACCAGGACACATGTCTAAGGATTTGTTGTAAACCAGGACCCATGTCTAAGGATTTGTTGCAAACCATGACCCATGTCTAAGGATTTGTTGTAAACCAGGACCCATGTCTAAGGACTTGTTGCAAACCAGGACCCCTGTCTAAGGTTTTATTGCAAACAGGACCCATGTCTATAGGATTTGTTGCAAACCAGGACACATGTCTAATGACTTGTTGCAAACCAGGACACATGTCTAAGGATTTGTTGTAAACCAGGACCCATGTCTAAGGATTTGTTGCAAACCATGACCCATGTCTAGGCCTAAGGATTTGTTGTAAACCAGGACCCATGTCTAAGGATTTGTTGCAAATCAGGACCCATGTCTAAAGGATTTGCTCCAAACCAAGACCCATGTCTAAGGATTTGTTGAAAACCAGGACCCATGTCTATGTATTTGTTGCAAACCAGGACACATGTCTAAGGAATTGATGCAAACCAGGACACATGTCTAAGGATTTGTTGCAAACCAGTGACCCATGTCTAAGAATTTGTTGCAAACCAGGACCCATGTCTAAGGATTTGTTGCAAACAAGGACACATGTCTAAGGAGTTGTTGCAAACTAGGGCACATGTATAAAGATTTGTTGCAAACCAGTGAGCCATGTCTAAGCATTTGTTGCAAACCAGGACCCATGTCTAAGGATTTGTTGTAAACCAGGACCCGTGTCTATGGATTTGTTGCAAACCAGGACCCATGTCTATGGATTTGTTGTAAACCAGGACACATGTCTAATGATTTGTTGCAAACCAGGAAACATGTCTAAGGATTTTTTTGCAAACCAGGACCCATGTCTAAGGATTTTATTTAAACCAGGACCCATGTCTAACGATTTGTTGCAAACCAGGACCCATGTCTAACGATTTGTTGCATACCAGGACACATGTATAAGGATTTGTTGCAAACCAGGACAACCAGGACACATGTCTAACGATTTGTTGCAAACCAGGACCCATATCTAAGGATTAGTTGCAAACCAGGACCCATGTCTAACGATTTGTTGCAAACCAGGACCCATGTCTAACGATTTTTTGCAAACCAGGACCCATGTCTAAGGATTTTTTGCAAACCAGGACCCATGTCTAACGATTTGTTGCATACCAGGACACATGTATAAGGATTTGTTGCAAACCAGGACCCATGTTTAAGGATTTGTTGCAAACCAGGACCCATGTCTAACGAATTTTTGCAAACCAGGACCCATGTCTAACGATTTGTTGCAAACCAGGACCCATGTCTAACGATTTGTTGCATACCAGGACACATGTATAAGGATTTGTTGCAAACCAGGACCCATGTTTAAGGATTTGTTGCAAACCAGGACACATGTCTAACGATTTGTTGCAAACCAGGACACATGTGTAACGATTTGTTCCAAAGCAATGACCCATGTCTAAGGATTTGTTGTAAACCAGGACCCATGTCTAAGGATTTGTTGTAAACCAGGACCCATGTCTAAGGATTTGTTGCAAACCAGGACCCATGTCTAAGGATTTGTTGCAACCAATGACCCATGTCTAAGGATATGTGTTACAAACCAGGACCCATGTCTAAGGATTTGTTGTAAACCAGGACCCATGTCTAAGGATTTGTTGTAAACCAGGACCCATGTCTAAGGATTTGTTGTAAACCAGGACCCATGTCTAAGGATTTGTTACAAACCAGGACCCATGTCTAAGGATTTGTTGCAAACCAGGACCCATGTCTAAGGATGATTTGTTGCAAACCAATGACCCATGTCTAAGGATTTGTTGCAAACTAGGACCCATGTCTGAGGATTTGTTGCAAACCAGGACCCATGTCTGAGGATTTGTTGCAAACCAGGACCCATGTCTAAGGATTTGTTGCATACCAGGACACATGTATAAGGATTTGTTGCAAACCAGGACACATGTCTAAGAATTTTTTCAAACCAGGACACATATCTTAGGATTGGTTGCATACCAAGGACCCATATATTTATAGGATTTGTTGCAAACCAGGACCCATGTCTCAATATTTGTTGCAAACCAGGACACATGTCTATGGAATTTATTGCAAACCAATGACCCATGTCTAAGGATTTGTTGCAAACCAGGATCCATGTCTAAGGATTTGTTGCAAACCAGGACACATATCTTAGGATTAGTTGCATACCAAGGACCCATATCTATAGGATTGGTTGCAAACCAGGACCCATGTCTCAATATTTGTTGCAAACCAGGACACATGTCTATGGATTTATTGCAAACCAATGACCCATGTCTAAGGATTTGTTGCAAACCAGGATCCATGTCTAAGGATTTGTTGCAAATCAGGACCCATGTTTCAGTATTTGTTGCAAACCAGGACACATGTCTATTGGATGTGTTCCAAACCAATGACCCATGTCTAAGGATTTGTTGCAAACAAGGAAACATGTCTAAGGATTTGTTGCAAACCAGAACCCATGTCTAAGGATTTGTTACAAACCAGGACCCATGTCTAAGGATTTGTTGTAAACCAGGACCCATGTCTAAGGATTTGTTGCAAACCAATGACCCATGTCTAAGGATATGTGTTGCAAACTAGGACCCATGTCTGAGGATTTGTTGCAAACCCGGACACATGCCTAAGGATTGTTTGCAAACCAGGACCCATGTCTATGGATTTGTTGCAAACCAGGACACATGTCTAAGAATTTTTTCAAACCAGGACACATATCTTAGGATTAGTTGCATACTAAGGTCCCATATCTATAGGATTTGTTGCAAACCAGGACCCATGTCTCAATATTTGTTGCAAACCAGGACACATGTCTATGGATTTATTGCAAACCAATGACCCATGTCTAAGGATTTGTTGCAAACCAGGATCCATGTCTAAGGATTTGTTGCAAATCAGGACCCATGTTTCAGTATTTGTTGCAAACCAGGACACATGTCTATTAGATGTGTTCCAAACCAATGACCCATGTCTAAGGATTTGTTGCAAACAAGGAAACACGTCTAAGGATTTGTTGCAAACCAGGACACATGTCTAAGGATTTTTTGCAAACCAGGACCCATGTCTATGGATTTGTTGCAAACCAGGACCCATGTCTAAGGATTTGTTACAAACCAGGACCCATGTCTAAGGATATGTGTTGCAAACTAGGACCCATGTCTGAGGATTTGTTGCAAACCCGGACACATGCCTAAGGATTTGTTGCAAACCAGTGACCAATGTCTAAGGATTTCATGCAAACCAGTGACCCATGTCTAAGGATTTGTTGCAAACCAATGACCCACGTCTAAGGATTTGTTGCAAACCAGGACACATGTCTAAGGATTTGTTGCAAACCATGACCCATGTCTAAGGATTTTTTGCAAACCAGGACCCATGTCTATGGATTTGTTGCAAACCAGGACCCATGTCTAAGGATTTGTTACAAACCAGGACCCATGTCTAAGGATATGTGTTGCAAACTAGGACCCATGTCTGAGGATTTGTTGCAAACCCGGACACATGCCTAAGGATTTGTTGCAAACCAGTGACCAATGTCTAAGGATTTCATGCAAACCAGTGACCCATGTCTAAGGATTTGTTGCAAACCAATGACCCACGTCTAAGGATTTGTTGCAAACCAGGACACATGTCTAAGGATTTGTTGCAAACCATGACCCATGTCTAAGGATTTGTTCCAACCCAGGACCCATGTCTAAGGATTTGTTCCAAACCAGGACCCATGTCTAAGGATTTGTTCCAACCCAGGACCCATGTCTAAGGATTTGTTCCAACCCAGGACCCATGTCTAAGGATTTGTTCCAACCCAGGACCCATGTCTAAGGATTTGTTCCAACCCAGGACCCATGTCTAAGGATTTGTTCCAACCCAGGACCCATGTCTAAGGATTTGTTCCAACCCAGGACCCATGTCTAAGGATTTGTTCCAAACCAGGACCCATGTCTAAGGATTTGTTGCAAACCAGGACCCATGTCTAAGGATTTGTTGCAAACCAGGACCCATGTCTAAGGATTTGTTGCAAACCAGGACCCATGATAACATCTGGCAGCTATTGCAGATACCCTTGTTGCAATATTAACCCTCGGTATGTCCCCCCCCCCCCCCCCCCCCCCCCCCCCCCCCCCCCCCCCCCTCCTCTGTGGCAATGGCATACATACTCAAGTAGATCTCCACCTGCGCAGCAGTCAAAGGATAGATCATCTGCGTAACAACATACAGTGTAGTCTGAGTCCATTCCATCTCTGGGACAACTTGGAAAATCCCAAGCATCTGGGCATTTGTAGGCATCAACTAAAGGTTTGAAAAATCCAGATAATAATATACATGGTCATTTTAATTATTAGTATTTTGTGATACCATTTGTATAATGATTAAGTGTGTAAGCTGTCCCAAGTGTGTAAGCTGTAAGAGCCCAGAGTAACTGCAATATCCCGGCAATATAATTGTTTAATAGAGGACAAAACTGAAGAACCTTTTCTGTGGAAACGTTCATTTTTTAAAAGAAAATGTCAGTGTGTAGAACCTTTTTTGGTTGTTTAAAGAACCTTTCAAGAGGGTTCTTTAACCCTGAAGAACCCTCAGGGCTAGAGGACAAAACTGAAAAACCTTTCAAGAGGGTTCTTTAACCCTAAAGAACCCTTAGGGTTCCATATAGAGGACAAAACTGAAGAACCTTTTTTGGTTCTTTAAAGAACCTTTCAAGAGGGTTCTTAACCCTGAAGAACCTTTAGGGTTCCATATAGAGGACAAAACTGAAGAAACCTTTCTGTGGAAACGTTCAATTTTTAAAAGAAAATGTCAGTGTGTGTCAAAGCATGGACTTATCAGACTGATAAGTCCATAGTCAAAGTTATAACCACAAGCAAAAAAAAAAAAATGCTCGTTACTAACAGTGGCTATACATTTTGTCCAGTATTTATGAGATCGTGTATTACTTACCAGATATGATCGCCAAAGCACTTATCAACAACACTCGAATTGAAACATTTTGCAAACAAAGATGTCAGATATAATTATTCAAAACCCTCCAAATTCTCGGGATGGTGAAGTTTGGTACATGAATTAATAAATATTATATCATAGTTTTGTATATTTTTCTTTCTCGTGTTATCATACAATGATGTTTAGAGTGATTACAGTGTAGTTCAAAGTACACTTTTGTTTGTAATATGAAAATGTGCCCAGATCAACAGTGTCGCCGCGATTTGTAGGGGGTGCAAGGGGGACATTTCCTGCCCACGTCGCCAGTCACAAATTGAGACTGGTACTCTGGTTCATAACGTTTTATCTGGTAAACGAACAAAATAAAATAAGACTGCCTTTAAAATTAGCCCTCCTGGTGGGCCATTACAAAAAGATGTGATTATTAAAAAATATTAAACAAATACAAAAAGACCCACCTGATACGGGCATACCAATTCCTACCCCGTCTGACTATTTTAGGGCTGGGCGTAATCATTGTTATTACCAATATTTTTTTTAACGCAATATCGCCCAGTACTACAATTATTTAATAGCAAATAAATCAACACAAAAGTTACTCCTTCGATGTAGTGTTGTAGCCTAGCAGTTTTGTAAGTTTTTAAACTGGTAATATTAGTTGTATTATCATACGCTACTGTAAATAAACATCCCGTATCCCCTGTTAAGCTTTTTTCAAAACTTGAGGTTTTCATGATTAATACATCGTGTTTAGGATCAAGACTAAAAGTTTGCTCAAAAATAAGAATGTTAAAACTTCCGATTCGACAGTTTACTTGGTGCCTGGCTACACGCGATTTCTACCACTAGATCGATCGTGACAGAACCCCCGCGTTGTGTGGTAGCATATAAACCCAATTTTCAGTGGTATGCACTTACCGTCCAGGCTACATTTGACGTCTTAGAAAATGTCACTTGGGCTTAGCAACTACGTCAGAGTTACAAATATAATTAAAACATGAAAATCGGTGGATTACATCGTCGTCAAATTGTATTTGAAGAAAATGGTGTGGTCGGAAAAACACATGATTCGGCGACATTGTTTTGAGAACGTCACGAGGTCAGCCGGGTCAGAATGAATATGCAAAACAAGAGCCTCCCATATATGGGCATATGGGCGTGGATTACGCAAGATGTGACTCGTAAATCGAGGGCGACGCTATGATACGAGAGTCCTTATATAAGTAATAAGGCATGATGGGACGCGCGATGTGACCCGCAAATCGAGGCTGTTTGCACACGTGTACGATATTTTGCATTCGCTTGAATATGCCGTATGGTTCATGAATTTGTCGCCATTAAATAATTTAATAAATCACTTTTATAAAGTTCTTGTATGTATTTATATGAATTCTATTTCATCTCTTGCATTGTTTTATATGTTTTTGTTGTATTTCTTCAACCTTGATGAGGTCTAATGAGATAAATTTTAAAAAAAACACCTATAAATACTTACATGGAGTCTACGGTATATACTGCTTTGACTATCTGCTTTCCGACAAATCAGTGCGTGGAATTCCGGGACTTTGACAGTACTTTGACAGTTGTTGAAGAGACACAGGTGGTACACACAAAGGAAGTCGATATCGTAATCCGTTTAGACGACATGTATTCACGAATTTTCATTTTCACACCTCAGATAATGCGCTGTTTTTCTGCTTTCGTTATTCGGTTTTAAAAATAAGGTAGGTAGTAATGTACTGTAGGAAAACGTATTACTGATAATCTTATTTGCAAACGTCTTACCTTTGCGGTGTTCAAGAAATATTTCCATGAAAAATTACCCGCTGCTGTGACACATTTGTATCGGCTTTGAAACCAGGGGCTATGTCACGTACCTATTGCA
Source organism: Ophiura sarsii (assembly GCA_035610835.1). Classification (NCBI taxonomy): domain Eukaryota; kingdom Metazoa; phylum Echinodermata; class Ophiuroidea; order Amphilepidida; family Ophiuridae; genus Ophiura; species Ophiura sarsii. Next base: position 5,903,738 of record CM069456.1, on the reverse strand, counting down.
AGCAATAGGTACGTGAAGTTATGTATAGTGCCTGGCCATGAGTAGTCCTAGTAACATAGGACCTGCGAATCTCATCTATCATTAACATCTGGACATTATCAACTACTGATTCTTAAGTCCTAGAACGTTGCCAATATGTGAGACACGGAATTAAGCAATGAGAAGTTTGCAACGGTGTAAAAACCAAAGTATTTGATTCCCAAACGATTTTCGAAGTGATATCAATTGTATTATATGGACTCACCTTGATGTACATACCAATGTACCATTTAAAATGACGATAATTGTTCAAAAACGTTGCATTTGGAGAATTTTCCACACGCCAATTTCCTCCGTGTTGAAACTAAGTCGAAACAAAACCGGAAGGATGAAAGCACAAGGTCAGAGGTCGTACACGTGAGGGCGTATTTGTAAACAAACACCCACCAGGCAGTATTGGGCTCATACAGGGTGTTTATTGCATTGATTGAGGTATCCGTATTTAACATATGGTAACTATTCATAATATAATACAATTGAATGTCTCCTTGCAATGAATAAATATGAGATTATCTTGTTATCTCATCAATATAGATTAAGTTGGGTGAAAAATCAATTTTTTTACGTGCAACAAAATCGCTTGTCACGCAATGATAATTTCGCCCAGGCCTAACGTCATCGTTTGTTTACTTGGAAATACGCATGCGCAGATTTTAGTATCTTCGAAAGTGAACTTAGCCGACCCGAATCGGCATAAAAGTGGATTTAAATTACTATTTTTATCAGATGTAAGTGTAACATCGTTGTAATCAATAAGTTTAAACAAATTCTGTGATTCTTATCTATACAGCCATGTCATTGTGGGTGAGTAAGAATGGTTTTGGAAAATGCTAGGAGTTGCAGAAGTTTTACTTTGTAAATTTTGGGCTCGTTAAAGCTTAAATACCGAAGTCACATCATAGTAACGTTCTGTGACTCAGTATAAGTCCTGAGACACATGTTACTGCGACTAGGCCATGACTGAGTAGAGTAGACTGGATCCTCATGTCTTATGTCTTCCCTATTTTACACACGGCCCCTGCGAGGGTGCTCAAATGTGAAGACTGAAAAAAATACAGTTCCAAAAGTGTGCGCTGATAAACTCGTGAATAAACATGAGCTTATTCACGCACCAGTCCAGTGCGCCGGTAGTTTCTCGCGGCGTGCACCGGTAGTTTCACGCGGCGTTGTTAGGCACGACCACAAACGCAATTTTCAGTGGCGCTATATCGTTACGTCGAAAATTGGACTCGCAAAAGTTCGTTGACCTGACCTGGTCACATGGGCATAGCCTCTGCGATAGCAGCAAGGACAGAATTTGACAGTCACTTTGAGTCAGCCGCGAGAATAAAGTGCCGTTTTTCTTTGAAGGATTTGTTTGTTTAAGGGGATTATTTTGTTGTTTCTTTAAATATCAATAATAAATTCATGTAATTAAACACATATTCGAATAAAATAACTCGCCGTTACGATCGTTGCGAAGGTTTATTGGTGAAATCTGGGTGTAAACATGACATAATTTTCGGATGAAAATGATCGATCTGTCAATGTAAATACCGTGTACAAATGCTTGTCAAACTTAAAACTTGGCCGTTGCCGTGTGCTGTATGTTTTGACATTAAAATGAACCCTATAAAACCAATATTTTGTAAAAACTTTACGTTCGACTGACGCTAATACTAGCCGCTAAATGTCTTTTTCTGCCTCTGTGCTGTTGTACTTCGCGATGTGTTCATAATATTGGGCTCAGGTTTAGCCGGTGTTGACAGCAATCGCAGCGCTCAACACAGCGGGGTCAGGACATGACAGGGTTGGTGATCACTGCGCGTGCGTAAACAATCTCTCAACAGCCTTATTAAAATTGCGTACCATAACAAATGGTAATTGAAGGTGTCTATATCAGACGAGGGGAGACTATTTGATTGGGGATTGACTACCTTGATACAAATAACATGATCAGTTGGCCTTGAATTGATAAATAAACATACAATTATTAAATTGATTATTTGTAACATGAAAGTACTACTTCAATAATTTTGTGCTAGAATATTTAGGCACACTCTTATTAACACTTATTCATTTTCTTCTAATTTATTTTTAAAATTTTGTTATTGATTTACTTTTTGTATTTAGGCCTGATGGCCAAGTAAAATAAATAATAACATGTTTATCCTTCCGCTCAATTTTTTTCTTCTTCTTTAGTTTGCTTCATAATCTTTAATTATATAATACCGAATCTTACTTTAATAAAAGTGATGCATACAACTTAGAGTTTGAGTATCATGATAAAACTTTTTTGCACACTTTTTGCACACATTCGCGAACTTGGTCGATTTGATTACCTGCCTCTTTAACACATTTAAAGCCTACGCACGAATACACTAAAGCATGTGCTAATACGCCGATGTGTAGCGACCGTACGTGTAGCGTGCAAAAAATGTAGGCGAGACTCGAGACTAATTTTGGGTTTAATTAATTACGATCGACATCCGGGTCATGGTTCATGGTCATTTGTGTTAAAAATGGCGAAGGGTTCCTGGAGCACACATTTTGTGTTGTCATTTTGTGACGCGAAATGAAAACGAATTTCCAGGAATTAGGCCGACAGTTCTGCAACGCGAAGAAGCACCGATACAAGTGTGTCTATCTGTATAAATGGGACGTTCCTGGCCTTAAAAATGGCGATCGTCAAAGTTTTGTACTGTAACTTGTAAGTCAATGTAAGCTTTACATAAACAACGGTGTGTTTTTTAATGTTGAAAACAGACGATCGGCGAAATATGTCTTTTGAATTTATTGCTAACTGTAAAACTTGAACTTGTTACGTGTTTGGAATTTGTTTTGGAGCTTTTGTTCTGTCATTCTGTTAGTGTACCAGAAATGTTGAACAATTTGGAAAGTAGGCCTACAGACTATTACTTTTTTTAGTACAGTGTTATTCATTTATCTGACAGGCTCAAGTCATTTCTCGAGTATCGAGTCAGATTCTCACTGCATAATAATGATAAAATCGGACGGATTTTTTCGCATGATACACAAAAATATTGGTCTCGCTATGAGTTTTAAAAATATTGTTTAAAACTCATAGCTCGACCAATATCTTTGTGTATCACGCTCAATCCATCCGATTTTATATCAAACTTGGGTCATAGATGCAATATGGAAACCTTCATATGTTAATGAGGTCAAAGGTCACATACCAAGGTCAAAGGTCATCTGAGGTCAAGATGTAAAATTGGCTGCATATATAAAATTGATTACATTTAAACAGATGAAGTACAATTGCAACCAAACTACCCATATAAACGGACGATCTATTTGGGACCGTTGTCCCTATATTTGGTATTAAATTTCACACTTCCCTTAATACCAAGGTACCTTGATAAATACACTTATATTATGTATGATTTCCTATTAAAATTTCATGAAGGGTAAGGTGGGGGAAGGGTGGGATTAAAATGCCGGGGGGGGGGGGGGGGGGGTGGGGGTGGTACCAATAGGAGCTTAGATGATATGATTACTCTCAATCACACTACCTGTAGAATTACGGTGGGGTCTCAACAAGGGCTAATTCCCGCCGGGCTAATTGGGGTAGAGGAGCCTGCTTGGCATCTGCTAATTTGAAAGACTCCCTCCCTCCCAGAGCTACCACAACCAACCCAACATCCCAAGCCGTAATCCCTAAAGGCCTTAACCCTAGCCACCCTAACCAACACAACACCTTAAACTACTACCCAACTCCTACCCCCAACACCCTAAACTACTACCCAACTCCTACCCCAACCACTAAACCCTAGCCCCAGCCACCTTTTCAATGTGAGTGCAACCTGGGGCTATAGCCAACCTAACCCACCAACGGCCATTCAACCCTCCCCAATATACCTCTATCCTACCCTAACCCAAAGGCTCACACCGACTACGTGGCCCCAACCCCTACCCTATACCCCTATGCAAATCCAAGTTTGAATGCATTGCAGATTAACCCAGCACTAAGTTTGGGTGCATTGCAAATTGGGTATCTCGGTTGTACAGGGTGTCCCAAAAGTCTATGCACGACTTTGAAGCTTTGTATTTCACAAAATATAAGTCGTATTGAAAATATGAATACATATTTAGAAAGAGGAGATGTGGGAAATAATTTTGATACCAACATTGGAGTAACATCTGTTTGTAATGCCACCCTAGAAGTAAAATATGTATTACTGCAAAAATGTAATTTTATACTTCGGAGGAATAAAGTTCATAAATCCATACCTATTGAGATTAACAAAAATACGGGTAGAGTTGGTTACACGGAAAGTGATCCGTCAATTGTAATATTTAAAATTTTACATTACAGCGATATCATCATAATAACAAACTATATCACACATAATTTTCGTTTCTATAGTGAAATCTAATTTAAATATGTTCCATGTATTGAGACGTGTGCTAATGCAAAAACACAGACCTAAACAATTGAATAACGTAACAGAAACGTGAACGCACACATCACACAGCTGTCAAACATGTTAGAATTTAAACTTAGCCGATTATTTTAATACTGCTTGAAGGCCTCATCGAAGGTTGTTTTATTCATTTAGAATATCCTGTGTTCAAAAATGTATCCACCAACTTCAGAATGGATATTCTTCCTGGTGCGCGTTTCACTTCCGGTAGTGCTTCCAGTATGTTTTCTGAACTTTTGTTGAGTAAGTTGAACTGAATGTGTTTCAGCGTAGAACCATACAATTTGTATTCGCTTATCTATGCTGTAAACCATCTTGAATGAAGACTTTTGCTGTGCAATGTTGTCTACTACGCTTATTTATGTTGTGAGTGACCAAGTTTGGTATTAAATAACATTAATGTTGCAAGGTAAGCAGTGAACTGTGACTTATGCGCACCTTTAGCAACAATGTGTGGTACTTGGTATGGGTTGGTCTGGCACACGGCCAATGACTTTCAACCAGTTGTATAATGTTGTGGGTTCACCAATAGGGTTGTGTTTGGTATCAAATTAATTTCCCAAATCTCGTCTATCAAAATATGGTTAAATTTATACCATATGATTTATATTTTATGAGATATGACTCTTCAAAAACGTGCATAGACTTTTGGGACACCCTGTATATAGCTACTTTGACTATTCCTGAACTCCCCATCCCCACATTGATACTCCTCGTCTCATTTTTATGGTTTGCAGCTGTTTCTGTCGTTTCAGCATCTGAACTGATTCTGAATTAAAGGGTGCACCACCACTATTACAGTAACCCTTGACTGATTTCTCGTGAGCCAGACCCACGCAGCTGGAAAATTTTCCATCGTTTTGGATTACAATTTCTTATGTTATCGGGTTTTATTTAACTCAATACCCTTGACTGATTTCTCGTGAGCCAGACACACGCAGCTGGAAAATTTTCCATATATTTTATATAATCGTAATGGTATTATCCACTGGGTTTTTTTCCATTCGCTACTTCTATGCTACATGATATGCCTGTGACATTTTTTCAATAATCATGGTTGACGTGTTTTTTAAAAATGGAAGGGATAGAGATTAGAGTCATTATACAAAGGAGTTTGTATTAGTAATTACATCTCTCTGAGTATACATGTAAGTTTTTTAGCAGTCGACAGCTTTGGTTCATTCAGTAATTAGGCGATTAACTACTTAATGACAACAATCAACAATATCAGAGTGTGAGTGTTTTATACAATTGTATACATCGGGTATTTTCTATAAGTCCATGGTTCGATTACCATGGCTGAAATTCGGATGGTTATAGATACGGGCGTGAAAGGTGTTATACTGTTATTTAGCATCGATTATTGGTTCATTCAGTAATTAGGAGATCAACTACCTAAACTAGCTATAGTTTATACATAATACACGGCATGTATTTATTTTGATTTTGTAATTGTTCATTTATCACTGGGATATTACACAAGCTTGATACATGCTTGGTTCACAAGATTTTTCGTAATATATCGACTATTGCTACTGGGCTGTTTTTATAAGATTAATCAGTGTGTGAGTGGTTTTAACTTTGAGCAGAGGGTTTGAGATTTATTTTTTGATGATTTAAGCAGTACCTGTACGCTTGTAAGTACTTTGAGTATGTCATATTCGATTTGATCATCTCCAGGCCTAGAAATTCGTCTCCAAGTGCGGAAATCAAATTTTCTAAATTTGATTCCCGCAGATAAAGTCTCGCGCGAATCATTGATTCACGCAAACGGCATATTAACTGATTCTCGCAACAACTTTGCGTGAATCAAAAAATGTTTGCCCATATTAATGAGTCAATGAAAAATGTAATGAGACTGAGTATGACCTGTTTTGTGTCCCCTTTGTTTTACTTGGTAGGTATAAAGACAGTCAAGTATCAAGCCATTTAGCCTGCCACTTGCCAAGATACAGTTAGCTAGCCTCCTCTACCCGGGTGCCTGCCCCCCCCCCTCCCATGGATTAATGTCTATATTCTATTTCCTGGGTCACAATGAAAGACAAGCTGTATGTAATGTGCACTTTCATTTCCCTGCATCTCCAACTATGACGTTTAATTAAAGATGTTGTTGATTTTGAAATAAATTGTATTTTTACATAGAAAACAGTGTTGAAAAAATCATACTGTTGATAAGAATGAATTAAATAATTTAGTATCAGATCTTAGGTTAGGAGTTACTATCCCTAATGGTGTGGGTCAAGGGGTATTATGTGGGTTATTAAGGATCAAATACGAGTCATCGTAGGTCCTGTTTTTGACTCAGAAACAAATGTACAAAAAGATTTTTTTTTTTAAATTGTTTGCGAGAATCAATTTTTTTCAGATTTGATTCCCGCTGCTTTGTTCCTGCGCGAATCGATTCGCGGATTCGCGCCGAAATTCTACCCCTGATCTCTATCACATGATTACTGGATTATCACAAATAGTCTTTAACATCATTCATTGTAATCATGTGCATTGTTTAAAACTGGAAGACACATTTGTAGCTTGCTTCATTCAGTCTTATAGTTCATTTCCTGAAATGAAATAGAAAATGTAATAAATATAAGAGGACCTGACGTTTCGATTCTAACAGAATCTTTATCGAAGGTAAAATGACAGAATACAACATACACAACACATATATAGACAGAGGAACAATGGGCAGGAAGTGACTTACACAGTGGGGGTCAAAGTGACAGATGAAATAGAAAATGTTTGTTATGGAACTTAACTAAAATACTTATCTAATTAATGATAGATTCTCTTGATACATACCTCATCTAAAATTTGAATACTGAAATATTGGTTTTATGAAAGCTTGTAAGATTTGCTTTTAAATGAGGGGTCAACCGTCCCTTTACGACCAGTATTTATAAAGCAGAGTTACGTCAAATATGACACACCACATTTTGAATTTTTAGAAGTTGGCAACATGTTTTAAAAGTATTAAGGATGTATTTTAAGCATAATTGTGTGAAACTATTATGAAAATTAGCATTTATTTGCTGAATAAAAACATAAAATAATGTTACACCAAATTTGGGTGCATTTTAGTCAAATTTGGTGGTGCAAATTTGGTGTCGATTCGTAGTTAATGCTTCGATTTGGGCTACAAATATTATGTTAAAATTGGGCTGCAAATCACCAAAATTCTCTAAATTTGCCCAAATACTTGAAAATGTTACTATTTTGTGGTCAAAATTGTCTATAAGTGATAGTTTGTATATAAATGTGTACATATCCTTCTCATCCTTGAGCATAAATGTCAGTCTTGGTGATAAAATAATGGAATTTGTAGAAATTGGGTGGATTCTGGTGCAATTTTGGGCTCCAAATATCAATTGTAAGACATGGTTGCCGCTTTTTTTTCGTCGACTCGTCTTTGCCGACACTTCTACAGCAAATCCAGTTTGCGGAACTTGTCATGACCTATATCTAGTAGAATAAATGGGTAAATCAAAGAAATAAAAACACAATGGTTAGTGTTTCCAGAGTTAAATGTCAAGGTGACAATCAGGGGATTTAAATTTAACGACTTTTCTATTGAAATCCTGTATAAAAATAACGTCAATTTTGCGACACATATTTCGACGTAACTCAGCTTTTACTGGTCGTAAAGGAATGGTTGACCCCTCATTTTAAAGCAAATTTTACAAGCTTTATAAAATCTATGTTTCAGATAAATGTGAGCAATTTGTGATCAGCCTAGCATTGTACGACACGATAGGGCGCACGATTTGCATCCCTGTGGCGCAGCGTGACGATCGTTCGATGCACTACCTTTGAATTGGACCAATCGGTAGTCCTTGGTACCAAAATCTAGGATTTTGGTACTAACTCAAGGCACAGTGTTGAAGGGAACCAATTTAATAACCTAACCATTTTCTTGACCAGACTTATTGCAAAGTCTATTAATTGAAAGCAGCGAAATTACAGCGCTTTGAGCCATTTGGAAAAGGCGCTATATAAATACTGATTATTATTATTATTATTATTAAAGCAATTGAGTCTCCTGTGGAGGTCAATAACTTCTTGTTCTATTCATCCATTTATTAAGTTTATTGATTCTTTTGTCATGTTTGTTCTATGCTGGGCATGCATGGATTAACATAGGCCTAATCCCAACTTATCTTTTCTGGCATTTCTGGAGCAATCAATAACTTCTATTGAATCTATTCATAAACATGATGCCTTCAAGATGAGATGGATGCTGATTATGCAATCTGCCACAGATTAGTTTTTTTTACAAGCATGGACTTATTTTATAGACTGATTAAGTCTGTGTTTGGGCAAGAGTGACTATCTGTCTTTCTTGAAACATGCTTTCATTGTCCACTATTATGTTTTGTAAGGTAAAAAGCAGTTGATCTTCTTCTTCCATTAAAGTACAGACCGCCATTGGCGTATTCACGTACTGTGTGCTTTGTGGGTGCTGGATATGTACAATGTGCAGAGCTAAACTAATGTGCGCTAAAAACATGGGTGGAGCTAATGAAGCTGGATAGACTGCGTCTGCCCTCTGAAGCAATCGAGGGAGGCGCTGTCAGCAAGCTGCTGTGGTAGAGCATTCCAGAGTCTGATGCCATCCGGGAAAAATGAGTGACGGAAGACGTCTATTCTGGCGAATGGAACCAGGTACTTCTGGGTGTGTCCTCGCATCATCAGGGTTGGTGTGAGGTAGGATGTTGGAATATCTACCAGGTCATTCACGATACGGTACATCATTTCAACTTTGGCCTGTGCTCGTCTTTCCTGTAATGATGACCAATGCAGCTGATCGAGCATGGCTGTGTGACACTACTGGTTGTTCTGTAGTCATAAAAGACGAACCTGGCATATTTACGCTGTACCATTTCCAATCTATTGATGTTAGCCTTGGTGTGAGGATCCCAAATGATACTGGCATATTCGACAAGTGGACGAAGAAGGGTAGTGTAACACAACACCTTAGTTTCACGTGGACATTGATGTATGTTTCTCTGGAGGAATGCACGGGTGGAGTTTGCCTTTGATGTGACCTTCTGAATGTGGTGGTTCCAATTGAGACTGCGATGTATATTTACGCCCAAGTACTTGGCAGTGTCCGCCTCTTCAAGAATATGGCCATGGATGTTGTACGGTTCTTTGATGATATTTCTCTTGTTGGTGACATGAAAATTTTGACATTTTTTGGGGTGAAATTCCATCTGCCAGTCTGCCTCCCACTGCTGAAGCTGGTCAAGGTCATTTTGAAGTTTGTTGGCATCATCAGTGGATCCTTTGTAATCCCAAGAGCGGAGTGCCCATCTCTCCTTCAAAGCGATAAGGCATGACTCATGTTGCTACACCTCCTCCACAGCGAGTCTGTTACCTGTTTAAATTATATGCAAAACTTAGTGTCCCATATTTTCATTTTGTGGTGGTTTTTGTTTATCTCTTTACTGTACAAAATCAAAAGAAGCAAGTCCTCATCACATGAGTTTTATACTTTTGGTCGTGTTTCTGGTTCCACAGTGTTTTTAACATGAATATTATGTCTTCTGAAGCGAAACCAACTAAAAAGTGTATTTTGATATTTTAGGGTGACCCATACTTCCTTCTGTCATACATGGACGACCAGGTTACCTTCGGGCGACCAGGTCTTGCTAGCCTACCTTCGGCCATATGTTGGTATGTAGTTGGCATACATTCTAGCAGGCTCTTCATCAGGGAGACGGAGCTGCTGTCTCAGCTGGCGGCTCTTTACACTGTGGAGGCTCGGTCTTGGTCATGTCACAAATGAAATAGCATGAATTTCGCACTCCATATATTGAAATTCACATTTCACTTGTGTTGTGATGGCTATTTGAGAAAACACACCATGCTATGTCTTGCGTCTTTTAAGGTCACTTGCGCCCGATGCCATATAGACAGGGTGCAATATAGCCGGTATCGCATCATGAAATGCGACACAGATTTGAACAATTGCTACTCAATTTCCCAATTATATCGCAAAAAAATGTGATGCAAAATATCACAAGTCGTTTTCCCAATATCAACAAATCCAAGTCAAAGGTCTCAAACTAAGCAACAAATCCAACAAAGCTTGAAACTACAATGGGTCGGAAATTCTACAATCAAATCTTAATTCAGTAAGGTTACATGTAGTTTATCGGATCCTCTTTCCATGGTTTAAGCAGATAATCAGATTGAATTGTAGAATTTCTCCTCTACCCCATTCACTGTGTACAACGTGCAGGTCTATACAGTGAGTGTCAGTACGCCGTGGTTCGGAGAGTCACGTTAAGCTGTTGGTCCTGTGTATTCAGACGGTTCAACCTGAACATGTTAAAAGTTACAGACCTTATCGTTAAGAGTAGGGGATCATCCCGGGTCTGTTACCTGTACAAAAATCACAACCTCAAGGTTTCAGAGGGCTTCCAGTTTAGCCGAATAGGCTGCTATAGGTAGTTAACAAGCAATAAGCAAATAAGCATGCCATTAGCATTCAGAACCTATAGGGTTAAATTAAGTAAGGCCAAATTAAATTAATTGTTTGTCTCAAAGCTCCTCTCCTGTTGTAAAACTAATGCGGATTTTTTTTTTTTCAATATAAAATATTGAAAGTGAACTTTTGTATTTATTAGATGATGTGATCAATGAAAATCTGAAAAATCTGTGAAATTTTGGATTTGTTTTTGTGTTTTTTTGAAGAAAAAAAAAAAGAAAAAAAAAGGAAAAAAATTCTAATGCGCACCAATAAACTAACGCGCGCGGTAGCTTTGAGACAAACAATTAATTTAATTTGGCCTTAAGGAAGGATGATAAGGATGAAAATTAAGTAATTGTTCTTTTTTTCTTCTTTCACAGATAAACATTGGCTGGACGGCGTTAGTTAGATACATGTAAATTCCTTCTGAATCTAGACCGCACTACCATCTCCATACATCACGATGTTAAACCAAGAAATGATCACCGGTCTAAATACCACCAACAGCGTTAATCCTACATCAACCCCGGTTAACTGGACCGAGTTTAACATCTGTAAGTTATTTGAAATATCACACGGCACATGGGGTGCATACATAACCATTCTACTCTGTATCGTGGGACTGATCAGCAATGCTGTCCTCGTCTACACGGTGACAAGGAGCTTGGTTTTACGAGGTGCACAAAGCAACGCTTTCATAGCCAGTGTTGGAGTGGGTAACCTTCTTCTACTGATACTTACGGCTCCCGTTTACATAAAACATGAATTTGAGTTCTGCTGGAGACTCGGCGTCTCTGCGTGCAAATTCTACGCTTTCACAGAGGTAGTAGCAATATCGGCCATTGCCTTCTCTATGGTGGCCATAAGTTATGAGCGGTATCGTACTACAACAGATGCGAAAGAGCTAGATTCCAAGATCAGATCCCTATTCTTGGCGTGCATTTGGGGTGGTGCTATTATCTTAGCCATCCCCACAGTATTCCTTGCCGATCTAGCCTTCGATAATTTCTGCTTTGTGCGACCTCATTTTGAGCCTAGAGGTAAGGCCTACATCCTCTGTCAATTCCTATTCGTGTACATGTGTCCTAGTGTGTACAACATCACGATACGTATATGGGCCTGGATCGTCAAGGGAAGGAATGAGCAGAGTGTTGATGTTCCTCATCATACACCGAAACAGCTTAACAATGCCACGGCTATAATGAGCATCGCTCTTATCATTGCTTGGATACCCTTCTACATTTTTGCCATAGGTCTGGAGTTCCAGACTTTACCGTTTGGTAACTGGGCAGTCATTGCCAACCTGTATGATGCACAGTATGTCATCTTGTATTTCAACAGTGCACTGACGCCATTCATTCTGTGGGCGTTTAGCGGAATGCACAGGGCATCGCTTATGGAAGACGCCCTCTGTGGAGCGCAGTGTGGCAGTAGCTGTTGCAGCAGGTGCAGTGGAGGACGGACGGGGGATCGCTATTCAACATTTCGAAACGAGTTTGATTTGGATGGTGCGGACAAGGACAACAACACTATTTTGCCACGTGTGGAATATTCGCCTGAGTATGAGGATGAAATCCATGTACATCCCAATAATGTATAGTGGTTTCATTATTTAAATACATAATGAGGATGATATCCATGTTCTGTACATCCCAATAATGTATAGTGGTTTCATTACTTATACTAATACTAATTACCGTTTAAAAAACACATTGGAAACTTGATTGACTATAAATTATATGTTAAAATACTCAGGGGGTTGGATCATTCTAAAACAACCCCGGGACTGTCCAGATCATTCTAAAAACAATCCCGGGACTGTCTGGATAATTCTAAAACAGCCCCGGGACTGTCCGAATTATACTAAAACAACCCGGGATTGTACACCCCCCGGGACTGTTGTCCACCCAAGTACTGTTTCTAACCCTAACCCTATTCACCCAGGGTTAGTCTACCCGGGTGGAAAGTCATGTGGGTATTTCCATTGCTGCATATAAATACATGTACTAGAATTTAGTACGAGTCTCTTTATTTATTTTGGTGAAAGCAGTTCATTTACAATTAATTTCATTATTTTGATGGCCTATTTCGTCACAGTCACATGTTTGGAGAATCCAAATTATTTTGATATATGAAAATTGATGGATATGTGCCGCACATGGAAAACTCACAAGGCTCTACACGAATCCATTTAAGTTTCTTACAATGTTGTTTTGGAGAATCTCTTTGATGAATAGATTTACATACATGTATATAATTATATTCTCGCTGAAATTCTAATAACCCTGCCTATAATCAAAGCAAATGAAAGGCCTATGATTCGAGTGTAAGGCCAAAGATTTTATAGTTGGTCATCATAATGTTCCAGCTTTTGCGATAACGTGAATCAATTGTTAAATAAATTGTTATTGTTCAAATGATTAAAACCTGTATTCCTTGCCTGGTTTTCCCAAGTCAATTAAATTTGTCCATATACATTGGGCCAAAAAAAAAAGAAGTTTGTCTCAAATGACATGAGAGACTGAAAATCTAATGCAGTCTGTGGATTTTTTTTTTGATTTTTTTTCTTTTCAATTTAGACCTGATCGTCATTTGTTTGGCCAAAAAGTTGGATTTTGCAAGATTTTTTTGAGAAAATTGAAAAAGGAAGAAAAAAATGTTTAAAATGTTTTTTTTTTTAAAAACAAAAACCCACTAAAAATAAAAAGCTAACGCGGGCGGTTTCGGGAATGCGCGCGGGTCATTTGAGACAAACTTCTTTTTTTTGGCCTTGTATGAGTTAATCTACGCAATTTGGTGTGATTATATGTTTGGCATATCTGCTCAATACAACCTGTATAACACGAAACATATCTCAGACATAAAATTTTGCTTTGTTTATAAATGAGAAAAACATGGTGTTCACATTATACATTAAAATCTCAATTTTGATCTATAGGTAAAAGTGGAAGGTTAAGTTCAGGGTCAGAAATTTGAGGAGAATCAGAGAATCCATTCTCACAAGGATTTCCTGCCAGTAAACTTGATTCTCGTGGATAATCTGTCTTACACATTATTTGAATGGAGAGAATCCACAGATTCTCGCCAAATCATTTGCAAGAACCTAAATGGATTCTCGCACCCTTTGATTTCTGACCCTGAAGTTTGGGACAATGAATTCATTTTATTGACAATCTGGAAATATCCATTTTCAACAGTACTGATCATTTATTTTATCATTTTATGTATGAAGTGAGATTTTGTATTCAGTGTCTGTGTTTCTTTCCAGACTCTATGATTTGTTGTTTTAACCCTAACACTCTTGAGTACTCCAAATTACTACGATGCATGCGGTGTGTTGGTTCCACCCGGCGTGGCAGTTTTTTGATGACATGATGGCCCCGGGATATACATGTACTTGGCGAAGTATACTGAGCCAAGCATGGTTGACCCCGTTGCCCAGGTCGTTTTGCCTCTGAACTCAGAGGTACGGGTTCGAGCCCCGGGCCGTTGGGGGCCCTTTTTCCCCATCGCTTTTTGGCCGGGATTTTTTGTTTTGAAAAGGTGCCTTGGGTTATATAGGGTTAAGGAGCAATTTATTTTTAATTTTTAAATTTGTAAAGATTTCTCTAATTTTGGTCTGATTAATATACATTTATTTTTAGATTTTAAATTTGTAAAGTTTTCTCTAATTTTGGTCTGATTAATATACATACCATGGGTGTGCTGTTCATGTGCAGTGTAGCTCTTAGAGGTTTTTATCCAGATCATAATGTATTCAAGAAGGAATTGTAAATTATCTGTGACAATCAGGAACAAACCATATATAACTTCATGTTTGAAGCTAGCTTTTAATATTCAGGGTTTATGGTGCTTGTTATAATGAATTTAATCAAATTATACTCCAGGACGTGTTATTTATGTGCAGTGTAGATCTTTGTTTGAGGTATTTTATAATTACAGAACATGTGACCCATCACATCAAAACAGACCGGTTAAGTCTCCACAAAGGAACATTTATATTTTTATTTTAATGTTATGTACCTAATTTGTAGCTTTGAAAATTACACCTAACCTATTGAATTTGAGAAGAAGAAAAACAGTTTTATGCAGCCTGAAAGGTGATAAATCCATTTTATTTTCTTGATTTTTCTCATCTTCTATATATTTTGTTTGCGGTGCAATATAAAAGGGTAATACTTTTTGCATTTTGTTTTTTTACAATATCCTCCATAGAATAAAACAAACTTGAATCACCATTTTGGTTGACGGAGGGTTTGCCCAAACTGGTCTGTTTCGATGTGATGGGTCACATGTACATATTCAAGAAGGATTTGTAAATTATTTCTTTCCTGTTATGATTTTTGGTTGTGATGCATTGCAAAATAGGAAAATAATTCATAATTTTGCACAATTCTCTCTCAATTTTGGGTATCACTTTCCTGAATGAGTCAGAAATTTAGTTTTAAAAATAGCTTCAATCTTGTTCATGTATATTGTAGTTTAAATGACCTTTAAGGTTTTATAACCCTTAGTCAATATTAGAAACCAATGCAAAATAATTATTAATAAATTTAACCAATGATGAAATAGAAAAAAGTGATTTAAAACTATTGGGTGGAGAACAGAGAGATTTCAAGAAATGTCTATGGAAAATCTTCTGATTCAGGAAATATTAAGTTATGTATTCACTTTTAAAAGGTGACCAAAAAAAACCACTAACAATTTCTTACATGTACAAATGAATACTGACTAACTCATATTTCAGATAATGTAGGAAAAATTAAGAGTTTAAATTTAAATTATTTGTTTAAATGCCAACATTTTAATAATAGCATTTTGTGATTTTTAGTGTGATTTGGGGGGAAAAAGCCAAGAAAAAGAAGCTGACCGACCGACTAACTTAAAGGTAGATGTTCCGATTTTCAACTTGAAGTTTTCTATTATACATGAAAGGTCATCCTTAAAAAAGTCGTATTCCAAAGTTGGAGTTGCATAGCTCTAATGGTTCTTATTTCAGACGCACAAGATGCTGTGAACTGTACCCATTGAGTAGTACACAAACTATATCGGTGGTTCTCACCATTCGCGGTAATTCGACGTTATTTCATCGATTTCTCCGTAATTATACCGATTTAGGCCGTCAAATTTCAGTATGATGATGAGAAAAATACGAGCTTTCATATGATATGAAAATCTCCGTATGTGTGAAATAATTCTGTGTTACGAAAATGTGATCGGGTCATCTACCTTTAACCTGAGACTGAGAGGTCCGAAAATCTGTATATTTTTTTCAAGGCTTTTTTGTTTTATAAAGATTAACCCTAACACACACCCAGACCCCATCATATCCCATTTGAGTCCTTCTTGGTGTTTGGTGCTGTACAGACATCAACAGTATAGTCAATGCTACATGTACCTGTTCTAAATGGGGTGACCTGCAGGGGTAACTCCATTTGAAATCTGAGAACTCCCTGGTGAAAGATGGTAATTGTGTTAAATGATAATGCCTTATAGGAGTTAAGCCATGCAGGACAAGGTTACTGTAAATTCCTGAACCTTATGAAACACCATGGGATCATATATGGGATATCATGATGTCCAGACATGTACTGACATTTTATGGGGTTTCATGCTGTCTGGGTCTTAGACTATCCATACACAAAACTTTTAGGGATAATAATGTTCAGCAAAGGGGCATAGAGCTTGTGTTAATTTGTGGATACGTCTTCAATATTCAATTAGCATCGCTGTTACTGTCAAAACCTTGTATCTCCATCTGGCCCCTCATCATGTATAAAAAAGTATGGTAATAAAACCTTTAAGGCAGTCTGCTCTAAACATGTCCAAGGGCCAAAACAGTGCTCTTGCCCTTGAACATGTAAATAAAAGGCAAAACTTCCTATGCATAACTATTATGCAGTTTTAATTTATACATGCTGAAGGGCCTGAAAAACATACAAGGTTTTGACAGAACAGAAGACGATAATGTATTCATTATTAACTTATAGATTTGTTTTGTTAAATTTAATTAAATTTGGTGCTTTCAAAAAACAATTTTCTTTTTCTGTAATAACGTAAGGCTATATTAAAAAAATCATTTGTCTCAAAGCTCCCACGCGCGTTAGTTAATTGATGCGCATAGAAAAAAGGAGATTTTTTTTCCCCCAATTTTTTTCCAATTTTTTTAATATAGCCTAATTTAATATTGTATATTGCGGAGGAGCCACTAAATAATCAAATCACACACCTGCCATCGTATATAAAACCAAATACTGTATAAGTGCTCACGCTACATTAAATATGTGTGCATGAATTCATTTTATTTTAGGTGTATATTTTTATTGCTCAAAATCACGATAATAAAAAACAAGCAAAATTGTTCAAAATGTGTTGAAGCGCGAACATTTCCACTTAACAGTACATTCTGCAATGTTGTGTGTAATGAAAATAATTTCACAAAAAGTGTAACAAACATACTGACCCACCTGATTGAAATTGCTGAGGGCCATGGGCGCTTTTTATAGTCACCCTATGGACCAAATTCAAAGTGAGCATGTTTTGTTGTTGTTCGCCGAGATGCATGAAATGCACGAACAATGCGTGCATAACGTGACGATTTCACGATTTACTAATCGGGATACGCGGTCATTTTTTTGAAAGTGTCCGATATGTACTTCCAGGTTTTCGTCACGTTGGTGGAGTTACGTCTATAACATCATGACGCTGAAAGTAGGGATAATACAGTACTTGCTTATTGCTTTTATTGCTTTTTAACTCCCTATAGCAGCCTATCCGGCTAAACTGGAAGCCCTCTGAAACCTAGAGGTTGTGATTTTTGTACAGGTAACAGACCCGGGATGATCCCCTACTCAATAACGATAAGGTCTGTAACTTTTAACGTGTTCAGGGTGAATACACGGGACCAATGGCTTAACGTGACTCTCCGAATCACGGCGAACTGACACTCACTGTATAGACCTGCGCGTTGTACACAGTGAATGGGGTAGAGGAGAAGTTCTACAATTAAATCTGATTATCAGCTTAAATCACAGAAAAAAACTCCGATAACTAACCCTCACTGAATTAAGATTTGATTGTAGAATTTCCGACCTACTTGCATTTGGGAGAAAACCCTGGAGAATACTATCCTCAAACAATTAACTGCCATTGCAGAAAGAGCCTTGTTGAACATATCCCTTGATTTATTCTGATGTAAAATGTACATTCTTTTGTTGTATTATATTGGTTTGAATAATGATCAGCTGTTCAACTTATATCAATCATTTGTTAAAATGTAATGTACTTGAAAATTATACATGTTACATTTATGATATGTAATTAGGCTTTTACTAATTATATTAAGGGCAGGCCTGGACGCAAATTTATTAACCGTACTCACTCACTGTATAAATGTATTGCTGTACAATGTACATGTGCTATGCGCTTTACTCCGTCAGGTATCAAATGTTGTTTACGGTAACGAACATCGCGGCCTGGACAAAATGGGAAGCTTCTTGCAGGGATATTTTGTCATTTAGAGGGAAATTTTACTCTTCCATTTAAAGAAATACATAAAAAATAGTGGAATATTTTCCATTTTGGAGGGAAATTTGGGTGGGCTTGCCAGGAAATCAACATTTGTCAGCCCTGATTAAGAGCCTAATACTTTATGGGAAGAGGGAGGCAATACTTACTTGCTGTGTAAACGGAATGGTTGGTTAATTATAAACTGCTCAAAAAAGGTTCAAAATCTTTTTTTAAACACCAATTTTTTCGTGATATATTCATATTGTGTTTCATAACATTTACTTGTTTCAATGCTTAGCCACCTGCTTGAGAATGTGGGGCAGTCTCATTAACAATGTGCCAACTTTACCAATTCATCAACAACTCTGTCATCTGTTCGATGAAAAGTAACATTGACACCTACATTGTACACACCTACTTGTACACTGTAAAAACGATGTTTAACCAAAACTTTAATACAACTGGCGTTGATCAACTACCCTGCTTAAAAAACGCAAAAGTTCATTAAGCAAAGGTACTTGAAGCACCACCGTTGCTTAAAATATTTTGGACAACATCTTTTGCTGTGTTGTAGAGAGATGCTCTATTGACTTTTGAAAACAAAATACTGTAAAACAAGTTAATTTTGTGGCAACTTTTTTTCGCGAATTGCTAATCATCACTACTTTCGCGGTAACTTATTTCGCAAATTTAAAATTTCTACCACTACTGTCATCTTCACACACATCAGTTCGCGGCAATATAATTTTGCGAATTTGAGCCTCTCGCAAAATTAAATTGCCCGCGAAATTAACCTGTTTTACAGTAGTGATGATGTGGTACATTTTTGTCAGATTGAGACCTCATATTTCCAAGCATATGGCTGAGCACTGAAACAAGTTATTGCTATAAATCTGGTATCATTGGAAAGATATACTCATCAGCTTTCCATTGATACGCAGCATAACATGTACATATCTTGAGATTTCAAAAATGTAGTGATTGAAAAAAATATATCCGAACATTTTCTGAGCAGTTTATAATAGCCAACTTATGAAACATCTCTTGATGAATGACAAAGGTTTCTGAATCTTGCCCATCTTGCCTTGCATACATATTTATGTTAGAAATTGCTCACTTGTACTATATACATGTATCTATACCAAGCATGTGCAACCTTTTCTACCACCCGGGCCTCATTGGGATTTTGAGATCCATTCACGGGCCGCAGTGATTGTCAAACATTTTAAAACACGTCCGAAGGAGGGGTAACAGGGGGAGGGGATAGGCACCATACAAATGAGGCATAGAGACGCACTGTTTTGTTCAATGAAGAAATTATCCTCAGTCCATTGCTCATTTAATACCCACTTCTCTTCGTGTAATTTCCTCTTTTTACTCGCTGTTGCTTCTGCAAGCGCCATTTAACCAGCGTTTTTAACATGCAATCACACCTCAAGTTATATTTACTAAATGCATCGTCACCCTACTAATTATAAGGGAGCACACCACTAAACCAATCTGCCATTTGTGTAACCTAGGGAGTTCCGGTTAAAAACGGGCCACATCAATGGGAATTTCGGATTTGCTCCGTGGGCCGCAGATTAGAGGCCGGCAGGCCGCAGGTTGCACACGCTTGATCTATACCAAATGCATGCTGATATTAGCATACCAAAATGGAATGTTCTTGGGTATCCACCGTAATTTATGTAGTATTAGGCATTTAAGAATAAGAATTTATGATTCACTGCAAATTATGAGCGTTTACTTTTGGACAAACTAAAAGTAAACGTAATTCTAAACGCTTTCTAAGCCCATGTCATCCTCTCAAAAGTAAACGTAAACTAAACGCAAAACTAAACATTTCTTGCCTTTTGTACTCAATTGACCTCAAAGCACGCTCCAAGTGAGTGAATGCGACAGTATTGATTAGAAAATGGGGGGATTTTTGTTGGGCTTCACATAAGCATTTAGTATTGCGTTTACTTTTGAGTTTACTTAAATTAGTTTGTCCAAAAGTAAACGCTCATAATTTGCAGTGATCATTCCTAATTTGTATTTTCAATCATCGTTACATTAATTGTTAAAGGTAGGTGAACCGATTCCTGGCCCGATTTTCAACATGATGTTTTCTACATGATTGATCATGATCATCCTTAAAATAATTGTTTTCCAAAGTTTGAGTTGCATAACTCCTATGGTTCTTATTTTAGAAACACAAGGTGACATGACACTGGCCCATTGAGTAGTACACAGACTGGATGGATAGTTAACCACCTTTGCCAGTAATCCCCTACCTTTTGGCCTACATGTATAAATCTAAAATCTAAACATGTTCAACACATATTTTCAAAAAAATTGGACAACTCATTTTCAAAATTGGTAAAAGACAATATTTTAGTGTCATGTTTACAAAAAAAAGCACTTAGTGGACGAAATCAAAGATGGAGAGCGTTCCATGACGAATTTGCATAAATATGCCTTTAAGCCTCTCCTAGGGAAAACTGCAATGTCATTTGCTTCTCTTAAAGGTATATTATGTGATCTTTCCAGGGAACGCCCTCAACATCGAAAAAAAAATAGAAAGCAGATTTTCTTGCAGATTTACATTTCTGATCATAAATCATGCATACATTCCAAGTTACAGGGCGATACGATTCTTAATTACTTCAAAATCATGGTTTTAGAGTGAAAATAAACTGTCGGAATCCCGACAGTTTATATTTTTCACTCTAAATTCACTCTTAAACCATGATTTTGAGGTAATTAGGAATCGTATCGCTCTGTAACTTGGAATGTATGTATGATTTATGATCGGAAATGTAAATCTGCAAGAAAATCTACTTTCTAAAAAAAATCATGAATAGAGGGCGCCCTCTGGAAAAGATCACATAATATGCCTTTAAAGGTGTATGTTCCAATCACTTTTTTTGGGCTATGATTTTTTTTTTCACATCAAGATATTTTGATATCAGAAGAATCCCCATATTTTTCTCATTACCGTATGTCTGTAAAATCTTAGGGGCCAGAAATGTTCCATTTAGAAATTATAGGCTAAAATGTATTGAATTACTGCCAAAGGTGGTTAACCACCAACTAGTTTGTGTACCAACTCAATTGGCAAATATTTTGTGACCTTGTGCTTCTAAAATAGAACCGTTGGATGCAACTCAAACTTTAGAATGTGACAATTTTAAGGATGACCTTTTATGTAAAATAGGAAACATCAAGTTGAAAATTGGACCAGCAATCGGAACATCTACCTTTAAGAACTGATAGATTTTCAATAAACAGGACTAAATGGGGATTCCAAGGTCCCTATGCACAAAAGAGTTAGACTGGGTCTTAAGTTAGACCTGGTCTAAGTGAATTTTAGTTTTTGTGAAAGCACACCTTGAATTACATTTCCTTCTCAAATAAGCTACCAAATTATAAAGATTCGGATGCAAAGTTCAAAAATAGCACAAAATATCTCATGAAAATGCAGAGGAAAACAGATTTTGAGGCATGAATAAATTTCACTAAGACCAGGTCTAACTTTAGACCCGGTCTAACTCTTTTGTGCATACGGACCCAAGTATCTTCGAGATATGATTTTCTACTATTTTGTAGAATTCATGGACTATATATAAATTACCACCTCCTCCAATTATAGCTTTTTATCTTTATATTAATATTGTACTTTTTGTAATCAAAACAAAATGCTAAGGTTTAGCCATTGTTTTCCTTCAAGATTGGTTTACTTTATAATCAGGTGAATGTATATGTTTTGATGAGTGGATTTACGGAATATTGGGGGTGTGTTTTTTCAAATAAATATAATTTTATTAAAATTTTACTCTGCTACCGTGTAATTTTAGTGTTTCTATCTAGTTATTGGCTTATTGATCTGGTGTCCCTGCAATTTATTAAATTTTTAAATAAAAAGAAAAAAAACAGAAATCAAGGCTTTTTTAACAATGATAACTGATTTCTCAGCTGAAAAAATAGTTTTTCCATTGTTCAGTCTATAACCATGTTTTTAATTTGAAAATTGGCCTATTGGTGTTTTTCATTGTACTTATTTTTTTTCAAATCAAAGGATTTGACTTATTGCCACAGATTAAAATATATTTTGGATTTGAATTTAAATACTGTAAAACACAAGTGGATACTTTTTCTCTCAAATTTAAAATTTCTATTTGCACTGTGCATTTAATTTTCGCTAATCTGGCCATTTTCCTGTTAGATTCAATGTGAAATTGTCAGTTTCGCGAGCATTTAATTTTGTGAATCCGTGATATTCGCAAAGTTACATCCCTTGCAAAATTAAGTGGTTTTAAACAGTACTTGGATTTTTTATTGAAATACAGTCATGTACTTGGATTTTTACCATGAAAAAAGTCTTGTTTTTAACTTTTTATCAACTAATTTTTCTGAACTGAAAAAACCCAAGAGAGATGTAACTTCTGAACTAATGCTGAGTACAAGGTCAGATAATAGTGTCAAACAATTTGCCACAAATATGGAATAAATGTGTACCCTAATATTCACAAGTCTAGTCTACTATCAATTGTTCAAATTTTCCCATATGAATTCTTCAAATTGAATCAATATATGGTTCAAACACAACATGTATTCAATTTTCCCAAGATAAATCCACAGAAAGGTTGCATTATTTGTTCTTGTGAAAAAAGGCACCTGTAAAAATATCACCATGATCGCTAGGAATTTTTGTCAAGGTTGTGTTTATTATGCAGTCACTCCATGATCAGCTGACCAACCAGGCAAAAATTGTGTGGATATTTTTTGTTCACAATGGTTAAATTTCAAGATTTGTGACATTTTGTTTTATACTCAGTTCATGTACCAAGACATAGTACTAACAATTTATAAGCAGATTTATTGTGATTATAATTAACGCTTGAGTGAAGTTGTGATATGTTGTGGTAGAATCAAGGTGTGCAAAAATTAGAACAGTTAAAAAACTTTCACTGTTCAGGCTTGTTGAGCTGTGAGCTGCATGCATAGTACTGTAACTTAATTTCACGGCAACTTAATTTAGCGATTTGGCATTTGGTCAACTTTTTGCGGCAATTTATTTTCACTAATTGGTGTCATCTTCCTTTATATAACCATTTTATAACTATTATAAATAATATAATTGGCGGCAATTTAATTTGGCGAATTGGATCTCCTAGCAAAATCAGCGAAATTAAATTGTTATCAAATTTAAATTGTTTTGCACTTCACAGTAATATTTAGTTGTTACTGTCATTCCCACTACTGCACTCACAGTACATTTAATCAGGAAGTATTCCGTTTCTAGTATGTTGTGGATGTGATACCAATGACAAATAATTGGCTGGTTTGGGGATGATATTGACCTTATACCATATCCGCGTGTCTAGAGGGGAATATTTGCTCAGCAAGGATACCTGATAGTGGCCTAATTAGTCTGTGTAGATGGCACTGAAGATGAGCTGATGATTGATTACTATGGTCAAATTTGTATTCACTATTGTACCAACTTGGATGTGTGAGACCAATATAATAATCTCTGGAACGGTACAAAACTAGATTCTGATAGTTATAACACATGTATGTTTCAGTTTCTGCATATTTGATCAAGGTATACCAGTTAAAGATGACCATGATCACAGGTAATAGAATATGACAAATTGTGTACAAAAACGGCTCGGATATCTGCAAGCGATACAGCTAGCATTATAGTGTTTTCAATTGATTACCTAGATGTGATTATATGCTTACATGTATCACATAACAACAGTTGGGTAAGCTACATGTAGTCAGTGTAGCTTGGTGGCTACATCAGCTTTGTATCACGCAGTGAGCCAGGATAGTATTAGTTTTACAAACCCGTCGAAATATGTCATCCTGGCCTGTATCGTTATCATGCGGTGCTTGTACAACATAGTTCATTTAGTGTGATGTATAAAGTTACACACACATACTCGGACGACTGACAGACTGTAATTATCATGATTAATTAATTGACGCTTCCCGGTCGATCATCATAAATGGAGTATATCCTGAAGGCTTTTACATACCTTACATAGAAACAATAGTACAGTATGAAATAAGCTATTGGTAGATATGAAAACAATCTAAACACTGACATTATCATCACACCATTAAGCACGTTATTTTTCAAACATAATGGATCAGGATTCAAAAGTTGGACCCCCAATGCATTCTGGGAATCACAGTACGCCTCTGTTGCCAGTTACTGACATGGAAGATACGACACACACCACACAGACTCCTCCACAGCCTCCTGATCATACAGACTATCACTATGAAGGACAACATGCTAGCACTGTTAACGCATGCAGACCTGCGTTGGAGAATAGCAAGGCATTTGACTTTACCGGACCTGTTGATGTAAGTGGTGTTCACATTTTATGAAGAACATCTTTAAAAATTTCAAAATGTTTTAAAAGTTGTCAAAAAAGTTTCTAACATTTTGTCCAAATGTTGATGATTTTTTTTTTTTTTAAATCTGAAAGTAAAATCTATGGGTCAGTCAGGCAGTGTTGTGATCAAGTCACTTTACTGCAGGCAGCTGCAGACGACATTCCAAATCGTCACAAAATGTTTAAAAAATGTCATAATTATTGAATTCCATCACCATATTTGGAATCACCATGATAAATGCATTGAAATAAGTACAAACATGCCTAGTGTGGGTTCAGTAATCCTTGAGATATACCTTCAAAGTTGGAAAAGGTTCTGAAAAATCTGTTTTGTATATGGTAAAACTAATAGTCAATTTACTCAAGTCATTTCAATGTATTTTCCAATGAGACCAAACGTCGTGATATTAGTCATAAGGGCAAATCATTTGGCAAGTCACAATTAAAAAATATCACGCAGTCAGGTAATTTCCTTGCATAAATTTGATAGTTTTTTAATAGAACTATAGAATATACTACAAATATATTTTGCCTCACCAAAATTCTATACATGGATGATATAATTAAAATTTTAGAACCATAAAACGTTTATTTATTGACTATTATTTAATACCATATTTCAATTTATTAACTTTGTCATTGCAATATACCGATTGATGGTGTGTGTGTAAGGTCTTTTTATGTTGATAACTTGTAATAAAGACCCTCACTGAGTCACTGGTATGAGAACTATAAAGCGTGGTTTACAAAAAATGGAAAATGTAAAGTTAATGGATAGCAAAGTACAAAGATATTAAAGCTGTAAATAATATTTAATATTTTACAATTTTTTTCAGTGTACATTTACTAATGTGTTTTCTGAGTCCAAAGGATCACAGAGTTTAGATGCAGTATCAACACGTATGGATACAGTCTATAGCGTTACACAGGTAGGTTTAGTATATAATGTGACATATCACAGGGGAGGGGGACATGCTGTAGGCATGCTTCACCAAAGATTTTTCCAGACACCCCCCTAAAATGCTTATTTCTACTGAAGCCAGAATCCAACCATAAAATGAGGTATTTGCGTATTTTTGTCTCCAATCTGACCCGCTAATCACGTAAAATATTGACAGAAATTGGAATAAATTACCCTTTTTTGAAATAATCAATTTTAGACCCCACACGTTACACACATGTGACATAACGCATCCCATACCAGCCTCATATGGATTTTATGCTGGCCCAGAAGACCAGTAGCGTAGCAAGGGAGGCAGAGTGTCCCCCCCGCCCCCCCCCCCCCCCCCCGGATAAATTTGACCAGGAAAATCGGGAAGGCAGCGGAAAATCCAGACGGGAAAGAACGGGAGAAGAGGAGACAAAAAGGGAAAGGAAACAGGGAGAAAGGAAGACAGGCAAATTAGTTGCAAATTGCAGTTTTTCGCGCCTGGTATGGGGACGTAACGCCTCTAAATTTGGAATTTCAAAATGAACTCAACACTGGAGTATTTTTGTGATTCACTAGTATTTTCGCTGAAAATGTTTACGCTCAAAATAACAAACAGCTATTACTTTTGCTGCTTGTGACACCTTCAATGATACTAATATAATTCTTTTTTTTCTCTTTCATATTCTTTTTCAGCAAGTAACCTACACAGTCCTGACCGTGTTCATCGGCACATTTCTCGTCGTGATATGGGCCATCATATTTGCTATATCAAACTTTTTCATTGTATGGCTGATTCAACCCTTCCTTAAACTCATATTCATGTTTCTTAGAGTATTTGGAGATTTAAATCGAGTGTTAATGAGATCTACCGTGCAGCCTTTGTTCCTGGCTGTTAGCATGCTGTACTCAAACTTTAAGGGTAGTTTCAACGTAAATGTTGCGGCACAAGAATTGACTGAAGACTACCAGCAGATGGTATAAGCACAAATTTCTGACACTTTTCTGTTTTTCAAAAAAACAATGTGTGCAGAAATTCTGAACTCAAAATCTGAAATTTAATGTGAGGTAAAATTGTTGAGAAATGTCAGAACATCATTAACCCCCTGGGCACTACCGGCCTATCTAACAGTGGTTCTGATTGGTGTATTGCAAGATATACTCATTTGAATAGCCAATTAAAATGCAGCTTGTAAAATATTTCACTCCAATCTTTATCAGGGCTACAATTATTTAAACAATGTCTCTGATTGGTGCAATAAATGATGTATCCATCTTTGTGACCAATCGGCCAGTAGTTCTCAGGGGGTTAAACTACCAGACATTGTGTGATGTCAAATGCCAATGTCGATTTTACAAATGACATAACTCTGACAACTGCACAAGATAAAATGACCAAAAAATATGTAGGGTAAAGTCGCCAGTTTTCGTTCAGCGCCTATTTTCGTTCACTTTGCCCAAATCGTGTAATGAAAATGACCTTGTCGTTATAAACTGACGGCTAAGTAACCGCCGCATAGTTGATGCCTGGTATTACTTTAAAATGGCGACGACCGATGCAATTACACAATTTAGGCGAAGTGACCGAAAATAGGCGCTGACCGAAAACTGGCGACTTTACCCTATGTTATTTTGGGGAATTTCTCCCCCACCATGGAGGCATCTCAGGATTTTTAGACATGTTATTAATGAACTGATAAACTTAACCATAGCTACATATAGATGGGTTAGAAATCCATCTGGATAAGTAGAAGGAGAAAGCACTCAGTGAAGACAAGAGGAGAGGACCTACATGTAATATAATGAATTCTACTCTCAATCTCTAGAGAGAATCCAGCAGCTATGCAATGCTGGTCAACAGGAGACAAGAATTGCCAGTCTGATGAAGCTACCAGTGTGGTACTGAAACATCATTGAAATTCAATGAGCAGCAAGCTGCAACATCTTTCACTTTTAGTGGATTTTTTTGCAAACTATAAATGAAGTTACTTTTGTAGCAACATTTTTCATGAATAGACAATCACCTTCATTTTGCAACAACTTTAAAATGTGCAAATCCTCAATTGCATATGCTTACATAACGACTTTAAAGGTATATTATGTGATCTTTCCAGGGAACGCCCTCAACATTGAAAAAAAATTGAAAGCAGATTTTCTTGCAGATTTACATTTCTGATCATAAATCGTGCACACATTCCAAGTTACAGGGCGATACGATTCTTAATTACTTCAAAATCATGGTTTTAGAGCGAAAATAAACTGTCGTATTAACACGACAGTTTATATTTTCACTCTAAATTCACTCTAAAACCATGATTTTGAGGTAATTAGGAATCGTATCGCTCTGTAACTTGGAATGTATGTACGATTTATGATCAGAAATGTAAATCTGCAAGAAAATCTACTTTCTAAAAAAAAATCATGAATAGAGAGCGCTCTCTGGAAAAGATCACATAATATGCCATTAAGTGTTGTAACACATTTCTAGTAATTTGATTCCTTCAAGTCACAAAATTAAATCGTTTGTGAAATTAACTTGATAATGCAGTATAGGCAAATATTTCTGAACCAATAATATAATTATGGTTGTCACAAGATCAATGACTGGTGGTATGGATGAAGAGGTTTATACAAGGGGTGTTTAAGTGTTAATTTCTATCCTGAATTTTTGTAGAATATACTAATACTACATCATAATAGAGGGTAAATAGGATGAGCTATCCCCGATCCAATTAATTGACATGATAGATCACAAGTGTGTAATAAGTCAATGTTCTACCCCTGGTTCTTGTGGGGTGACTTGTAATTTACAAATTTACAAAATAGGCAATTGTCAACACTCTATGATGAGCAAACAATGCCAATTGTGGGAATCAAGTACTTTTCTGAAAGTATTTTGAATTGAGGGGTACTGTCAACTGACAGGGAGTGTCTTCTCTCTCCACCCCACTTACTGTAAAACCAGAAATGTTCGTGAGGTTAAAATTTCACAAATCTGCAATACTGGACTCATTCACGAAATGAAAATTTCATGAATGTAAATGTAAACTTTGCAATGCAATGCTACAAGGTAGATTGGAAATATTTGCGGCATGACATTTTCGCGAGTAAGTGCTCCTCACGAAATTAGCAAAATTTTAATGCACACGAACATTTCTGGTTTTACAGTATCGTCTGGGATACAATGCAATGGAACCATGTAAATGTAAAATTTGTACATCCTATATTTTTTATATTTTTTATAGGTCGGCCCGCAATGACGTCACATGCCGTTTGCTAATGTAAACAACAGTTGCTTACACGGCCTTAATAGGAAAGATCTAGTGTATGGTTGAGTAGAGCATAGAAACTGATGTATTAAAACGTTTTGCTTTGTTGTCAACGGCAAATGACAAAAATACCTGATGACCGGGCGACCTATAGGGAACATTTTATACTTCATTTGATAATGATATTAAAGAAAATGTTAAATTATATGTATCCAATTATACCTTCTTTGTCAGTAAACTTTGACTTAAAGACACACCTGACTGGGATTCAATAATGCATTAAATCTCAAACTATGTAACTTGTAAGCAGGTCTGTAAGCATGTCTGGACATGCGTAACGAAAATATACCAAGATGTTCAATTGTTAAGAGGATTACTGGAGGATTTATGGTCTATTTCACTTCCTCTGGACAGTGAAATAGACCATAAATCCTCCTTCGGTATGTGACCCAACACCATGAGGCACAATGAGGGAAATATGAATATTGAGTTATTGATATAATGATAATATAATTGAAGAGGTTTTTTGCAAAAGGGCCTACATCCACTTTGGCTCTTATTGAGAAAAAGTCAAAAAACTGTTTCTAAATATTCAAGATGAACAATTGAAAAACTGAATGGATTGTGAAAGAGGTACACTACATACTAATTTAAATTGAAATAAATTTCAAATGTGCTAGTTTTTAATTTTTTTAAAATCATGTTTACATTTTTTGAAAATTTGCAACCTTTTGCAACAGAACTCCATCTGATTGTACATAAAGAAAAAATAACACACACAAAAAATCAGTTATTTTAATCATTTAAAAAAAAAAAGGTTTGATATAGAAATGTATAGGTCACAATCATATGTTTCAAGAATATAAAGTCATTTTTTTCAAAAAGACCCACATCTCATTGTAAACAGCCATTGAAGTTGTTGTATTGTTGCAAAAGGGCTTGTATCCCGATTTGCAACAAAACAACAATTTCAATGGCTGTTTTCAATGAGATGTAGGTCTTTTTGAAAAAAATGACTTTGTTTCCTTGAAACGTATGATTTTTCCCTATACATTGTTATATCAACCTCACTTTTGAAAAAAATGCACCATAGCCCTTTTGCAACAAAGCTCTTCATATGTTAAGGGACATTTTGGTACCAAAGTCAATGTCATATCACATTCCAAACAAAAGTTACAGATGATTGAATATCACTTTGTCTCAAAACATCAAATACAAGTTATGGACAATTAAAGTTTTGGTTTGTTAACAAATCAATGGAGTAAATGAAAATTAAATACCTCAAAAAGTAGTTTACAGTACTTCTTTATTTTTATAAATTTGAGTGCTTGGTTAGATACAAGATGTATCAAAGATCAGAAATAAGACGTTTTCTGAATTTGACTTATTTTGAGCTTGTCCCATATTTGTGTTCTTAAATCAAATCAGCTACTGCCGCATTCCGCCTCATAATACTCATGTTGGGTCACGTATGTGTATCTTCCATCTTCTACGCGGCTATTTTCTTAAGCCTGCCAGTACTTGTACCCACATATACTGTTAACCCCCTGATAACTACCGGCCGATTGGTCAGAAAGATGACATCATTTATTGCACCAATCAGAGACATTGTTTAAATAATTGTATCCCTGATAAAGATCGGGTGAAATAGTTTAAAAGCTGTATCGTAATTGGTTATTCAAATGAGTATATCTTGTAATTAACCAATCAGAAGCGCTGTTAGATAGACAGGTAGACCCCAGGGGGTTAAAGAACCAGTGAAGTACCACCAAAGTAGCTGCACAGTAACTGCTATGTGCAGCTACATTGTAAGTTGTATGACATACTGTACAGTTTTCTAACAGGTACTATGAGCATCGGCACAATACAAACCTGTACTGGCAGCCAACTATAACACCCGGCATCAGAAAATGGTTGTGTATGCAGTTGTGTATTATACCAGTTCCGTGAACAGGCACATCATTTATGCACTGCAATGATTGATGCAGCAAAGTCATCTTGTGGAAATGCTCTATTTGCAATCATTAAGGTGCCATTTTTTTGGAAATACATTGATTCAGATCTTCCATGATCCAGATTGGTCCATTCATCTCCAACCAAAAGTACAAAATATATTTGGTTTCATTTTTCATTCTGTTTATCCACACCCGGTACCTACCCAAGGGGCCATAACTTATGTGAATTTTGATTTGTTGGCGACTGGAATAATATGTGCAAATAAATATATAATTCAAAGTGGTGAATTTGTAAGGTATGATTGATGTTTCATCTCGTGATTTTTACATTGCATTTACTTAATTCATCTTAACTTTGTGCAGTGACATCAGAGAGTATTATAGAAATGTGTGCAGCATTGGGCTCTTCCAGTTGAAACCCATACACCCCTTTAGACAACTTAGCTTTATCTTCCACATAGGGAGTGTAGATTTCAAATGGAGTCACCCATGCAGGTAACCCAATCAGAATTCACACTCAATGACCTTCCATATCGAGGGTGGACAACCACAAAGACTAAAAAATGAGGGCATCTGCGAAAAATGAGTTTAAATGTTGGATTCCATTGATTTGGGTGCAAAACCAACTTTGCTTTGAACTTAAAGGGGTTATTTTTCAGAATCGTTGGACTACAATGATGTTTTTGATACCAATGATATATCAAAATGACCAAAAAGTGAAATTAAAGGTCTTCCTGGTTGTGAACCATTGATAATATGACTGAGGTGTATGGAGGTAATGCGTGTGTGGTCTAGCGGATAGATCGCAGGTCTCACGATACAAATGTTGCGAGTTCGAGCCCCGCTACGGCCAACATGTTTGTATCCTTAGGCAAGGTACTTAGTCTCAATTGCCTCGTGGTTCAGAAGTCACATAGAAATGGTGGTCTTGTGCATCAGAAGAGCAAAATCCGAGCACGTGAAGGGCACAGACTCCTTCATAAAGAGTAGGGGATCATCCGGGTCTGTGTACACAAAAACTCATGTCCCTAGGTGTCGGGGGCTCCGAACGAGGACGCACACCCGTTTTTTACATTCCAACTGAGGACACACCTGCAAACGAGGACGTCCTCGGTTCCCTGATACGTGCAAAATATTGCAAACAACGTTAAAACGCTATCTAAATGAGGTCCTCGTATCACCTCTACCCCCCTTAGGCCTCAGTTAAATAGTACACAGTCTAATTGGCGGTTTGACACCCGTGTAAGCCGCCATTTTGGTCCTCGGGTGTGTGTCCAGGTTGGTGGGTCCTCGTTTGGATAGTACCAAAACTGGGTCCTCGTTTGCAGGTCAGTACAAACAGGGGTGGGTGTATGTATGTAATGGAGGTCTATCATGTAATCCCAGGAGCAGAGTGTGCCCATTTCAGGTGTATGGAGTTACAATGAAATAGCATGAAGTGCTCAATAAACAGGATCAAGCTGGGAAAATGATGATACAGGTTGTTAATTATTCCAGATTTCGAGAATAGATTTATCAAATAACTGTGAACAATACAAATACTTAATCTCAAGTTATTTCTCTTATATAGCTTTTATTTACACTCAAGCCTTTAGCTATTTACATTGGAAGGAATATATAATTAATAAACACTTTCCACACAGCAGTCATCTACAGACAACAGTTCAAAAAATGTTTCAACAATGTCAAAAATATTTGATTTCAGCACCAAATTTGGAATTACCATAAGAAATGTATTAAAATGCATCGTACAAACATGCCAAGTATTGGTTCAGTAGACTTCTGAAAGTTGGGAAAGGATTCTGAAAAACCTGTTTTGGAAAGTGTGTGGAAAGTGTTAAAAGTAGCTCACATTTTGAGGTGTTAAAATACCTCAAAATTGTATTATTATTGGTGATGTCATATTTTCCTAATTTCTCATACATATCTGTACACCAATTATGGTTGAAATTATGATTTGAATTATTTTGTACCAATTATGATACAAGTATATGAAAATAAAATTTGCCGTAATTGATATAATTCTTGGTTTATAAACATATTACATCCATAATATCGAGGGTTGAGCGCCAGAAGGCCGTAACTCAATTTTTGGGCAAATTGATATTTTGGTACAAAAAAATCCATATAACCTAGATTTTCAGAACCATTAAACCACTCTTAATTTGACTAAAATTAGAGTTATAAGTTGGGTGCTACAGTGTATAATTGTAATGAGTCCCATACATTTGAAAGTCGATTATCTCCAAATAGCATTTTTTGAGTTCCGGCCTTCTGGCGCTCAACCCTCGATATCTTAAACCTCTCTTCATCATGTTCAATTTTCAATACAAATCATTCATGAAAACAGATAAAATCATTAATATAATGTTGGCAATATATTATTCAGTATCAGCAATAATCATAGGTCCATGATTATGATTGGAAGAAATATTATAAACAATTTAAGTGAAATGTCACATTTATTGAACCTTTCTGCCAACAAAAATGGTAAGTTATATTAAATGGAAATTGTGTATGTACCCATTACTTATACAGTTTGGCCAAGTTGCAGTCATAATCCTTTTGAACATAATTAGATGACCTAACAAGTGTTACAAGTGTTACCACTTACTGCTTCATCAGCCTTCAACCAATCACAGGCATCAATTTCTGTGTTGCTCTGGTCATAATTTGAATGGATGGTATACCGCCAATGGGGATGTACCCTGTTTAATTCTCATGCACGCTAACACAATTTGAATTATGCTAAAAGGAATGGATGATGGCTACTTTGGGTGAAATTCATCTAAATTCAGGCAAATGCATGGTTGTAAGGCTATATTAAAATATTAAAAAAATCTTTTGTCTCAAAGCTCTTCAGTTTTTCAAAACCTAATATGCGGAATGCGGTTTTTTTAAGAGGTTTTTTTTTTAAATATAAAATATTGAAATCCTTGTAAAAGTGACCTTTTGTATTTAAAATGATGTGATCAATGAAAATCTGAAAAATCAGTGGGATTTTTAAAAAAAGAATTTAAAAAAAATCGTCTTCTTTTTTCTAATGCGCATCAATTAACTAACGCGCGCGGGGGCTTTGAGACAAATGATTCTTTTAATATAGCCTAATATGACTATTCAAATTAGTAGGCATGATTAATACAATTTTTAAAAATGTGTAACAATTTTTGAGATCTTTGATGAAAAATATAAAAATATTTTGAGAAACAAATGCTAACTAGATTAAGAACATTAATACCAATTATATTTGAGACCAAGCCATCATCATATGAAGAGTTTTATTGCAAAAAAAATGTATGTATTCATTTTATACAATTGAGATTTTAATGGTCTAATCTCAAAAATGTACAAATTGGCAGATAACATTTGCAATCAATCTCTTCATTATGTATATCAGGGTGGTTTTACATACTTCTATATTCATAGTTCTATATAACATGATTGTACAATTTGATAGCAAAAAAAATCAATCTGAACGATATGATGAAATTTTTGAATTAAAGATACTAAAGTAGGTTGTAAATGATATCTAATTCTAAGCTTAGATTTCATACGCAAGATAGGATTCAAATAACTTTTTTCTTCTTTTCGATGCGTCATAGCTTTGTCTTTGTGAAAGACATATTTTGTCTTTGTGTCATTCACAATCAATTCATTTTGTACACTCTGACAAAGTTGCAAGGGCAAACATTTCCCTGGCTTGATACTTGCTTCATAATTTACTCTTATCTCAAATTGAGGTTGACAGATAATAATTTAATGTAATAGTACAATGGTGCTGTCAACAAATAATTATGTCCTCTCTGTATTTGATGTTGTTCGGCCATCCCTACTCTCCGTTTCAGACTCTTCCACAATGCTGTTCAAAGGTCCTTGTTTAGGCTGATCCTTTACCTCTAACACTTGAGTGATATCTGGTGAAGGAGACGTTTCAGTCTTGGCTGCTTCCTCGCTAAATACCTTCTTCATCTCTGCATCGTCTTCTTCAACTGAAGCTACTGATGGTGTGGAGACATCAGGCGGAGGGAAGATCACTTCTTTCTCTTTGCGAAGCTCATCAGCGATGTCGTCAAGCTTAGCTTTTATGTCGGCAGGAATGTCGATGTCTTGTACAACTTCCCACGAACCTTCTTGAAACTTGACGGGTAATGAGTAGACTATGCCCTCTGGAAGATCGTACCAACCTGAAATATGTGATGACAAGATGGAAAAACATTATAAGTAAACCATAGTCCATTATTGTACAGGGTGTCTCAAAAAAAACCGTGCACGTGTTTACCCAACTTATTGACCATGAACGTCTTAGAATTTGGTGTAACAATTGTATACATATTGATAGACCAAACACTTAGCTTTCATATGCCGTTTATTTTATCTAATTTGGTTTTGTCAATCCTGAGATATGATCAATTAACTAAAGCTACCTAAAATCGAAGTTGTGCCACTTTTACGGAAAGAATGCTTAAGATAAGCATTAAAACCTTCGTCCTCTTAAGGGAGGGTGGTAGCCGATTGCGCTAGAACGCAAAAAACAGTGACCCAGGGCGTGTAGGTGATCGCTTTTACATTCCCTGCGCTCATTTTGACGAAAACAAATTGAGACTGCCACCTTACCCGGGGGTAGGGTAAGCCGTCAAAGTCCGATTGTAGGGGGTGGTTGCCACCTTACATTTTTTTTTAAATCGCCATTTTGAAAAATATTTTTATTGTATGTTCCTGAAATATTTTAGCATAGGCCTATGTTAGAAACACCATTTCCATCACTTATAATCAAAAAATCGGGTGAAATTCCGACATTTAGAACTTTTTTGGCGAAGATTTCTATGATATTTCACCGTCCACAGCGAATACGGCAGGATTTTGAGGTCGGCCATGTTTGGTGACGTCATGCGTGGGATGTTTGTACTTGTTTTAGTATGTATGGATAGAGGGAACCTCTAGCTATAACATGGTACCCAAATAAGCATACTCTGCATTTCGGATTGGATTTTTTTAGGGGGTGGTAACCCCTGTGGTAACAACCCCTCTCTTCGGAGTAACCCTTTCTATTAATTGCAAACTGTAAAGTGGCACAACGTTGACTTTAGGTAGCTTTAGTTAATTGGTCATATCTCAAGATTGACAAATCCAAATCAGATGAAATAAACGGAATATGAAAGCTAACCGTTATGGCTATCATTATGTATACAATTGTTACACCAAATTCTATAAGTTCACGGTCAATAAGCTGGGTAAACACGTGCACGGTTTTTTTTGAGACACCCTGTACACTTTCTTTAGATATATTTCCCTATATCTACAGTTCCCATTGTGAAGAGTGCGCTTGCATACAAACATGAAAGGTAAATATGGATGTATCAATGCAGTATCAAAATTGACAACACCTGTAAGGTTGGGTCGGTCGCACAGGTTTATTTCTTCAAAAATTATGTGCACATTTTGGTGAATTGTCAAAAATGTTGAATGTTTTTGAAAAATGTCATTAAAATGTTCAACAATTAAACAAATCCAAAAAATGTCAAACATTTTCACAGCAAATCCTTTGATTTTTTACATATCTTGTGATTTTTTACATATCTTGGTACATGACAAGAACAGCTAAATGAATTTATTTATATTCTCACATCAATGAACTGGAATTACCAGCCTACACTAAACTAGGTGTTCAAATTAAACTGGGGCCAAGATTTCAATTGACTTACTCCGCATGTAACATCTATGTTTGCGTGTGAGTAACAGCTAGCACGATATAGCTTCATACTTTTTAATTTGACAAAATTTCAAAACTGTTTTATACTAGAGGTGACCTAAAGAGGGTCATAACTTTAGATCATTTCGAACACCGGATAAAATAATGACTTTATCCAAACTGATCCCATTTTTGAAAATAAAATTGAAACAAATAATTGGCTGCCATTTTGGGGATTTTGGACTGGGGCACCCTGGATTTCAGACTTTTTTCCTTTTCAATTTTGTTTCCAAAAATGGGATCAGTATGGATCATGTCATTAATTTGTCCGGTGTTCAAAATGATCTGAAACTATGACCCTCTATAATTATAGCCCACCTCTATTTATACACTCTTTATTGCTTCAACCTTTTGTTGTCCTAGACTTACCTTCAGAAAACACTCCAAGTGAATACACTGCACCTCCCTTAGTTGAACCATTCCACCAGTCAGTCAGCATGCTTACCACACTATGTGCGGTTGAGAATGACGCCTTGTGTTTCATTGCATCTTCTACCGCTTCTTCATGTTTCTTCAAACTCTCAATGTACTCCGTTTCTAACCACTTATCATCGTGTACCACCTCCCGTACTGGGCGCGAGTATGTAGGTGGTCCCCAGATAGCGCCCTCATACCCATGAACTCTGGAGTTTTCTAAATCGATGTGTGTTGTACCGCATATGTTACCCCATACAACCAAGTCCACCACGCCAGATGTGTTCACCTTGATTCGTCTACCGATCAATGCCTTTGCCCTATTCTCATGCATTCGTGACATCGCAACAACGTTCTGCCGTAGGATAGCTGGTGAAGCCAAACTTAGCATGAGGGCGTTAAAGTTCATCGGTCCATTTCCAGCGACCACAGCTTTCACTTCAGAATTTGCGCACTCATTTAAGATTTTGCCGTAAGAAGTAAACAATTGCTCATTCTTTTTCAACCAATCCGCTTGTTCCAAACCATCTTTGGGGATTTCATCCAAGAATATGACAGCACTTGTGTTTTTAAATGCTTGTCTGGGATCAGATGTTACGATGACATCTCTCAGCAGGGTACAAGACAGGTCTATGGCTTCCATTTTAGTGCCTTCTACAAATTCTATGGATGCTTCATCTGTAAGAAGTCTGATAGTGACTTCTGTATTGTTACCAAGAACATCACCTGCAAAAGAAGAAACATTCAACATTATTCACACAATGCAAATCACTTTACCACAACGCTTTCAAGGATTATACATATGGTGTCTCAAAATGTACTGCCTATTTAAACTTCACGGTTCTTATTTTGGTGTTTTCTATTAGGAAATGAACCCACAGTAGATGGGTTTCATGTTTGTTTGTTTACATGGTTGGTCCGTACGGACACACGCTTGGGTCCTGAAGGGACCAGACTCTAAGCAAAATGCTCGGGCCAGGCCTATAAGCATGAAAAGCTCAAATTGAAGTATTCTCTTCGCTACAAGCAGCCCCCCCCCCCCCCCCCCCCCCCACACCCAATATTCTGTTGTGTTGTGAAATATATGAGACCTGTCATCACAAAATGAGAGTTAAGTCGGAAAAATTAATTTTGAGGTTTGTCCAGATTCATAATACTCAGATAACAAGCTTTAAAATGATGTGTAACAGGTCATAATTGCTCAATGTTTTCCCTGTCAAAAATCAAATTGAAGTTGCAAAATTCCTTTGTTTTCTGTTGATTTTTGGCATGTTCATTGGACCATATCTCCTAATGCACACTGGCGACTTAACGCTCATTTTGTGGTGACAGGTCTCATATTGCCTTACCCCTTGCAATTTCCTGTATCATATGATAAGCCACTGGACTGGAAGCATTAGTAATGCATATGTGGACTGGTTTACTAAGACTCCTCTTATGGTCCTCTTCAGCATTCACAAGCATCTTGGTTTCTACATTCTCATCTCCTATTATGGTCATGTCTTTGCTCATCTGTTTGGACGTAAAACCATAGTAACCTGCAGATAGACAAGACGGTATCTGGTATCAATACAAATTCAAAATAACACAGGTCTAAAATTACAGTTGATCCGGTTAAAAAACCGGTCCATTTTCCATTAAACCAACTGGTTTTAACTGTTTTGAACAGGATCTTACATGGTTACAAAACCAGTCCAAAAACCATTTGAAAAGCTGTCCATTTTCCAGATTATACCACCTGGTTTTAACTGGTATAAACGGTGTTTAACTAGATTTTAAACTGGTTTCCAATTGGACTCCATTGAAAGCAGTTCAACTGGGATCAACTGGAATTTAGAAATGGGAAAGCATTCTCACACCTAAAAACCTACATACATTAATGTACGGTATAATATGTATACATAAAGATCATGGTGCGGAAAAAAGAAAGAAAATATAACAATGAAGTATAACTGATGGATGACTATACTTTTTGAATATTTGCACTATAGTTATATAATGTACTGTAGTTATATACTTCGGCAGACAACCAAAAACATTGGTGCATAATCTGATTTCATAACAAGATTATATCTGCTGGGAAAACCTGATATTTGTTCTTAATTTGAACACTGATGGGAAACCACATGAAATATATTTTGGAAAATATGAGATGAGGATATTGAAATTTAAAAAAAAAAATTTGGAAGCTCTATTATACCAATTGATTGGTTATTACTAAGATGATTATTGTGGAAAAAGGCCAATCAGAGACCGTTTTCAGAAATACCAAGGGTGTTAAGATCATGTTATCCTATTGGATCCTCAGATGGTTATATCATGTGAGTAACCAATCAGAGACACTTTCAAGAAAGATAGTGATGGTGTTATCCCATTGGTTACTTAGATATATATTCTGCAAGTACCAATCAGAGCACTTTAAAAAGTCATCCATCTAGTTTATATTCATATTACTAGCTTACCTGATGCATACTCTTGGAACTCATTAGATCCACCAATAAGAACTCCTTTACCTCCTCTGTCTATTAGCTCACGCCAGACAATGGGTGACTTGATGTTATGGTCCCATCCATTCTTATGGCATGTGTCATTTAACCAATCCTGAAAGAAAAAGATAAACAAGATTTTCTCATTTGTGAATTGAGATGGTTAGTGCCAGAATTTCTACTTTTACATCATTATTATTGCCTTATTTCTTAATTGGAAGAAGATGTAATCTAGTGATAGGTGCAGCAATTATCTGCCCACGTATTTCTTAGTGTGTGTTTGCCATCGCATTGAAGTTATGGACACTATAACATGGCATTATGTTCCCAACACTTTTGCACAAGATTTGACATTTCCCCAGTAATAAGTTATCTAAGATTTTGTCAACCGGTGCACCGACTATGTGGTCCACTTTCAGGGTTATGAAGGTTATAATATGCCCTTTGCAGTCTTGAAAGTGGACAACATAGTGGGCAATGGACGCGTAACGCGTTCTTAGATTATTTATTAGCGGCGAAATGTCAAATCACAGGTCAAAAAGCAGGGACAGATTCAGGCCGCGATGAATTTTATTTTTTTAATTGCCCGATCGGGCAAGGCTAGGTCAACTTTTACTTGCCCGATTATGCCCAAATAATATTGCGATATTTTTAAAACTTTTAAAATGGTATTGATGGGTCAGATTTCTTGCCGATTAAATGCCATTTTTTGCCATCCTTATTTCGACAATCGGTAGCAAACTACATTGTACACAATCGCGGCAGTTGCCATTTTCCCTCCCCATAATGCAATAGCCACTATCTTCAACTGACCTAAATCATCATTACGCATGCGTTGTGACCGTGGGAAAGGTCCATTTTACAATTTTTCATTTCTTTCAGATTTTTTCGACTTTCCGAAGCCCGAGAAAATGACGTCACTTAATAACCTCTACCTTAAATCCCTTGGAGAGGGGTTTGGCTTCGCGTTCCCGCTATGTGCTAATAAATAGAGACCCCATGTTTTAACTCGAGATTACTCAAGATTTCAAGGGATCTTGCGAAATCGCCACGTCGCCACTCATGCGAGGTTCAAACATGTGCATTAAGCCCTTCGATCGCCGAAATTGTGGCCTCTGATAGCGAGGTTCTTGTTTTTATGAATGAAAAGCTACGAGCGGCACTGTTTTATTTATTAAATAATAACGGAAGGGAATTAAAGAAGGAATATGGGTACATCTTTGTGTTTCATTTTATTAACAAAGGTAAAACTCAAAAACTGACTACAAACTTGTGATATTATTGCCAAACTGGCGACTTAATTATGTTTTCTTGTGAGCATTTATACTTGCCCGATCGGGCAGCATGTCCTGTGGTTCAGCTAGCCCGGACAAAAAAATGGTTGCCCCGGGCTATCGGGCAGGGGATTTGTCGCAGCCTGGACAGATTTAGGGGTGCCCCCTTATTTTTGACAGGGCGCCTGTGCCCTCCTCCCCTTATTTTTGACAGGGCGAAAGCGTTAAAAATGTGCGAAAACATGTTTTAAAAAAATCGCCTTCAACCCCCGCAAGGAGCTGCCACCCACCCTAATGAGAAATCCTGGATCCGCCCCTAAAAAGTGGGCACATTATGATGCCTTTACTTTTACTAGAATATTAGCTGACATCATCCCCAACTTTTATATCCAACAAGAACATATTCAAATGTCTGATTCTTTGCCTGTGTTTCCTTATATGTTGTCATCATCATTCCAGCACGTTTTTTTTCAAAGACTGGGCTCTTATTAATTAAGTTTGTCCCATAAGTATGGACAACATATTTCCATTTATTCACATAGAGAACAATTTTAAGACAAGTTCTACATGCAATGCAAATGTACACAAAAGCTTTCCAAAAATTAATGCAGCCAAGTTAGGCCGAAGCAGGCATAAATATGAATAATATTTGTAAAAATCAAACCTGGTTTCAAGTTTAAACCCATAAAAATGACATGGCAATTAATTTGTGTTATAAATAAAAGACTAACTTACATCCCACTCTCTTGGATGCTTGACAATCTTATGAACTTTGAAATCCGGCAGGTTTGCTTGAAGATCATCCGCCAATAACTCGATCCGTGCGTAATATGGACAATCAGCCTTTCCTATATGCATCAGAGTGAAAGAAAAAATGAAATTTAGCTCCGGTACAACAATGGGTTACGATTATTATTTTGAAATGCAGTTTTTTTTCAGGCGAGCGTCATTCATCTTAGCTAATACCTAGGCTTTGATTGAAAACAGAGAGAGACAATTCTGCTATTGCAAATGACTAATTTTACTAAGAAATTGATGAATGAATTTCATCAGCGTGTTTACACATGTAGCTTAGAATTGGTACATGTAGTATAGGCCCTAGTCTTGGGTAGATGAAACTTGTATTTTTATTATATGTGACTGTCCACAACGAACGAATCCAGTGTAAAGTCACCATTTTTCAAAATAGAAATTTTGATTTAGTTAAAATCTACTTCAAATAAGCTTGAAAATAATAGGCCTATGACTTGTAGTAGTTATTGTTTTGTAAATAAACACTTAGGTAGATGTTCTGATTGCTGGCCCGATTTTCAACTTGATGTTTTCTATTTTACATCAAAGGGTTATCCTTAAAATTGTCGCATTCCAAAGTTTGAATTGCATAACTCCAATGGTTCTTATTTTAGAAGCACAAGGTCACAAGAAATTGAGGCAAGAGAGACGACAAAGTTAAAAAGGGGGTGAGAAAGTTAAAAGGGGACTTCTTCTAGAAAAAGGGTGAGATGAGAGAAAAGGGATATAATATCATTACTAAAAATTAGGATGGAATTATACTGTATTGATACAAAGGACTAGTACTAGTATCTGTTATCATCTATAGTATTGATAACAATATCAATATATTAGGAAAATTAAATCCTTACAATATTATATTGTCTAACTATATGCATATCTATTATATATGCATATAATCTTATTAAATGAAATAAAGAATAATCTTAATGAACAAATTCCCATTAAAAAAAATAAAATAAAACATCTCATTATTTGTGGCACACTCACTGTTACTGTACACACATGGTAATTGATAGCTAGAGCCTAGACTAGGGATTGGTTTGCTAGCGAGTAAATTGAAGTGAAAGTTTAACCATCAGATCAGAGTGTGATGTGAAGGTGTTTTTGTGTGCCAACAACTCAACCGACACGACGTCAATATTGGGGGGGGGGGGGGGGGGGGGCGGCGGTCGCCCCCCTCTGGCTACACCACTGCTCCATTCCACACCCACACCGATTGATTCCCCCCACCCCCCGCTGGTTACGCCACTGCTTGTAATATGAACGTCTTGTGTATATTTTAACAAAGCAAAATAAGCTTTATCCAAGGTCTAACTAATTTAATTTTAGACCATTTTAACAGACAGGTTTTATCCCCTTTAATGAGGCAATTGAAACTATGTTTAGCTGCTGGGGTTGGCTAATGGAGTTTTCTTTAGACTCGAAGCTTTTTATCTTAAAATCATGTTTGATCTTTTGCTAAAAAATACATATTTTCAAACTTATTTCTCACCAGCTATTACAAACTTCGCCATGATCGTTGTTGTCAAACGTTGCTATCGAGACATCGATAACCAGTAGGCATGGGCATATCGATATCTTTCGCTAACTGGCCACCAGCCCACCAGACGGTGTGTGTCACGGCTGAAATCCCAACCAAAATCGTGCTGGACAAGTTTATCTCAATTTTGAATTCTCGTTCGTTTTTAATATAAAATGCAGACTTCATCCTAAAACTATTAACAGTGAATTTTTGTTTGTTTAGATTTCATATCATTGGCAATTGGGCCAAAAACCGTCCCACGCGAATTTTTAGGCGTAAAACAACATTTTGAATATGGTCGTGTTTTTTAACCTGGGCTACATTTGTGTTACATGAGGCTATTTCATGAAATATACCTCTTTTCGCAGTTTCAGTAGAATATATCATTATGTTTACACCTAAAGTGTATGAAACCATATATATTTGGAAAGCTTATAATCTAAGGATTGAAAATATGGTAACTCAAAATCAAATATACAGGGTGACCTAAACATATACAGGGTCTAACAATTAAAATTGTATACAAAATTATAATTTTCCTTTTTTTCCTCCATTGTATAAGAAATACAGGACCTATTCAAAGGCTAGAAATGTTTTTGCTGTAATTGAGTAACAAAATTATTTTTCAGCTTATTTGGAAATATATAATACAGGGTGGTCAAAATCCGAAATTTTAGCAATGGAAAAGATAACTAAATTATGCAAATACAAATTAGAGCTTATTGCTTTTACATTAACATCAAAGCCTTGATAAATCTTTCCCATTTGCCTGCAAATGAAACATTGACAAAAACGGATTTGTGACTATGTGCACATGGTTCATCGTACTTCGTCAATCAGATTTGAAAATTAGTTAATTAGCTTAATTAACACTTTAAGTAAATGATGTAAAGCATTGTTGCATCATTTAGAACTAAATTGACATGATACTAATAATTAGAATGCCAAAAAAGTCAAAAAATTTCGCACCTCAAAAAATTTCGCACGGACACACAATTTTGCAGTCCAAAAAGCACTGTAGTCAATGTTTTATGAGTAGTTTTACTATCATTGATATTTG
Organism: Ophiura sarsii; assembly: GCA_035610835.1. Lineage (NCBI taxonomy): Eukaryota > Metazoa > Echinodermata > Ophiuroidea > Amphilepidida > Ophiuridae > Ophiura > Ophiura sarsii. The sequence continues at coordinate 5,859,444 of CM069456.1, read as the reverse complement.
AAACTAAGAAAAACGCAAATTTTTCCTTACAAAAAAACCAAAAAAAAAAAAAAAAATTTTCAAAAGGGGGGGGGGGGGGGATCGCAACCGTCGCCCCCACCCCCCCCATCTGACGGGCCTGCTGTTTTATCGTTAAAGATCTTACGGCACTATCTTGGTATCGTCTGCCAACATTGTTCTTTTTACAGCTTAGTGTTGTCTGGCAGGTCCAGAGAAACGCGGTGGCTCCGGCACGCTGTATGTCATATTTTGATCGGGATTTAAAACTAAAATGGTCCAGAAAAAATTGAGCTTATTATTAGGATTAAAATTCAAGATAAAAATCATATTTATGCCGGGGGGGGGGGGGGGGGGGGGGATTAAGAGGGGGGAACACGAAAAAAAAATCTGTAGAGACACCGGGGGGGGGGGGGGGGAACACGAGTTTTTTGATTAACTAACGGGGGAACACGAATTTTAATTTTTTTTAAATTGGCGCGCTACTCGCGCATGTGTCCTCCAAATGCAATATTGTTGGGTACAACCTTGATTAGAGCCAAAATGTACTTCAATAGCCAAAATAAGTGTAAAGTTTAACATTTTCGCGCGCATAGCGCGCATTACTACTTTAGTAAAGAATATCTTGTCGCTTTAATTCCAGCCCTCGCCCCCACCCAAATATCATACCTAGTTACGCCACTGGAGGACAACGAAAAGGCAAAAATAAAAGGGTGGGGAGGAGGGTATACAACAAGGCGGGAGGGGAGGCATGCGAGGGACATAAGAACGTTTGAAGTTTATTGGAAGTTGGTGGGATACATACGCGTGATCAGGTATGCTTACCTAGCTTTGGGTATATTTCTGCTTTAATCGCATTCTGTGTAAATGCATTTTCATTTGATACACTGTACATGTAGAGCCAGACAAAAACACCCAGGCCTTTGATGTCTATCATTTCTTGACCATCAAACAATATATATATATATATATATTTTTTTTTTTTTGGGGGGGGGGGGGATATGATCCCCCCCCCCTACTACACTGGGAACTCACCACCTCTTGGCCATGGCACCAAGACCGACCGACCGACCCAACGAACTAACCAACCAACCAACCAACCAACCAATTAAAACCGGGAACCCCAACACGCCCCCTTCCCCCACCCACATTTAACCCATACATTAAACTCGACCAACCGATGGCTATCTTACTATAATTTGTCTTATGGTGTATGTATGTATGTATGTGTGTATCCATAAAGGCTCCCTCATTTTACGTCTAAACGCCGCCAACCTTGCACAGATAAAATATGATTATAATGTGAGTGTTATAAGCTATAAATGGCTGAAAACCGTAAAGAATTGACCGAGATATGAGCAAAAGCGGGAAATCAAAGGCCTTTTCAGCCCGGCTTTTGAGACTATTTTTTACGGGCCATGTTTGTTTTTTCTCTATGCGTACACTGTAACCATGCAGTCGGCGCGCGTAACACTACGCGTCGCAGTGCGCCATGCAAAATAAACTCGCACACGCACTACACCCACGCACCCCTACACACGCGGGCGGGCAAATATTGGAGAAATACGCTGCGCCACGGGAGTTGGTCACGGTTTAGGCCTTGAGATAAGCCACGGGGCGGGGCGGAGACGGGGACGGGGCGGGGACGGCATGGTGGGCGGGAACGACGGCGGGTCAGGGGAGGGGCGGGACGGCTGGGGGCGGCGGGCGGGAGCGATGGGAGGCAGGGGGTAAATGAACAAATGCGATACTAAATTGCGTAACACTAAAACAGGGAGGGTCACGAGGTGGAGGGTTGCGATTGAGCACGAGGCGGGTGGGGGCGGGGACGGCGGGGGGGGGGGGGGGTAATGAAGTAATGTGGTTTTGGTGGCAGGGGTTCATGAAGAAATGTGACACTAAATTGTGTAGAGGGTCACGAGGTGGAATGAAATAGTATGGTTCCTTAAAAGTATAAACCATAGGATATAGATTGGGGTAGTGACGGGAAGCATTCAATTTCAGTTAAGGAAATAGGCCTATACATTATATTTTAACGCATAAATGAATTATTACCAATTTCGCGATAATAATCGTATAGGAACTTTATGTGTTATTTCATTTTGTAGGTGTTCTATCTGGTAGGCGCTACTTACTAGCGGGAGCCCGTTCGAAGAACGGGCGTCCCGCTAGTCTTACTATAATTTGTCTTATGGTGTATGTATGTATGTATGTGTGTATCCATAAAGGCTCCCTCATTTTACGTCTAAACGCCGCCAACCTTGCACAGATAAAAGATGATTATAATGTGAGTGTTATAAGCTATAAATGGCTGAAAACCGTAAAGAATTGACCGAGATATGAGCAAAAGAGTAAAATTCAGGGCCTTTTCTGTTTCTACGGGCCATTTGTTTATTTTTGTGCGTACTGCAACCATGCAGTCAGCGCGTAACACGTAACGCGTCGTAGTGCGCCTTGCTAAATAATCGCGCAAGCGCGCTCGCGCCACGCATCGCGTACAAATGTATTGTTTACATCGAAGGGAATGCGATTTCATTCGGTCCTTCTCATCAGCTGTACGAGAAGGTCGTGCATCACACAGCTCACTGTTTAAAGGTAGGAGACATGATATTTTTTGTCATTCCGTAAAACTCGGATGCTTTAACCGTTAAAGAGTTGATGTGGTTTCTTATACGTGTTTTTGAATTATTTCATGGCTCGGTTTAGCATGACTTCAATGTCATGAATGTAAAATAAATGTAACTTAGCTAGGCCTAGGCTATCTACTATGTCAAACCTATCTAATCCTATTGTAATGTTCGTTTGATGTGGTTTCTTATACGTGTTTTTAAATTATTTCATGGCTCAGTTTAACATGACTTAAATGTAAAATAAATAATAGAACTTATACCTGTCAAACCTATCTAATCATTCATATTGTAATGTTCGGTCTTTCTCAGCTGTATAACTAGGTAAGATACATATGGCTTATTTATTTGTTGGCATAATGTAGTGGACACCTGTTAAGTTACTTTATCGTCATTATAATGCATTAAAACATAGCTCCACAACCCCTCTGTAAAACAAAAATAAAGTTTGAAAGAGGGCAAGACTTAATTTACATCCACATGTCAAACCTATATTATAATCCTATTGTAATCTATTAAACACGCAGCTACATGTACACTGTACATCAATAAACTCCACCATATAAGGAAAGGACACAGAAAGACGAGGTTATCCACACAGCAGCAAGGCAACATAGCAATAGTCGCAGATAACTATATAAGGAAAGGACACAGAAAGACGAGGTTATCCACCACAACACTCAACAGCAAGGCAACATAGCAATAGTGGCAGATAACTATATTAAGGTAAGATACATAGGCCCTAAGCCTATTTATTTGATGGCATAATCACAGATAGTCAAAATAGACACCTGTATTAAAGGGCTTTATCCTCATTCTAATGCATTAAAACATAGCTCCACAACCCCTCTGTAAAACAAAATTAAGTTGGAAAGAGGGCAAGACTTTGAGTATTGAGAGAAATTCATGTGGATACAGTAAGCTTAAAATAAATTACGGTAGTTCATAAAACCAACAATTTTGCCAAGATTTGATATGCAGTGAAACGTTCATTTACAACTATAAAACGTGATTAAAACTCAAATGGATCATATTGTAATCTATTAAACATGCAGCTACATTGTACACCAATAAACTCCACCATATAAGGGAAGGACCCAGAGACGAGGTTATCCACCACAACAGCAAGGCAACACTGCAATAGTCGCAGATAACTATATTAAGGTAAGATACATAAGCCTATTTCTTTGTTGGCATAATGTAGTGGACACCTGCTAATAGGGCTTTATCCTCATTCTAATTCATTAAAACATAGCTCCACAACCCCGCTGTAAACATGGTAAAACAAAATTAAGTTGGAAAAAGGGCACGACTTTGAGTATTGAGAGAAATTATGGGGAAACAGTAAGTTTAAAATAGTTCATAAACCAACAATTTTGCCAACATTTTATATGTAGTGAAATGTTCATTTACAACAATAAAACGTGATTAAAACTCAAATGGTCAAAGCTCAAGTTTTGATGCAAATCCGTTGCAGTGAAATGTAACCGATCGTGCAACAGAACAGCCCGGGCCTTTATATTGTTTTATGCTGAATGCGTTATGTGTGTATGTTTAGATTTTAGCATTATGCCTATAAAGTTAACATTTATAAGGTACAGTGTATTATAGGCCTAAGCATAGTGATCTATTATAGTATTTGGTGAAATGTTTCTTTTTATATTCAATGTCCCTTTCGTCTTCAGCCTTTAAGTATACTTATGCACATACATCTGCTGTGCATACCGCAAGTTAGAAGTACTTTTTTGCCTCCACGTACTTTATCCAGAGTTGTGTTTCCATTATAAATAGTCTTTGCTGAAATTGGTACCAGATTTTAAGTTTATTTTTCGTGTTCAATGCGTTTTAAGAAGTTTTGCTTTGTGCTTCTAACAGGTTTGCAGTTGCTTCTGCGAATTTTAAATAACATAACCCTAACATAGGCCTACATGGGCCCGTATTCACAAAGTACTTAGTCCTGACATACTTAACATCTTTAGTTCATATTATATGGTGAAGAACCCCTATTTGTTGTTTCCTATTTATACTGCTACAAACATGAAACAAAGTTTAGAACAGACTCAGAGCTGAGGACCGTCTAATTTAGAGGCGTTTTACTCTCGAATTCAATACTTATTGACACAAATTAAGAATTCTTCCTACATCTATACCTCCGTGCAGTGTCGTCAGAGTGTATTCCAATGACCGTATCTTATTATCCAAGTATCCATATACTCAAACACGAATCCCGGCACTCGCGCGTAAATGCTGTGTAGATCACAAGGATACGCTCTAACGTCACTGCACAATTAGTTGAATGAAGTATAGTTAAATTGGCGAGAAATGTGCGTTTTTATCTATCCGCGCGCAAAGGTAAAACACGCTTACGCGCGCTATTTTGGTATGGTTCCACAGGCTCGCCATGGTGCGCATGCGAGCATTTGGCGTGTTGTAAGCAGGTTTGCCAATTTGGAACTGACTCAATTATAGTATTTTGCTCCGTAATCTTCAAACCTTATGCGAATATTCCTGAAATTACTCAAATAAATCATTCTCTTTCCAGGTGTTTTGCAACATTAATTAGCAGACATTTACAGTTATCATTAATTTGTTTTATTATTAATCATTGCTGAAATAATACCATTATTTTGAGTTATTAAATGTTTTGCAGTTCTAATTAGGCCTACGTTCCGTTTTGTGTTTCAAACAGGTTTGCAAGTTAACACGTTTGTTATCTTAACATGCACAAATGCCTAAACTAAAGAAAAGAAAAGCCACTCTTTCGAGGCATCCGTTTAGATCGCGGCTAGATCAGATGAGAAACCACGCAATCCAGGTAAGACAAAATGAAACAGAAATTGAGCGCACCCAACGACTACAAAAGAAGAAGGACCATGCTACGAATATAAGAGAAAATGAAACGGAAATTGAGCGTCAGTCTAGACAGGATCAGATGAGAGACAACGCTATCATAGTAAGAGAAAATGAAACGGAAATTGAGTGTCAGTCTAGACAGGACCAGATGAGAGACCACGCTATCATAGTAAGAGAAAATGAAACGGAAATTGAGTGTCAGTCTAGACAGGACCAGATGAGAGACCACGCTATCATAGTAAGAGAAAATGAAACGGACATTGAGCACCAGTCTAGAAATCAACAGATGAGAGATCACTCAAGCGTGGTAAGACAAAATGAATCCGTAGAAGATCGACAATCACGACTACAAGATCGTCGTAATCAACGAAATCGACAAACTCAAGAAGCCCTCACCGGTCGTAGAAAACTTGGTGTCATAAAGGACACGGCCTATTTTCTTGAAAGCGACTTCACCCTTGAAGACAGACATCACCAGCTTCCAAGCCTGTTTGATGCAGATTCTGTATGCCCCCACTGCACAAGTATGAAGTGGAAAGAAGAAAGGCCAGGGTTCTGCTGTTCACAGGGGAAAGTCAAGTTGTATTCCATTCCATCACCACCTGATATAATTAAGAATCTCTACCAAAATGCTTCTTTCCTAACCAATATCCGGAAATATAACAACTGCCTCTCATTAGCCTCACTTGGCATAGGAAAGGAAATCATACAGCAAGGTTTTAGTCCGACTGTGACGATTCAAGGCAAGATGTATCATCTAATTGACACCCTTCTTCCAACTATCGGTAATGTTCCCAAGTTTGCTCAGTTGTACTTCCACGACACCGAGAATGAAGCCTCAAACCGGTTACAGCACCAGCCAAGTTTGGATCGTGCAACAGTTGTCACACTGCAAGAAATTCTTCATGATGTTAATCCATACATACAATCGTTCAAAGCTGCGATTGAAATTCAAGAACACAGCCAACAACATCTTGAGATTGTTCTTAATGCCGACAAAAGACCATCTGGTGAGCATGCTCGGAGATTCAACATGCCTACTGGTAGTGAGGTTGCAGTTATATTACCTGGTGATTTAACCAACAACTTTGATGTCATTATCCACACTAGGGAAGGTCCAATGCAGAGGATAAATGAACTTCATCGTAGTTACGATCCTCTACATTACATCCTTCTCTTTCCATATGGAACTGATGGTTACCACTTGAACATTAAACATTCACGAGGCTCTCGAAACGTATCACCTGCTGAATTCTACCGATATGTACTTCAAATAAGGACAGACAGTGAGAACTTCGTCATGAAATCTCGACGCCTCATGCAACAGTATGCGTGTGACCAATACGCCAAAATAGAAGCTGAACGTTTGAAATACATCAAATATCATCAACGAGAAATACGTGCAGATAAGTACAGCGGATTAATGGATGCACTCGACCAGAATGATGCTGTGAATGCCGGAAGGAAAGTTATCTTGCCACCGACTGTATATGGAAGTCCTCGATTCTATGCAGAAGCCTTTCAAGATGCAATGGCTATCGTACGTAAATATGGCAAACCATCATTATTCGTCACCTTCACATGCAACCCTAATTGGCCAGAGATCAAGACTTCTCTCTTTCCTGGTGAAAATCCAAGTGACAGACCTGACATCAGCGTCCGCGTGTTCAACATCAAACTCGAGGAACTGCTGGTAGACATACGTCGACGAGACATTCTTGGCAAAGTAGCCGCCTTCACATGTGTAAAAGAGGATCAAAAAAGAGGTCTTCCGCATGCCCACATCCTGCTCATACTGAAACACGAAGATGAACCGCAAACACCACAAGATGTTGATCGTATCGTATGTGCTGAAATACCGGACCAACAGACGAATCCAAAGCTGTACGATATCATTACTCACAACAACATTCACGGGCCATGTGGTGCTATCAACAGAAATTCCCCATGTATGTCTGGAGAAGGTGCATCAAGATCATGTGGAAAAGACTTTCCCAAAGACTTCAGAAATCACACAGTAATGACTCAATCAACGTATCCCGAGTACAGACGTAGATCCCCAGAAAATGGAGGCCGAACACACACACTTACAGTTCGCGGCAATAACTTCCAAGTGGACAACCGATTTATCGTTCCGTACAACCCTTTGCTGAGTCTAAAGTATAATGCCCACATCAACGTTGAAGTGGTTCATAGTGTTAAAGCTGTAAAATACCTGTACAAATATATAACCAAGGGATGTGATCGTGTCATGGTACGTTTAGGCAACGGAGAGGAGGTAGATATTACTAATGATGAGGTCGAGCGCTACGTTAACGCCAGATATGTGAGTTCATCAGCAGCTTTATGGAGAATATATGAGTTCAAACTTCACCAAAGGTACCCCGCTGTAATGAAATTACCTTGCCACCTGGAAGACGAGCAGCTGGTTGTATTCACCGAAGGACAAGCTGCTGAAGCTGCACATCGAGGTCCACCAACAACTAAGTTGACAGAATGGTTTCACCTCAATCGAGAAGATCCCGGCGCGACAGACATCCTTTATCCAGACATCCCGAAACACTATACGTGGAATGGAAAGCGATGGCAAAAGCGAAAACGCAACTGCGCGTACAGCAATGGCGATACCATCTCCGACATGATTGGTCGCATTCCTGTCATTAGCCTGAATGCGCACCAATCAGAGCTCTATTTTCTTAGAATGCTTCTTCATCACCAGCCTGGCGCGACAAGCTACTCTGATTTAAGGACCGTTGACGAAGAAGAACAGCCTACATTTCAAGCTGCGTGTCTTAAATTAGGACTACTCGAAGACGATGCCGAGATCGACAAGGTTATAGAAGAAGCTGCAAATTACAAATTCGGCAACCAGCTACGAGATGTGTTCGCTACTATTCTCATCTGGATCAGACCCGCGGATCCGCTTGCTTTTTACGAACGGCATAGACACCATCTCATCGAAGACTACCTACACCGGGATCAACAAGAGGAACCAACCCTTATCATCATCAACGAATTACTCATGTATCTGCAGGATAGGTTAGAAAGGGAAAACCTAGATTTGGAGCGAGATTTTGGGCTTCCTAAGCCTGATGCCAGTATTATGGAAATCGTGGAAGGTCGTCTATCCAGAGAGATGCGAGAAGAGATCGAGCACGATGTTGACACATTACGGGATATTGATGCAACGAATAGTGCGAAATTGAATGCAGAACAACGAGAGGTTTACGATACTGTCATTACATCGGTTGACAATGAGCAAGGGTTGTTGATCTCATTAGACGCCAGTGGAGGGACAGGTAAGACCTTTGTCCTGACTACAATTCTAGCACATGTACGATCCCAGAATCAAGTCGCTCTCGCTACAGCTACAAGTGGAATTGCAGCAACTCTTCTGCCAAGAGGTCGGACTCTTCACTCACGACTCAAGGTTCCCATTAACATAACAGAAGAAAGTACCTGTAACATCACTCCACGATGTGCAACAGCCGAACTGATCCGTCGATGCAAGCTTCTGGTAATTGACGAGGTGAGCATGGCAAACCGCATGATTCTTGAAGCTGTCGATCGTACGATGAAGGACATCCGGAAAAACAACCATACGTTTGGTGGCGTTACAGTTGTACTTGCTGGGGATTGGCGACAGATATTGCCCATTGTCAGAAAAGGAAGTCGAGCTGGAATTGTCAATGCCTGTCTGAAAGCATCCCCTCTATGGTCAGATGTCAAGGTCATGAAACTTACCAGAAACATGCGAGTTGCATTGGCAGGTGGAGATGAAAGTGGTTACGCAAGTCATCTCTTGGACATAGGAGAGGGGAAGGTCCCGGTTGTTCGTTCACTCGGCCAGCACAAGATCAAACTGCAAGAGGAGTTTGTATACCCTTCAGACAACATTGGACAGTTCACGAATTTCGTCTTCCCTGACTTGGAACATAATTATAAGAATCCTGAATGGTTGACGTCTCGAGCTGTACTTTGCCCCACTAATGAAGGTGTGGACAAAGTTAACAACTACCTTCTGAAGAAATTCCCTGGATCTGAAAGAGTGTTCAAGAGCAGTGACACCATTGGCAGTCAAGAGGAACGTCATCATTATCCAGAAGAATTCCTGAACAGTTTGAACCCATCAGGATTGCCACCTCATGAAATCACACTTAAACAGCACGCTCCTATCATCCTGTTACGAAACATCGATCCCATCCAAGGACATTGCAATGGCACTAAGTATGTTGTAACTCATCTGAACGACCATATCATCGACGCCACCATTGCCAGCGGCGTACATGTTGGAAAGAAGCTCTTCATTCCACGTATATCTCTGTCACCATCTGAAAATCTATACCCTTTCCGACTCCAGCGGCGGCAATTTCCAGTCCGAACAGCATTTGCAATGACTTCAAACAAATCTCAAGGCCAAACATTAACGCGTGTTGGCATCTACCTGGAAAAGGATTTCTTTTCACACGGTCAGCTGTACGTATCCATGAGCAGAGTAGGAAACCCAAACAACATTAAAATCCTGACGAAGAATGGCACATATCCTGACAGAGACGGTACATACACAGACAATGTAGTTTTCCACGAGGTCCTGTAATCGTATTATGGATATAGTTGCAGTCTTGCAGAAGAGACGCAGCTTATGTAAGTTTTTGCACTTTGTTAACACCCCAGCACCCCTACACACACACCCCACCCATTGCATCCTCATCATCACAATCGATACCACCCCACATGCGGCTTTAAAAAACCCAGACATATGCCTAATAGAAGATGACCACCTGGCGGTTTAAAAGATGATGGAGAACACTCCCGATCCTCTGCTCCATTGCGGGACACTGGTTATTTTGTAACTTTGAGAGATAATCGTTTGTTAGGTTTATCCGCAGTTAGGACACAACTAATATAATATGCTCTTGATCTAACATTCATTATTTATATATTATATATATTTTACTCCCATTAAGGTGCGTTCATACTCCTGTCGTTGCGCATCGGTCGATGTCGGTGGATACAAAATGACTGCTCCAACTCGCTTGCAGAAGAGACGCAGATTATGTAAGTTTTTGCATTTTGTTAACACCCCAGCATCCCTACACACACACCCCACCCATCACATCAATCAATACCACCCCACATGCGGCTTTAAAAAAAACCAGGCATATGCCTAATAGAAGACGACCACCTGGCGGTTTAAAAGATGATGGAGAACACTCCCGATCCTCTGCTCCGTTGCGGGACACTGGTTATTTTGTAATTTTGAGAGATAATCGTTTGTTAGGTTTATCCGCAATTAGGACACAAACTAATATAATATGCTCTTGATCTAACATTCATTATTTATATATTATATTTTACTCCCATTAAGGTGCGTTCATACTCCTGTCGTTGCGCATCGGTCGATGTCGGTGGATACAAAATGACTGCTCCAACTCGCGCACCAATATCCGCTGACATCGGTCGATGTGCAACGACGGGAGTGTGAACAGGACAGGCCGGTTACAGCTACTTTTTGAAGCAAGCCAGGACAAAACCACACTGACTGGACCACAATGACGCTTTGTAATATGACTGCAAGCCCCGCTACACTTAACAGCAAGTTTCCTAGATATTAATGGTAAGATATCTAAAGTGGTCGGGTCTGTAAGATGGGAGAACAGATTTCGTCGCCGTATCATTAATTTTGGATACTTACCGTTTACTTACCTACCTGATTTTATGTTTACGTTGTCATTATTGCAGGTTCAGCAAGAAAGAGAGACGAAGTTTCAGCTGCTACTGAACGTCGCCAAGTCGCCACCAAGAGAAATAGATCAATGTTACACAATCCAGCGCACCCAGCCTCTTCCCTTCCTGGCAGCGATATAAAAAATGACTGCTCCAACTCGCACACCAATATCCGCTTGCCACTTTGATTTACAAAAATGTGAAGGAAACGAATATTGTATTATTTAACTTTATCTTTGTTGGAAGGAGAATCAATATAAGTAACAGTGCAGTATTTACAATTCAATTGATGTGTTTATTTTATGCAATAATCATGATAGAATTTAAAAGAAAACATTGAGTTTATTTTGTCATTTATTTGTGTGCGCAATATTGTGTATATTAGGCTATATTAAAACAAATCATTTGTCTCAGATCTCCCGCGCGCGTTAGTTAATTGGTGTGCGTTAGAAAGAAGAAAAATCCCAAAGTTTCACTGATTTTTCAGATTTTCATTGATCACATCATCTATATAAATAATTTTAAATAAATACAAAAGGTCACTTTTTTACAATGATTTCAATATTTTATATTTATAAAAAAAACAACTTAAAAAAACCCGCATTCCGCATTATGTTTTGAAAAACTGAAGAAGTTTTGAGACAAATTTTTTTTCTTCATATAGCCTTACTTAATAAGCATTAATTCAGAGGATAATTCCCTGTAACTGGGTTGACTACATTCCGTCTTAAGCTGATAAGGAAGAAACATAGTATGATGAAACTAAATCGGTCACAACTGGTGTCAGATGTGGGATAACTTTCGAATTAAAGCAAAATCTTTGATTTAAAACAAAAATGTTTTAAATATTGTTCTATTCCTATGTGTTTTGTTTTAAATTCCCTAACACTTATGTGTTGTTTCATTTTGTAGGTGTTCTATCTGGTAGGCCCTACTCCCTAGCGGGAGAGCCCGTCCGTAGGACGGGCGTTCCGCTAGTCTTACTATAATTCACCGTATGTTGTGAGTATGTATCCATAAAAGGCTCTCTCAGTTTGCAACTAAACGCCGTGAACTTTGCACTGATAAAAGATGATTATAATGTGAGTGTTATAAGCTATAAATGGCTGAAAACCGTACAGAATTGACCGAGATATGAGTAAAAAACCATGAAAATCCATGGATACGGGCCGTGTTTGTTTTGTTTATCTTCATGCGTATTGCAACCATGCATTCGGCGCCTAACACATAACGCGTCGTTGTGCACCGTGCAAAATAAACGCTCACACGCACTACACCCACGCACGCCTACACACGCGAGCGGGCAAATATTGGAGAAATACGCTGCGCTACGGGAGTTAGTTAATTTAGGCCTTGAATGTTTATGTATAAGCACAGGGCGGGCGGTAGGGGCGGGGCGGGGACGGCGGGCAAGAGACGGCAGGGGAAGGCCCCGGGGAGGGGGGGGGGGGGGCGAGGGGAGGCCATGAAGTAATGAGGTTTGGGAGGCAAGGGGTTACTGAAGAACGCTACGGGAGTTGGTTAATTTAGGCCTTGAAGGTTTAGATCGCACAGTACGGGGCGGGCGGGCGAGGGGAGGCCACGAAGTAATGAGGTTTGGGAGGCAGGGAGTTAATGAAGAAATGTGATACTAAAGTGCGTAACACTAACAGGGAGAGTCACGAAGTGGAAGGAAATAGTGTGGTTAAAAGTATAAACCAGGGGATACAGCTTGGGGAGATGGTTAAGGTTTAGGCCTTGGGTGTTGAGATAACCACGGTGCGGGGGCGGCAATTTCAGGTAAGGAAATAGGCCTATGCATTATATGTATTCTTACCAATTTCGAGACAAATTTTCGTATAGCTACTTATGTGTTATTTCACCGGGGTTCTGTCTGATAGGCGCTACTTACTAGCGGGAGCCCGTTCGAAGAACGGGCGTCCCGCTAGTCTTACTATAATTCACCGTATGTTGTATGTATGTATGTATGTGTGTGTGTATCCTGAAAAGGCTTTCTCATTTTGCGTCTTAAAGCCGTGAATATTGCACTGATAATAGATGATGTCTTGAGACAGGTTATAAGCTATAAATGGCCGAAAACCGTACAGAATTGACCGAGATATGAGCAAAATGATGTCCAATTTAGGCCTTTTCAGCCCGGCTTTTGAGACTAATTTCTACGGGCCATGTTTGTTTTTCTCTGCGTACACTGTAACCATGCAGTCGGCGCGCGTTACACATAGCGCGCAGCAGTGCGCCATGCAAAATAAACGCGCACACGCACTACACCCACGCACCCCTACACACGCGGCCGGGCGGGCAAATATTGGAAAAATACGCTGCGCCACGGGAGTTGGTTTCGGTTTAGGCCTTGGGGTTGCATAAGCCACGGGGCGGGGGCGGGGCGGTTAGGGGTTGTGTGTAATGATCCCTTTAGGGCCTAGGTTATGTTATGGTTATGTAGTTTGGGATGGGGTTAATAAAGAAATGTATTATTAAATTGCGTAACGATGGTGTCAGATGTGGGATTTGATACTGTACGTGACACGCGGGCGGACAAATATTGGAGAAGTACGCCGCGCTACGGGAGATAGTTAAGGTTAGGCCTTGGCGTTGAGATAAATTGCGGGCGGGGAACTTTGGGCTTTGGGCTTGAGGTATGCCACGGGAGGGGCGGGCGGGGCGGTGACGAATGGGGGTTGTGTGTAATGATGTAATGTGGTTTGGGAGACAGGGGGTTAATGAAAAAATGTGATGCTAAATTGCGTAACGGATATGCCACTGGACGGGGGCGGGCCGGGAGGGGACAGGGAGGGGGAGGGACGGGTGGGGTACGGGAGATGGTTAAGGTTTAGGCCTTGGTGTTGAAATATGCCACGGGGCGTGTGCGGGCAGGGGGTAATTTTCAAAAAAAAATTAAATTTAAATTTAAAAACTTTTGAATTAGGCTACAAAACCTTTTGATTTAAAACAAAAATGTTTTAAATATTGTTCTATTCCTATGTGTTTCGTTATACATTTTCAACACTTTATTTTTGTAGGTGTCTATCTGGTAGGCCCTACTCCCTAGCGGGAGAGCCCGTCCGCAGGACGGGCGTGCCGCTAGTATTAACAATATCCCGATTATAAGAAGCTTAGCTTACTAAAAGGCAATAGTCAGCTAAGCTACTTGATTGATATTCGGGAATTTCCCACTGGCTCATCGCCGCGCGAGCTCGCTCCTGCGGCGGCTTTAGAATAATATGATATCGCCCATCCATCCTAGTGTTTATGTTTTTAAAAATAATTCGTGGATTAATATAAGATAATGTAATCTTCTTATGATCAACCACGAATTGTGATGTATATTGAAACTATATCAATTAATAATCTTATTTTAAAATAAAGACACGTATATTTACGGACTAAAAAGTACAATGAGCTTGAAACTATAGAAAATTATATCTTCATTTGGGAAAACCTTTTGGTTGAGAACTTTAATTGACCTTTGACACCAAAATGGCGAAAAAGCAGAAGAACACACGTGGGAAGTTCCCGTCTATGAAATCACTTCCAAAACCACAAAAGAAGTCTAAAAAATTAGATCCAGTGAAAAATGAGGCAAACGTAAGTTTATTCTGAGTGAGTTTGGTATTGAAATTGAAGTGAGTTGAAATGGGAGGTCATTATTCATGGTCTACTAACTTGCGCTATTCAACTGGGAGTGTGATACTGTCATGACTGTTGAATTCTGCACCCCTCCACCATGCACTAAAGTAACACTGCATGAATTGTTATAACGACATACAGTACAAGCCTGGGTAATGTCTTGCTAGACGTCCCGTAACTCAAGTGCGCATGCTCAAACCAATTAAAATACGTTGTAGCTATACACGGTTTATTCCGTACGGGACGTGAGGCAAGATATAGCCCAAGCCTGTACTGTACAAAATTGCAGTCGTTTGTAACATTTTGCCTTTTGACTGACTGTATTTAACATTAACAGTGCAGGCGTACAGTGGCAATATCCGATATCCTGAATCCTAACAAACAAGTTGAATTGAAATGAAGATCTCACAAACTTTACAAAGAATTTCGGCAATATCCTCAAGTAGGTCTTACATATAGAATAAAGTACAAGGGCAGCAATTGTTTTGCAGTTTGTTTGCATTGTAAACATGATAGCTGCTGTGTGCTTTATTCCGTATGTAAGACCTATATGAGGATATTGCCAGAATTTCTTTTCAATCAATTATTTTAATAATTATCGACAGTCCATGTCGCCGTTTATAATACTGTACGTAGCGGGAAATAGATTATAGGACGCGAGGCCAAAATGTGCTTAGTTTTTTATTTTTGTTGTCCACCTCTGGGCAGAACATGAAATTATGGCAATGTCTGGGTAGACGTCCCGTAACTCAAGTGCGCACTGCCTGAAAAAATGTTTTTTTCCCGGCAAGCTACTTGCAATTTCCCGCGAGAGAAAGACCTCGGAAGTGATAAAAAAGTCACAAATCACTAGGCCCCGGAAGATCCCACGATTTTTTTAGGAAAAACCGAGAGGCAAGTTTACTAAAACCGTGATTCACAGGATTTGCGAGGATTTCCAAAACCGAGAAATCCTGCGAAAATAAACCAAATGCGAGAAACCGCGACCAAAAATGTGACCGAAAAATCATCACCCCCAAATATCACTCTTTTAAGCTTACTTTAAAGTCGATTTTCTTCTCTGCGAGAAAATATATTGATTTCCAAATTTATCCCTGGCAGAGGGGTTTCATAATTTGCGTAATATCACAATTAATGTCCTCCGTTTTGACATGTTTTATACCAACATTTTTCCAACATTTTCGATTTGTTTTCTTCTTTTTCTTTGAACTTTTTTTTTTTTTTTTTTTTTCTCACTCTTTGCATTTTTCCCGCGAGAGGTATTCATTTCCCGGCAAGGAGCTTTCCGTATTGCCTACTTTTTCTCACGGTGCAAGTGCGCATGCTCAAACCAATTAATGATACGTTGTAGCTATACGGTTTATTCCGTACGGGACGTGAGGCAAGATATAGCCGAAATTATTACAAAAATGTGGCAAATATATCCCTAGAGACAAATTCACCTGATCCCACGTTCGTAGGTTGCACGTTATGAGTATGACCCTAGACCTCGATTTAGGGTCAAAGGTCACATGTGTTTCAATGTGAAGTCAAAAACTTAATTTAACTTGGCCTAATGAAAGTCATAAAAATAATGAATAATGAATAATGAAAAAGTTACCTCACTTGTTTTTTAAAAAAATGTTACGGGAAACTAAAAATCCACTTTTGAGGGGCGGGGCCTTGCCCTTATCATTATTTGATATAGGGAGAAAGAAAAGAAAGAAAGAGAGCGAGGATTCAGAGCCCACTTCCTTTTTGCCGGCCGCCTCCTTTTTTTCTTCTTTTTTTAAACCCCAAAACACTTTTTTAACCAAAAAAGGTATCATTTTTTTTTCAATGTTAAGTCAAATAAATGTATAAACATCTGTATGTTGTCTTTCCTTTTATTTTCAACAAAGTTGTAGCCAATACAAGTCTGAAAACGGTGTTAGAAAAGGTGGCTGTCATTTAAGAAACGAACAGCAACTGGAAAAAAGGTTGAAAGAGGAAGTATTTTTTGTGTGGAAAATCAGTCCGCCATTTTGGATCCGCCATTTTGAAGAAGAAAAAAAAGAAAAGAAAAAAAGGGGCCTCCTCCTCAAGCTTTGATTTAAAGTGGGAGCTGGGAGTTTTTTTCCCCCCAGTTGCCAAGTTTTAGCTCCCGGTGTTTTCAAATTTTGCATAGCAAAGTATATGAGCGGGAGCTACTTTTGTCAGAAAAGTTACAAAGTAGCTCCCGGTTCACACATCCTTAAATCGAGGCTTGCTCCTTTTTTCAAAAAGCCTGGACGAGAAACTGAAATTTATGGATTTTAAATGGATTTTTCACAATAAAATTGTCATCTAGAAAACCGTACCTCCGATCAATGTCAAATTTCAGATTAATGTGGAGCTCAGCAAGCTCTATTAAAATATCAACAAAAAAAAAGCCATAGGAACAACCTTAAACATTGCAGTCATTTTGGAATAAAAATAGCAAAAACTGGGAAAATAGTAAAGAGTAAAGCCCTGCCTCCTCCATGTCTTCAAAAATCAGGACGAGCAACATGTAATTTATTTTACTTGGCCTTACCGGTTCACAATCAAATAGCCCGCTCCCCTTTCATTCCTGGCGGCTATGTCTGGCTAGACGTCCCTTAACTCAAGTGCGCATGCTCAAACCAATTAAAATACGTTGTAGCGAATACGGTTTATTCCGTACGGGACGTGAGGCAAGATATAGCTTTCCTGGCCATTCAAGTGCTGCACAAGTTTGATTGAAAGTGCTATAACTGTTGAAAAATTGTGAACACTAATGATTGATGAAATGAAAGAGTGACGTCATCTATAAACAAACTTAAATGAAGGCGTTAGCAGAGTTTATCTTAAAGTACATTTCCCTTATTTATGTACAATATTTTACAGATTGCAAAAATGGAAGCAGCTGCATCGCTTGCCGAAGCTAATGTGGTGTGTCTATCTCATATACCACACGGATTCTATGAGAAAGAGATGACAAAATATTTCTCACAATTTGGAGGAGTCAAGAGATTACGCTTGAGTCGGAGCAAAAAGGTAAGACAAAAAATAATGAGAAATAAAAAATAAAAATTCAGAGGTATAGACCCTCCGGAATATTATTGCTACTCTGAGTTTCATGGACAATCCCATATGGTCATTTTGTCCAATCATCAGGCGAAAAGATGTCTCTCTGATCGTAGGCCTTTGACACATTGAAAATGAGAATACACAATCAATGGTGTTAAAACCAGCGATCAGAGCAACAAATATATTCCAAAGGAGATCTATACACATTAAGATCAAAAGATAATCAAAAAGTGCTCAACTGATAAATTAGGAGCGTAATATGTATTGACAACCGTTTCTGGTTAGACTAGCCATTGAACAAAGTGCTCAACACCGTAAACGGTGGAGCTTATAAAAATATGAAATAAAATATATTCTCAAGGGTTGAGATTATTCCCAATCCCAATCCTTGGAGGCAGAAACAGACACTTTTAGGGGAGACAAGCTCTAATTTTCCTTTTATAAATATAATCTTGAAACCTTTTAAAACATGTAGAAAATATGTGCACGAAGCACACGTTTTTTACCTAAAATAGTTCAGAAAAAACGTTCATGAAGTCATCTTGTGAGACAAATTTAGCTAATTATAAATAAGCTTGAATTATGAAACATTGAAACTAATCTGATCCAAAAAGGATATGCTTGAAATCAATGTTGGCTACCCGCGCCGAATATTCCCACAAAACGGGGTGGAAACTAAGTTGTGCAAAGCCCGGAAACATTGGCAATGTTGACACTTAAATGTCCAGTATACACCTAGCACATAAAGTCCCTGCCCAGGTGCTTTGAGGTTGGCTTATTCAAAATATATGAGATATACATTAAATGAGCAAATTTCTTCTCCCCAGTTTGATACCTCATTCAACAAAATCGAATGGATACTTTTAAAGTTATGTCGATTTCAATGACCGCGCATGCAACAGAAATGTTGCACTAGGTATAGGAAATCATTGATTTGTGTGTGATTTACCATAGACGGTAAAAATCGATGTTTTACCCGTCTATGGATTTACGCACTGAAAAACTCACAGAGCTTATCAGCTAAGACTTGTATTCTTCACAGCCAGATACACCCTTTGTCCCGCACATTGCGGTTATCACTAAAGACCCATTCATCTGTCTCGTTCAGATAGCACACAGTTATGACAGTCTTAGTATTAATGTCTTTAAAATCTTCTTTGCACCTGTATTGGATAAACGTATCTTAATTTTGACCTTTGATTGATCTCCTTGAACCTTGTCTTTCAGAGTGGCAAATCTAAAGGGTACGCATACGTAGAATTTGAATTTCCTGAGGTTGCTAAGATTGTGATGGAAACCATGAATGGCTATCTGACCTACCAGAAAATTATGAAATGTAAGTTTATTTCATCAGTTGAAATTATTCCTTATTGGTTGTAGGCGCTAAGGTGAGGAAAAAAACAACCCTGTTTTTTTAATAATTTTTTTCCTCAAATTATGTAAAATCAGCCGTTTTTTGGCCAAAAATCTGTTGACAACTTTTTTTTAAAAATTCCAGATTTTTGCAAATTTTGGTGACATTTTGGGTAAAAACACAATAAATAAATCATAAAAAAACCCCAACTGACGGGGACGTCCGCCCGTAAAACAGTGTTTTTTGTCACCTAAGGCAGAGTTGTGAGTACAATTGGTGCAAGATTTCCACATGTTAGACTATACTCCCTTTCATAATCCCTTGGACATAATTCCATCAAATCATGCGTACGTGCGAGTTGCGTACGTATGTGCGTAGGTTCGCGTAGTAATGCGTAGGTGCGTATGTGCGTAAACCAGGAAGTGCGTACCAGTCCCTTTAAAAAAATAATCGTGCATCCTAATTGGTCAATCGTGAAATCGTCACACGCCGTGATCGCCGGCGCGTGACCTTGTTCATGTTTATCGCGCCTGTCAAGCATTTTGACGCCGCACCTCGAAAAAAAGAAAAAAAAACGCTCGCGTGAAATAACGCGAATTATGTCCAAGGGATTATGAAAGGGAGTATAGTGTAAAGATTATGTTACAGAAATATACAATTTTTGAGACAATTGTGCACAGCTAATTCATATGGGTAGAATTTTATTTCAGATTGCAAGAATCAAACTTAAAAAGTTTACAAGCATCGTGTTTGATTCACACACATTTGTTTATAAGAATCTTTGCGAGAATCGATTCGCAGATGAGTGCTAACCCACTTCTGTTGTTTATATTTACAGGTCGATTAATACCAAAAGAGCAAGTACATCCCAAGCTGTTTAAAGGGAGCGGAGAGTAAGTACTTATCTAACTTTATAGTTCAATCAGTTCCAAATTGGTGAGAAATATGCCTTTTTATCTTTCCGCTTGCTAAAGGAATCCAAGCGTATGTGCCCTAATTTGGCATGTAAACGTCACGCATAAGATTCGCAATGCAGCAATTTAATATGCAAGTGTTTTGCACAGTAATGCTCGTCAAAATTAATTCCCTGCTGTAAGCAGGTTTATCAATTTAGAACTGACAAAGTTATTATAGTCAATAGTCTGAACCAGGAGTGGGTGGACCTGTGGGCTCAAGATCAAGGCCCAAGATAAAGGCCCAAGATAAGCGGGCGCTGGGCGATTTTTACCCCTCGGTCCTTCTGCCATAGCCCTCGGTAATGCTGAAAAATAAACAACCGAGCTCTGATATTTTCTCCAAATCAGTGCCTGTTGACGATCGGAAAGCTTGCCCAAGACATCGAATTTCGAGTTGACAATGCTGCCACGCTGGATTTAATAAAAGTTAGCTCCCGATAGACTAAAAGTAGCTCCCGGTTCTCAATAAATCCCATGATGGTAAAAAAGTCATGTATCTTGAGCCTTGCTCAAGATACATGACTTTTAAGCTAAATTATAACAAAGTCAGTCTTTTGCGGTACATTTTTACCACTCCCTGTAAATTAACTAAAGTGCTCAACAAAAGAAAGTCATGCACTTTGTTTATGTCCTCCTACAGGGTGACTTCCAATTGTTTGTTGACCAAACAGATTAGATAGACATTTGCATGAATCTTTTTAGCACAATTTGATACCAAATGAGCTACAAAACAACAAGGATAAGCCATGATAAGCTCCATTTAAAGAAAATCTGTGACGTTCCCAAATTTGCATTTTAAACACACTAAGCGGAGAGAAAATGTTATGTATGCATTGCATGGCCTGGATGACCGCTGGGGATATCGATCACACGTTGCAACTGTGTTACACTAACCACACATGCATGACAGTTTGAATTTGAATAAGCCCGCGTAGGGGATATGTGCAGTGATCAATATGGGACAAATAGGGGATATATGTTGGTAACCTACAGTCTTTTCTCCCGTGGAGTGTATTGAATATGCAAATTTGGAAATGTCACAGATTTTCATTAACTGGTGTCTTATCTTTGTTGTTTTTGTGGCAAATGTGGTACCAAATTGTGACAAAAAGATTCATCCAAATGTCTATCTACTCGTGATTGGTCAACAAATAATTGGAAGTCACTCAATAGGGCATAAACAGAGTGTATGACTTTCTTTTGTTAAACTCTTTATCAGGCAATGCTGCTTTGTAAACAACTGTCTAACCAACACTTCTGGTTGGTCCTCTGGACTCTCCCCCGATGTGAAAGCTATTTAAATAAAGGTATAGACCCCCAAAACATTTTTTTTGATAGACAGAGAGAACATGGGCTGCACACTTCGGTTTCACTTACAATTTTGTGGTGTTAGCTATATCAGCTATTACACCACTGCAGAAAAACAACTAAATGTGCCACATCACATGAATTATAATTATCTATACTTTTTATTTTGAGACCACATTAAAGAAAAGTCTTTACTCTACCTATTTGAGAACTTTCGGATTAATTTGGATATTTCTTATGTTTTTCTTTATTTTGTAAATTGTAAATTTGTAAATAGAGAGTGTTTTTGAGAAAAGAAGCAATTATGGGGAATTTGGCAACGTGCCAAAAACCTAACACACAGTAAGTCTATATGGGGTTTTTTGAAGACAAAAAAAAAATTGGCACTTGAGTTAATCTTGTCAATATACACATCCTGTATAATTTTGAAGCGAATCTGAGATGTGACGCCGTAGCCGATATAGTTACCTTAAGTTTAATCAGTTGAGAGAGTGAATTGCTGATGGACTGATTTTCTTTCATTGATTCAGATTCAAGAAACCATGGCATCGTGAAACATCCATCAAACGTCACAACTCACAGATTACTGCTGATGTTGGCCATATCCATAAAGCCCAGAAGAGACGTGTACAGATGGAGAGAAAACGAAATGCTCAACTCAAGAAGCTGGGGATTGACTTCAAGTCTGATTCACTGGTAAGTGTCATGTCTGTCTGGTACGCCTCCGTCATGTCTGACAGTTAGTGACTTTCAAGATAGCTCTCCACTGTTGTCGGTCAGCAGCTACTTTGTGTACCCCTGTTAGAGGTTGTCCAGTAAGATCTTTGATTCTGTCCATCCACCTTGCTCTAGGTCGCCCGCATCTTCTTGAGCCTTCAATTTTCCCCTGCAATTTTCCCCTGCATAAGGACCTTTTCAAGGCAGTTGTCCTGACGTCTGGCTATGTGACCGAAGTAGCTGAGAGTCACTGAGTCGATCAAGTGTCATGTGACGGTTTTAAAAAGAGTGACTTATAAGCTCTCTAGTTTTTGGATCCATTTTTTTTGGACACACTGTATAGATCGCATAGAAGATTCAGCAGAGAACTTGAACAAGGTAAATGAATAGTGAGGAGCCAACTACCGCAAGTTCCACAACTTAAACAAAAGTAAACATAACCCATATCCAACCTTTAAAATAAAGGACATGAGCCGGTGCAGGACTCGAACCTGTGACCTTCCGAACAGTAGCCTATATCAGACGCTCTAACCACTGAGCTAACCGGCCGTCTCTGATAAACGAGTTCAAACCAGATAGGAGTGATATAGAACATTCTAAATCAAAACAAACAATACAACAACACAAGGTATATGAGAAAAATATGGGGATTTGTTTGATATCAAAATATCTTGATGTGTAAAAAAACCACATGCCAAAACCACATGCTAAAAATAAGTGATGCACCTTTCAATTAAAATTGCATACAGTCATCAAAAAAGTAACTATTAATAACTCTTAAAATATACATGTCCTACCTAAAAATATTAAATTATAAAGTTGTTAAAAACTTTGTCTTCTTTAATATGAGAAATTGCACGCTAGGATCGGGTGATTATTGAGGAAGAAGCACTCAAAAATGTAAGGAGAAGTCCGATTTTCATTTTCACATTTTTATTTTCTACACGCGGACCAATCTACGGGTACCTTATTATTGATTACCGGTAGTACAATTGGGGGAAGCATGCTTAGGTTGGACAGTCGGCTGCATTGTTCCGATGGATCAATACGCCACACACACGCTACCTGTCATTCTCTCCCCCGAGATGAAATGTAAAATATGAATTTGAAATTGTGACTTTACCTTACATTTTGGATTTTCGCTGCTTAAATATTCAACCGATCCTAGCGTGCAATATCTCATATTAAAGAAGATAAATTTCTCAACAACATTATAGATTAATATTTTAAGGTAGGATATATATTTTAAGAGTTAAAAGCCCATTTATTACCTATATAGTTACTTTTTTTGATGACTGTACATAGTCCGGACGGCACACTTTATACAGCGTGGGACTTCAGATATAAAAAAATCAACAAAAGCGTGGGGTCAGAATATTTCTGATATAAAGGGTGTAGTTGTATAAAGCGTGGAGATAAAATAAAAAGGGTGGGTGTTTCTCAGCAATCATCAAAATAATCAAAATACCGACCTTGTCGGCTCGCTAGCGCTAGTTATGTCATAAATATGTATCCGATATCGAGTCCGATATTATATCGGACCCGATAATTGCCTATAATAGGCCTACTTCGATTCAAAATTAAAAATTCGCCATCTTTAAATTGGTTTGTACAATAGGTGGCGCTATATAACAACAAATTTCAAACCAGGGAGCTCCCTGGTTTGTTGTTATAGCGCCATCTATTGTTGAAATTGTGACATTTTTTCAAAATGGAAACTCGACGGGACTGCGAAAGTGTCGTACGCAGTGTAATATCACATTTTAGGGAGCATAAAAAATGCACTGATTTGATGAAATAAATCCATTTGAAATAAATCTCCTCTATAAATTTGCATTAAATAATCGTGATATAGCCAGCAAGGTGTTTTTTAAGTAAGCTTTTTTTTTTTTCCAATTATTTTTGTTGATGAATAATTTCGGGAATCCCGGGATCTGCCCGAAAAACAAAACGGCTCCCGGGATGTTTCTGCCACTTTGTCCTTTCTTACAATGAGTGCCTTTTCAAATTTGAATGCACAAAATGATCAAAATATCCCCTTTTTGGTATAAAGGGTGGGGTTGAACATTCCCAAATAAAAAGGGTGGCTCTGTAAAAAGGGTGGGGCAAAAATAAGAAGGGTGGGGGTCTGACCCCTGTCCGGACAGTGCTGTACATGGATTAACTTACATTCCAAAATGTATTGTCCATTGGGTTTTCTGTCATAACAAATAGGAATAACAATGTGATGCCAGATGAATTTAGAGTAATGACATCACAAATCAGTATGGGTCGTGTCCCCCTCCTATTTGGTCAGGGGAGGGCTTGTGTAGTTGTATTGCTTTTGGTTTCTTCATCTGTGAACCCCTCTCAGCCTGACTAGAGCCTTGTGTAGTTGTTTTTGCTGTTGGTTTCTTTATCTTTTGAATTCATGCACATTTCATAAAATAATCAATTACAGGGAAGCAAAATATTTGTTTCTGCATTTTCATTAACTATGATGAAAATAACACAATTTTGGAATGAAAAAAAAAAATTGCTGTATAACCCTAACTCTAGTACACCACACGACAACAGATATCTTTTCCGACCCCCAAAATTCACCAGAAAGGTCCAGCACCAGGGCCAAGATCCTAGCCACTACACCACGGCTGTCAGTCGACACTCGGCGAGTATATTCGCCTCGTTATATAGCCTAGGTCCGTTTTGTAGCCCAAAAACCTGCACGCCGGGTTATAAAAACATTTGTTCCACCCAGTTGCCATGTGGTGCAGTGGAGTTAAGGTTATTTGAATCTAAATCTTCAATCAACCTAAATCCGGACAAAATAATAAAATGATTTTATTCAAAAATTTAAATGATCATTAAAGGTGTTTTATCATTTTTATGTAGCTTTCATCCATTTATATTATTAAAATTAAGATTGTGTTCTTTTGAAACTGTAATAATGATAAAATGTCAAAATTCTTGTATTCATCACAGGACAATGAATGGGAGAAACTCAAGGGTCCAGTAGAGGGGGCGAAGGCACCCAAAAGGAAAAGGCCTTCTAAAATGAAGAAACCCGGATCTCTCAAGGGAAAGAAAAGACCAGATAGAGCTCCACCAGCTAAGAAGTCAAAATTGTCAGCTGAGTTGGATGAACTTTCATCTGCAGGTGATGATGATGATGAAGATGTTGAAGAGGAGCAAAAAGGGAAAAGGTCACGAGCAGCTGCTCCATCGGCCCCAATGATGGAGGCGGAGGAGGATATCTCATCTGATGATGAGCCCGATGATGATTGGGCACCAAGTCTCAAAAGGTCAACAAAGATGGCATCTAATGAGGATGAAGAGGAGGAGGAACTTTCATCTGAAGAAGAAGAAGATGAGGATTCAGAGACAGTTGCTGATCAAATAACTGAAAAAGAGGAGCTGCTCCCGAAGAAGAGAGCTGCTGCTCCCAAGGCCCCGCTGATGGAAGACGAAGCCTCATCGTCAGATGAAGAGTCCGATAATGATTGGGCACCTGCTGTTAAGAAAAATAAGAAAGCCTCTGTGACTGATCAGAATACAGACAGTGACAATGAAGAAGTTACACAAATTCCAAAACAGATCAAAATGTTGAAGAAAGATAAAACCCCTGGAAAGAAAGCAGCAGTACCAGCAAAAGCTAAAACACCCAAGGTAACCCCTGCTAAGTCCAAAACTCCCAGGAAGGTAGATGCAATCCCAGCCAAATCTAAAACGCCCAAGAAAGTAACAAAATCTTCAGAATCTAAAACACCCAAGAAGGTAGTAACCTCTGAAGAATCTAAAACGCCAAAAAAGGCAAAGGCGACCCCTGCTAAGTCTAAAACACCCAAGAAAGTAACAACAACTTCCGAATCTAAAACCCCCAAAAAGGTAGTAATCTCTGAAGAATCTAAAACGCCAAAAAAGGCAAAGGCGACCCCAGCTAAATCTAAAACACCCAAGAAAGTAACAACAACTTCCGAATCTAAAACACCCAAAAAGGTAGATACACCTTTAGGTAAATCTAAAACACCTAAAAGGGTAGGTGCAACTCCCGCCAAATCTAAAACCCCTAAGAGGGTAGCAACCCCCTCAAAACCTAAAACCCCCAAATCAGCTAAAAAGACACCCACATCAAGAAAGACACCTGCCATCAAGGTATAGTCCAGGAAAGGTGTTTTCTTGTAAGCATCTGTGCAAATAAAAGCATGGAAAAAGAGGAGTTTTACCACAATATGGGCCCAAATTTAGTATCAAATTCATCAATTTGTGGAAATATGGGTGTCATTTTCCAGAAACATCACTCTGCACCAAATGTGTTTGGAGTTTTAACTGAAGGATATCATTTACTTTTTGTTAAAAGTAGCATAAAATGAACGTAAGATTGTATCAGTACAAATCTCATTGCATTGATAACACCACTCCTGACCTTTTGACCTTGAAAAATAGAAAACCATTTTGTTGTCATATAAAAGAAAAAACAACACATAATTATCTTCTGGATATGTTTATTTAAAATAAAGAAATTCCGACCATAGTAAATCAGTTCCAAATTGGCGAGAAATATTCGTGTTTTATCCCTCCTCGCTCCAAAGTGATCCAAACGTACTTGCATGATGAGTGTGGCCATATGCATGCGGTGTTGCCCGCACGTCTCGCATATGATGCACAGTGCGCTTGTTGCCTTCATGAGTGCCCGCATCCTTCTATATTCATTCGCTGCTGTAAGGAGGTTTCGCCAATTTGGAACTAATCAAAGTATAGGTGCTTCTATGTTGGCTAATTCAAAATCAATAATCGGTACAAAAAAATGTGAGATATTCATTAAGTGCCCAAATTCCTACTCCATAATATGACACAAGATTGAGGGGATACTTGCAAGTTATGATGGCTTCACGCGACCAAATCCAACAAGAAAAAGCAAAGCAAATATGTGACCAGTCGCGTCAAAAGGACATGTTGTCGGCAAACACAGTTTTGAGATAGAGGGCAATATATTTGGTGAAACATAATGAGAATAATAAACAAAAATATGCTTCTTCAAATCATATCTTGTGATTACTAAGTCCGATAACATTCAACATGGTATCATTTTAAAGCTTAAAATGTTCTCTTTCAAATCATACCAATAACTCAGAATTGACTCGAGCCTCCAACATGTCCATTTTGACCTGACGGGTCACATATGTTTTTTTTATGGGATATCATTGCTTGGTGCATGCTATGCAGTATCAAGGAGTTGTAATAAGTCACGGCTAATCATCCATCCATGCCCGACTGCTTTCTATTTGTACCATAACATTAGCTAACATGTAGAGGGCTCAGAAACAAAAGGCCTTATCTCCATTTTTACCATTTTAAAAAGAGACTATTGAAGATTTTTAAACACATTGGGGAGATAGAGATGAGGCCTTGTGATATTGGCTATAACTTTAAAAGGGGTTGTGTTATGGAGATAAGGCTGTGTAACTGGAAAGAGAATTTCTTTCTGAACATTTTGATACCATAATCTCATTTAAAAAAAATGGAGATGAGGCCTTTTGTTTCCGAGCCCTCAATGATTGTGATGCGATCAAGCAAAAGGAGTCTGAAGTCGAAAATATCACTTAGGCCACACAAAAAAAAGTTGTGTTGCCCTCACAATCCTAAAATCGGGAAGGACGGCCGGCCGGATTTTATTTTATTTTTTCAATTTTCAATTTTACCAAATCAACGATTTTATACCTATTATTTCAGTCAACATGTGTGAAGATACTAAGGAAAACGCTTACTGGATGTATTTTCAACCCAATGGTGAATCTTTTGGTTTCTTGCCCATCTCTTTACACAGATTGGAAGATCTTGAGAAAAAAAATCTTGAAAAAATCTTGAAGAAAAAAAAATCTTGAAAAAAAAAAAATCTTGAAAAAAAAGAAAATCTTAAAAAAAAAGGGGAAAAAACAAAATCTTGAAGAAAAAAAAAATAAAAAAAAATACCCGGCCCACATTCTCAGAATTTTGACCTGGCCGAGGGCAACACAACTATTTTTTTTGTTTTGGCCTTATTTGTAGTTTTCTACTTGATTGTATTCAGCATTGCAACATTTGCAGAAAACCATAAAGAATGGACAATTGATTTGAAAGAGCAAATGAAGGGGTAGGGGTTCTAATTCTAAAACAAAAGAAAACAAGAAATTCTACCCTTTGTTTGGTTATATCTCATGAGCAATATTTGCTGCTTCTGACTCATTTTGCTTGATCACATCACATCAGTATAAGCACCTGGTCAGGAACGTTTGTGTGGGGTATATCTTATACAAAACACTCTAAAAAGCACATAATTACAGCAGTGTGTTTGTATCAATCTCACTTTATAACCATAACCATTCAGATTTTATTTGCAATATATAATAGCTTCATAATAAATCTTTTATTATGTGTTCACATTTTACTGCATACAATGAATCAGGAATAGTACAAACGTATTTTATCAATCGATATGTATTCTAAATAAAATGTCATTCGTACCAGATGATTTTGTAATTTTATTCTATTTCCAACTTCAATGTTGTAGCAATGTGATAGCCAGAGGAAGACAGAGGTTTAATATGTTTTACTCACCTTCCCTTAGGTACGCCATGAAAAAATAAATTGTTCAATTTATAAAAAAAAGAGGTTATGAATCACATTCTAAAGATCTAAACTTTAAATAGTTGCTAATAAGATGTGAATTGGGATATTTTATTATTAAATTACTTCATTCATGTTTAAAACAGTTTTAAAAATATTTTAGTGAAAAAAGCCCTTTTTTCCAGTTTTCAAAATTTGGGTCGGACGAGGTCAATCAAACAAACAAAAATTCTTGGCCTTATTTCAGTTTGTTGGTACAGTTGGTAGAGATAGGTTTGGTGATTGAGAAGTTACTTAGTTTACCAGGTTGAAATTATGAAAATAATTAATCTTTCCGCTTGTGATGATCGATAATGAAATATTCATTCTTCTTTGGATCTAGATATGGATCCGGAATCTCCTAAACTCTCTAGACAAACGCTCTCATAACTTAGATAATAAGAATTTCAAAAATGTAGGAATTTTAAACCTAAGCCTTTAGATGCATTTCTACTGCTTCTATACCAAATGTCCATGTTAGCTCATCCATGTAGAGTCTGCCTAAGTTCAAATCTCAGTGAATGAAATAAATTTGCCTTTTGTTGACCACCCCTAGGGGAAGATTCATTATCGTCAGGTTTGGGGATTGTCATCAAATTTGGCAGGTTGACATGACTCCTTTATTACAAGCTCATCTCCATCATTTTCCATTTTAGGCCACAAAGGTGAAAAGAGTAATACCATAGGGCTGATCAAAAGTTCAAAACCCTGCGAAATGTGTCGCTGCCTTCATGAAGTTTTGTCAACTGAGTTCCATTTTGCCACAGCAATATCAAATCCTTGCTACATTCCTGAATTCAGTACATTTTATAGCTTTTTATCACTGTTTTTACAGTAAAATCTTGTTAACACAAAATCTCATAACACTAAATTCTGGATAACACAGGGTGGCTTTCACAAGCTTTTACGACCCGTGGACAAAAAGGAACTCATTGGAAATAACCTGATACACAAATTATGAATTTAACACAAATAAAAAGATAAAATTGAAGGCCCAGCTGCGTTATTACAAGGTTCCACTGTATCATGATGCTATTACAGTATATGTTCTATTATCATGTGTGTCAGTTGATAATCTTTTGTTGTCTTCCTTGTAAACAAGTAGTAATGGAATGGTGAATATCAACATCCCCAGTACAGTCCAATTCATCCATAAAACACCTGTATTAATTAAAGAGAAGAAAAGGCCATCAAAATGAATAAGGACAAAAAAAATGTTGTGTTGCCCTCAAGTGCCAAAAAATTAAAATCAAGTCGGTAGGAAACCTTTTTTTTTTTTTCAATTTTTTTCATTTTTCATTTTTTTTTTTGGGGGGGGGGGGCGGGTGGAAAAATATATGGTTTAAGTCAAGACAAAATTGGATCTAAGGTAAATTTTGTCAGAATAAGAGAATAAATAAGGGATCATCATGCCAAGTAATGATTAGTTGCATATTAGTCTTACCAATATTAGGGATCATCATGACAAGTAATGACCCGGGGTGCTCAGTGGTCATTACAAGAGGGATATCATGTGTCCAAGAAGTCACTTAATTAGGGTAGTTTTTCAAGCTGGGGCATGTTACGTATGTAATAATAATAATAATAATAATACACGGCATTTATATAGCGCTTTTTACATACATCCATATCTCAAAGTGCTTTACAATTTATTCCTAGGATAGTCAGAACCACGGTTGCAGCCTATTATGGCGCAGGGTCCTATCAGTACAACGACTGTGACTACCTTAAATGCACAAGTAACAGGCCCGGGATGATCCCCTACTCTTAACGATAAGGTCTGTGACTATTTAACGTGTTCAGGGTGAAGCGTCTGAATACACGGGACCACCGGCTTTACGTGACTTTCCGAACCACGAGACAATTGAGACTAAGTACCTTGCCCAAGGATACAAACACGTTGACCACAGTGGGGCTCGAACTCACAAACCTATGATTGTGAGACTTGCTTCTGATCCACTGGACCAAACGTGAATAGGGTATCAAAACAAGCCAAATTAATCAAAAAGGGTATACTTTTTACATCATTGACTCTCGTATTTAGGGTCCTTATTTGCTCCATGAGGATTATAAATAGCCATGACACATGGGCGAGATATGTTACTCTAATTGTATCCTTCGAGAGTGAGCGATAAATCAGCTTGGCATTTGTTTCATAATACTTTTAGCTTATTAGGGAAGGAAAAAAGGGTTAGAAATGTATCATACGCGGTAAGAGGTTGAAACTATACAAATTACTTGCTTAGGGTATCAACATATTTTGAGTACTTGTTTAGGGTATCAACATATTTTGAGAACTTGTTTAAGGTATTGGAAATACTGATATTACTTGCTTTAGGGTGTTAAATACTGTGCCATACTTGTTTAGGAGATGCTTTTTCACCTTAACACGATTACGTATTTAGGGTACTTTTGAGCGCATGATATCCCCTTGTAATGACCACTGAGCACCCCGGGAGTAATGATTAGTTGCATATCAGTCTTACCAATATCAGGGATCATCATGACAAGTAATGATTAGTTGCATATCATTAGTCTTACCAATATCAGGGATCATCATGACAAGTAATGATTAGTTGCATATCATGAGTCTTACCAATATCAGGGATCATCATGACAAGTAATGATTAGTTGCATATCATTAGTCTTACCAATATCAGGGATCATCATGACAAGTAATGATTAGTTGCATATCATTAGTCTTACCAATATCAGGGATCATCATGACAAGTAAAGATTAGTTGCATATCATCAGTCTTACCAATATCAGGGATCATCATGACAAGTAATGATTAGTTGCATATCATTAGTCTTACCAATATCAGGGATCATCATGACAAGTAAAGATTAGTTGCATATCATCAGTCTTACCAATATCAGGGATCATCATGACAAGTAAAGATTAGTTGCACATCATTAGTCTTACCAATATCAGGGATCATCATGACAAGTAATGATTAGTTGCATATCATTAGTCTTACCAATATCAGGGATCATCATGACAAGTAATGATTAGTTGCATATTAGTCTTACCAATATCAGGGATCATCATGACAAGTAAAGATTAGTTGCACATCATTAGTCTTACCAATATCAGGGATCATCATGACAAGTAATGATTAGTTGCATATCATTAGTCTTACCAATATCAGGGATCATCATGACAAGTAATGATTAGTTGCATATCATTAGTCTTACCAATATCAGGGATCATCATGACAAGTAATGATTAGTTGCATATGAGTCTTACCAATATCAGGGATCATCATGACAAGTAATGATTAGTTGCATATCATCAGTCTTACCAATATCAGGGATCATCATGACAAGTAATGATTAGTTGCATATCATTAGTCTTACCAATATCAGGGATCATCATGACAAGTAATGATTAGTTGCATATCATCAGTCTTACCAATATCAGGGATCATCATGACAAGTAATGATTAGTTGCATATCATTAGTCTTACCAATATCAGGGATCATCATGACAAGTAATGATTAGTTGCATATCATTAGTCTTACCAATATCAGGGATCATCATGACAAGTAAAAATACCAATCCAGTGAAGTTAAACATCCAGTTTAGAGCACCTGTAGTGATACCCTCTGCTACGGGATACATGCCTTCTACTGTTATCTCATAGAATATAGGTAGGGTAGCGTTGAGTAAGAGACCATAGGTGATACATGAGATGAATAAACTGGCTGTAAACAAATGAAATCAGAAGTGAAAATCCTAAATAAGAGGGGTCCAGTGTCAGGCCTGGACAAAATTGGCAAATTAGGATGCTCCTTGGAGGGAAATGTTGCCCTTCCATGTAAAGAAATACATAAGAAATTTGCGTTAGCTTGCAGGCCTGTCCAGTGTTTTGGATACCTGCCATCTTACAAAGAACATGACATTGTTTTATTGCTTACCACAAGGTTCATACCCACAACCTTCCTCATTCAAACTAGCCTTGGTTCAAGGACACCTACTCCACCCCACCCAAATAGCAAGTCAAGTTTTTTTTGTTTGTCTTATGACCATGGCAAAATGGACCAAACAAATGTGACAAAAATTAAATAGTTTTACCAAAACATCAACTTGGACTTAAGACTAGGAGTAAAATCGAAAACCAATCCTTGTCACAGTAGCCAGCAGACCCTTTGTCATGCAACTCTTTGACTGATACTGTAAGCCAAGCATGTGCAACCTGCGGCCCGCGGGCCACATGCGGCCCGCTGACCTCTAATCTGCGGCCCGCGAAGCAATCCTAAAATTCCCACTGATGCGGCCCGTTTTAAACGGAGCTCCCTAGTTTTACACAAATGGCGGATTTATTTGGTGGTGTGCTCCCTTATAATTAGTAGGGTGATGCGCTGCATTAAGTAAATATAACCCAAGGCGTGATTGCGTGATAAAATCCCTGGTTAAAATGGCGCTTGCAGCAGCAACAGTGAGTAAAAAGAGGAAATTACACGAAGAGAAGCGGGTATTCCATGAGCAATGCACTTCGCCTCTCCCTTTTACTCCTCCTCCGGACGTGTTTTGGAATGTTTGACAATCACAATGCGGCCCGTGTGGTAGAAAAGGTTGCACATGCTTGCTGTAAGCTGTCAAAGATTTCTAGGGTTCAATAACCCTAACCAGTAAAGCTATGTTTTTCGTGCGTATCGGGGGGAGGGGGGAAAAGTACGATCTTTTTGACCCGAAAAATCACCAAGCACCCCCCGAGATTCGATCGCGGGACCATCCGCACCCCAGTCTGTCCCCCTACCAACTGAGCTAAACTCCCAGCGCATATGCCGGCTAAGAATTCCCGCCGACATATGCCTGGGGTAGGGATGTCATCGAGGCAATGCCAGCACCACGTGCACGGAGATGGTGTCTGGCAGTGAGATTCAGTGCGGTAAGGGTTAAACAGTTAGGTCATGACCAAACCAAACCCTCTTTAAATATTTCAACATTTTGCGAAATCGTCCAATTGTTATTCTGTTTTATAACTTACACATATTAAAAGCTATAACTCCATAGCAAAGTAGCACAAACCATACAAATGTTGTCAATGCACCTGTCATTAGTATAATAAGGACCCATTTCATATGGCCTCCAAGATAGTCTACACATCTGTAACATCAACAAGATATGATGCACTGGGCATGATTATTATTGTCATTTATTTCATGTAAGGCAAAGAAGAAAAAAACCCAACCTGTTACGGGTGGACGGACGTGTCAAGTAGGGTCGGTCGGTTATTTTTTTTTAAATTTTTTTTTGTTACCTAAAGTGTCACCAAAATCTGCAAAAAACAGGATTTAAAAAAAAAAAAGGGAACACAGATTTATTTTCTTCACAGATTTTTGGCCAAAAAATGGCTGATTTTACATGAGTTGAGCACAAAAACGCTTAAAAAGTGGGTCGGTTTGGCCCGTAAAACAGGGTTTTTTTTCATCACTTATGGCGTATTTCACAAAATGCATATTGAGAGGAAAAACCTCATTAATTGGGACATTCACTAGAGAAAATTTTAATATATTATTATTTGAATTATTATTTGAATTGAACAAAAATACACTTGTCAAAAGAAGTTCCTGGACACTCATTGAAGTTCAAATATTTCACATAAATATTTAATATAAATTAAACAATTGCATGTCAAAATAAGCAGACAATAATTCTCTATCATGTCTGTATGAAATTAAGATGTACGCATTCATGCATGGCTGAGCACATTCATTAAGCAATGGTAAGGTGCGTAAAAAGAAATTGCAAGAAATGAGCATTTACAGTCATTTGAATGGAGGGATTATCCAATTTTTTGCAATCTTCTTGCCATTGTCAAGTGAATGGGATCTGCCATGCATGAGTGATCATGTCTAAATTCCATGTTAATCTGTTAGAGGATTACTTTCTGCTTATTTTGATATACAATTATATATACACCTAGCACATAAAGTCCCTGCTCAGGTGCTTTGAGGTTGACTAATTCAAAATATATAATCGGTACCAAGAATCTGAGATATACATTAAATGAGCACATTTCTTCTCCGCAGTTTGATACCTCATTCAACAAAATCGAATGGATACTTTTAAAGTTATGTCGATTTCAATGACATCGCATACAAAAGAAAAGTGGCACTAGGTATAGGAAATCATTGATTTGTGTGTGATTTACCATAGACGGTAAAATCAATGTTTTACCTGTCTATGGATTTACGCACTGAAAAACTCACAGCTTATCAGCTAAGACTTGTATTCTTCACAGCCAGATACACCCTTTGTCCCGCACATTGCGGTTATCACTAAAGACCCATTCATCTGTCACGTTCAGATAGCACACAGTAATATCACACACAAATCAATGATTCCTATACCTAGTGCCACTTTTCTGTTGTATGCGATGTCATTGAAATCGACATAACTTTAAAAGTATCCATTCGATTTTGTTGAATGAGGTATCAAACTGCGGAGAAGAAATTTGCTCATTTAATGTATATCTCAGATTTTTGGTACCGATTATATATTTTGAATTAGTCAACCTCAAAGCACCTGAGCAGGGACTTTATGTGCTAGGTGTATATAATCATATATATAATTATATATATTCTATTAAATATTAATTTAATTTAAGTGTCCAAGAACTTCTTTTGCCGAGTGTATTATTATTTGAATTGAACAAAAATACATAGTGTGGGATGCGATGCAAATAAATTTTATGTACATTGTACTCATCATTTTTGCTTTATAAATTTAAATAACTTGTGAGAAACTGTACCTTGCTGCCACTAGACCTCCACATACACCTGCTATGTTTGTGTAAAACCCTATCCAACCTACTGTTTCCTGCAACATACAAAAAAGAATAATGTTCCCACATTAGGTATATGTATGAGAAATGGGGGAAACATATTTCTATGAGAGACTTTTGAAACTGATAACCAAATTTACAAGTTTTTCTAGTTGAAGTTTGCCAAATTTAAATAGCGCCCTAAGTTTGCCAAATTTGAATAGTGCCCTTTCAGTGGCGTAACCATAGGGGGGCAGGGGGTGCATTTCCCCCGGGGGGGGGGGGGGGGTCAGTGAACATACCAAGCGGGTACGCATCCGCGTCCAAAAAAAACGTCAAAAAGGCTCCAGATTTCACCACACGACGTCGACGTCTTTTTGAAAAAGGGGTACTTTTAAGGGGGCATCGCACTTTAGGGTATCCATTACAGCATCGAGGTATCGACGTTTAGGGGTACTAATTTATTTATGTGTGACTTTTCAATAAACATGCAAAATGTTGAAAAAAATCTTCAATATTTCTCCATATTTCCCTACTTTAATTGTATATCCCCGGTAATATCAAAAAAGTTGCTGATTTAGGGGTGCATTTACTGAGTGTTGGTAACCCCGTTTAGGGTAGGGTTTGTATGTGTTACGCCATTTAGGGGTATCAAAATAGTGTTCTGGTTTACGCCATTCAGGGTCCATTTCAGAGGTGCTTGGACGCGCATGTGTACCCGCTTGGTATGTTCACTGACCCCCCCCCCCCCCCACCGGCATTCCCCCTGCCAGAAGGGTTTCCCCCTGATGCCCCCAAATGAAATGACAAACTCTATGTATACCACCTATGTATACTAAAATAAATTGTCAGATATGCCACCCTGATGACATGCCTGCCCACATGCCCCTCTAAATTGAAGACCCTAGTTACGCTACTAGCACCCTTAGTTTGCCAAATTTATGAAAAGTAATTATTGCACCCTTGAAAAGTCAGGTGCAATTTTGCACCTCATAGGATAAAGTTAAATTTGAAGGCTGTATTTATAATGAAACATATCCACAGTACCTGTCCGACTTGGACTGTGTGCTTGAACATTGTGTCTAATTGTGTTGACCACGCGTTGAATACGCCAAGACTAGCACCAAAAGCCATTGCTGGAATCCAGAAATATCGGCTCCTATTATAAAGAAATATAAAGACAGATCTGTGTTTATCATATTTTTTGTTATACCTTTTAAATACAGGCTGTCTCATAAAGCTTACTTCTGACAGCACCTATTTTGACAGAAAACTTGACACAAGACGTCAGGCTGGTATTGGTAGCATTAGACTGCAACCATATTTTTCCTCTGTGCAAATGTCCGATGGATGTTGTCGAATGACAGAATGGCTCAGAAAGCTGCGATGAAAACCCAAGTCGAAAACGATGGTGGGAACACATGCCTCGTGACTTGACCGCGGCGGAGATAACATGTCCAGAGGTCAACGGGCATTGCTCAACTTCCTGCCAACAAATTGTTTTTCTTTGCATTTATTGCAGAAAACTTTATTAAATCAACAACATCTAGAATGTTGTCAAAACTACAGAACAGTTCCACTATAGAAGTAATTATTAATTGGTGCATTTACGGCAAAATAGCCTTTTCTGATATTTGTAGTTAGCGTGAAAAGTGCCACTATCAGGCGAATCAGCATTTTCCCAAACGCACCTTGAATATTTACTATTTTCATGAATTCATGGCACTTTTGGAACCAGATTTCAATGGCTCATTATCTCATACGGTGATTTAACATGACTGTTTCTGATATTTGTACTTACTGGTAAGTCTTGATTTAGTATAAATGGTTGAATATACTTAAAGGTATATTATGTGATCTTTCCAGGGAACACCCTCAACATCGAAAAACAAAATTGAAAGCAGATTTTCTTGCAGATTTACATTTCTGATCATAAATCGTACATACATTCCAAGTTACAGGGCGATACGATTCTTAATTACTTCAAAATCATGGTTTTAGAGTGAAAATAAACTGTCGGATAATCCGACAGTTTATTATTTTCACTCTAAATTCACTCTAAAACCATGATTTTGAGGTAATTAGGAATCGTATCGCTCTGTAACTTGGAATGTATGTACGATTTCTGATCAGAAATGTAAATCTGCAAGAAAATCTACTTTCTAAAAAAAATAATGAATAGAGGGCGCTCTCTGAAAAAGATCACATAATATGCCTTTAATACTTTCCCAATTTAAGCATTTATGAAACACCCTGTATATAGCCTATTCAGTGTGTACCTTGCAAGACGTTTAGCTCCTTCCAGGAAGTTGTCTCGTTTCTTATCAGCAGACAAACTCGGTGGTGTTGGAGGTTTTGGCGGGAAGTATAACCAAGCAAGAATGTTTATAAAGGCAACGCATCCTAAATCTGAAGTGAAAGAAATTATTCATGTATAAATATAGGTAATTGTGTACCATCTGGGGGGGGGGGGGGGGGGGAAGACCGAAGGAGTTAAAGGTGCAATATTGTACCGTTATTATAACTTTAATTGTGCTATCTTCAGAAGATAGCAATTGTGCTATCTTCTGAAGATAGCAATTGTGCTATATTGTGCTATCTTCAGAAGATAGCAATACGCTATATTCACTTTTACAACGTATTGAATTAAGTAATATTTTATAGAGTCCTTCTAATGACTTGGTACTGGTAGTCTTTTAATTCATTTGTTTTAAAGTGCTTATTTAATATTTTTAGGGGGAAATAATATCAAACAGCTTCTATAAAATAAGCAGTTATTTTTGTAAAAATTCTTTACGTTACTGTGTGTCTTTATTAGAACTTCAACTTTCTATAGCTTAGTTGGTAGATGATAGCTGACCTTTCTAAAACCTACCTATATATAACAATTTATATATTTCATCTATATGATCCTCCTTCACTGTTGGATCAATATCTGTATAAAAAGAGACATACATTTATTGAATACAATATGTGACCAGTCATCACATAAAAGGACATTGTTTTTAGATAGCGGCCAATATAAACTTCTCAAAAAAGGTTTCAGAAACTTTATTCAATCACCAAATTTTCCAGATATTTCGTAATGTATTCATTTTGTGTTTCCTCTATATGAAAAGCTGGTGTGTTCCACTGTCCAACGATACCTCATTTTGAGCAATCACTTGTTTCAGTGCCCAGCAACTTGCTTGAAAACATTGGTTTGTTTCAGTGCCCAGCAACTTGCTTGAAAACATGGGTAGGTCACAATCTGATGTGCCAAAATCATCACTATTTTGTGCTCAAAGGTCAATAGAGCATTACTCTACACTGTAGTTGTCTTTGTAACACTAGTTCAGTGATCTGACGACACAGTTGTTCTTTTGAGCACAAAATAGTGGCAATTTTGGTACACTCAGATTGTGACCTCCCCATGTTCTCAAGCTGAGCACTGAAAAAAGTGATTGCTACAAATGAGGTATCGTTGGAAAGAGGAACACATCAGCTATTTATAGAGAGGAAACACGATATGAATACATTACGAAATATTCAGAAAATTGGTGATTGATGAGAAGTTTATTTTGTTCAATATATATAAAGAAAATAATAGAAAAAAGTCTGATTACATTAAATATGATATAATTTTCAAATGTTGTGCTCTTTCAAGTCATACCAATAATGCAAAGTTGACCAGGGCCTCCAACATGGCTTTAAGCTAAACCTTGTTTAGTACAAGAATAGGGCCCAACATATTTACCAAACACCTACCTTGAAATAATTCAATATTTTGTTCAGTATAGATTTCAGTTGCAGGAGATAAACTGAAAGTAGACAATAATTTTAATTAATAATATTTATAAAATTATATTTGATTGATTGATTGATCAATCGTTTGATCGATATTGATCAATTGTTAATCAGTGTGCATTGTGCAGACTTGATTGATTGATTGATAGTATAGTTTCATTGACTGGTATCGATGGATTGATTGTCAATTAATAATATGTGCATTGTGCAGGCTTGTATACACTCACTACAGCCAGTCATGTTATATTTCTTAATTTATTCAAATATCTTGAAAAATGAATTTCCCTTACGTTGTCATATTGGTAACTTTGATCTCTGACACTATAGCTGGACCAATCAAAAATGAAAGAGCTACACCTAAGGCAGCGGCAGTTGATGATATTGCTGTTGCTGTGGTGCGTTGATTTGGAGGAAACCAAACAACAGATACCAATGGTGGACCTGACATAAGAATAGGGCCGGCTATTCCTATCAGTAATTGTCCTGCATTAGCTGTGCTGTAAAGGGATAGATGACATCTCATGGGGTTAGTTTTTAAGGTTCAGGTTTTGCTATCTTACTTACAATAAGTGGCAACAATGAACGAACAAATCTCATACTATAGTTTTATTTAATATGCTAGAAAATATTCTGCAGTGTAAACCCAAATGCTTTAAAACATTATGTAATGCTTATTTAAAGGGACACTAAAGAGATGTGTCGGAGGCTGCGCCCTCAATTATGATAAAAACTGGGATTAGTATATTTTTATAATTGTATTACATGTATGAACTTACACCTATAAGGATTAAGAAAACGTCGATTCAAAAATGCTCGTACAGCCGGGACAAGCATTTTACGTCCGACAGTATCCCCCTGCAGTGCGCGTGATACATAACGCGAACCATATTTGCATAGAGGGCGTTTTTCAATAAATAGCGATGATATTGTTTTAATCAAGTTTTGCTGTGTTTTTGTTAGTAGAAACAACAATAATGGCAATTTTTAATGTTCATCTTGAATTCTGAAGTAAATTTTTAAACATTTAAAATTTTCAACACCACTGAATGTCCCTTTAATGTTTTAAACAATATTTAATGTACGGTACTATATACAATAACCTTTACGTTCATCAAGTTCTTGAAATGAATCTTTTCATATTGTTTGCATACAGTAATTATTGTGACCTACATTTTGAGATTATCAACACCCACTGGCAAACATCTAACAGCAACACCAAGTAATGTAAAAGTCTCTGCCATCAAGAAGGTCACACGTAAACCTGTAATGAAGGCATATGTCATCATTATTGTACAGCCTCACATGTACATATAGATTTAGATTTATGAGTTAAATTTATTCAGGGTGTGGTAGTAAAAACAATTAATATTCATGCGAGTAAATGCAAAACGACAGTTCCAACTTTTTAAAATATTGTTTGTACTTATGTTCCCACTCCCTTAACACTTTCGGACCTGGAATTGACATTTCACCGGTAATAAATTATCTAAGATGTTTTCAACTGCTGACCATATGGTCCACTTTCAGGGGTATGAAGGTTATAATGGGGAATCATTATGTCCTTTGCAGTCTTGAAAGTGGACCACATAGTATAGGCAATGGACACATCATTAGATGATTTATTACTGGCGAAATGTCAAATCACAGTCCAAAGTGTTAAGGGCAGTGTCAACCTGGCACTTGTTTCAAAAATTGAATTTCATATTTCTCTATTATTTTATACTTTTATATGTATTCTATCATTACCATCATAAGTTACTAATCGGAAGCGATTATTTCCCGTTCTTTTGGGTGATTTAAAATTGTTGTTTTGGTAAGTTTAAGTCAGGAAAAGGCGCATGGTTATTTGGCGGGAAATTAAGCGGAGTTCCGCGCTTTTCAAATGCTGCGACAGCTGTTCGATCATTGCGTCGCGCGCTGAATCTTCCCGTGCGTAATACTAGACGCGCCGCTTAATATCCGCGACGTAGACGCGAAAAACAAAAGAGCGCAAAACAATGTCTAAAAATGTAAACAAAGGCCAATCTTACGATCATTTAAATTTCCGTTTTCTTCCAATTTCTTCACATTGTGACAATATAAATTGAATCTGATAGTTTATTTTAATTGTTCATAGTATACTCGCCTTTCCGGTCACACGCCGGTGTATTCCGAGAACATTTAGCTTTAAATGGTGGAAAATGTCAATATTTTTACTAAAACGCTGTTTTCTAGAAGTTCAAATTTGAAGGAATTTTACGATTTTTCAGACAGCATAACTAAAAAAATATCAAACTATCAGGTAATCTTTTACTACCATTGTGTAGGGGATTTTCAGCGCTAGGAGGCAATATTTTATTTTTTCGATTATGGATTTTAAACTCGAGATATGCATCCATTTCTATACACTTTTCCGATGTTTTTAGCAATATTTCCAAAACTAAGCCTTATTTTGGAAAAAGAAAATATTGCCTCCTAGACAAAATTGTCTTGTTTACAAAAATGTATATTAGAACTAATTACCATTTTTTCTTTTATAGTTATGCTGTCTGAATTTTGTTTTTGTTTTTTTGTTGTTGGTTTTTGTTCATTTCTCAAAATTTAGTTTATTTGGTATTACATTGATATCACCATCGGATTCCTTATCAAATTTCCTTT
Organism: Ophiura sarsii; assembly: GCA_035610835.1. NCBI lineage: Eukaryota > Metazoa > Echinodermata > Ophiuroidea > Amphilepidida > Ophiuridae > Ophiura > Ophiura sarsii. The sequence goes on along the minus strand of CM069456.1, from coordinate 5,817,413 downwards.
CTATAAATGTAGACTTTTATGTACTTTTATTCAAGATTCTCAAACTTAGAAGCAAAAGTTGATCATCAAAATAATAGGGTTGACACTTCCCTTAAGGAAGTTTTTGATTTGATTTTTTGAATTTTGTGAGTGCTGTAATTATTGAACTATTAATCAAATGTATATAAAAGTATACATTTTTGGAATGGAAATGGATCAGAGAATCCGAATTTGGCGTCAATTTTGACCCAAAAAGTAGATTTTATGAGAAAATCACAAAATTCACTTTTTTGACCCAATTTTTTTGAACAAAGCTAACAAAAAATAATTTTGAGTAAAAAATGGCCAAATCACTTTATAATGATGTTCAGACACTAATGAAGGAACGATTCATTTTTTTTAAAACCTAATCTAATATTTTTGAAAATGTTGACCAAATAGTTCCAAAAAACGTGAAAAAAATGATTTTAAATTTGTTTTTACACTTTTTTGTCAAAATTTCAAAAAATATTGGATTAGATTAAAATTTAAAAAATTCTTCCCTCCAGTAGTGTCTTAACATCATCATCAAGTGATTTGGGCATTTTTAACTCAAAATTATGTTTGTTAGCTTTGTTCAAAAAAATTGGGTCAAAAAAGTGATTTTTTGTGTGATTTTCTCAAAAAATCAACATTTTTGGTCAAAATTGATGCCAAATTTGGATTCTCTGATCCATTTCCTTTCCACATTTGAGTTATGGTTCAATAGTTACAGCACTAACAAAATTCAACAACAAACTTCCTTAAGTCCCCCTTAAGGGAGTGGGAACATATTGTACCACACCCTTGTAACATTTTAGAGGTTTAAATCATCTTATATGCAAGAGCTTTAATTTGAGCCAGCTTAATGGGTAATCCTAATCCTAGCTGAAGTTATGATTGCCACCGTTTTCAATGTAATACACCATTGGTTACCATGGCAACCATGCTGGGGAAAAAGAAGTGAATTTGCTAGATGTCTTATAATCAAGTTTTAACCATGATGTTTTTGCTTTGTACAGTCCTCAAAATAAGTAACTGACCAGGTAATAAATATGCTCTCAATTCCAAAACTATAGCTCCTATGTAAAACTAAATTATGAAGTTGTACGGAAATGTCTTCTCTTTAATTTGAGATATTACAAGTGAAGATTGAATTGAATATTAACTCAGTTATGTGTCCAAAACCAAAACAATGTCCGTCGTTCATTTAAACATTTTGTTCATCTACACGCAGCCTCGGACTAGCAACAGGCAGATTAATGAGTGACTGGTAGCAATAGCTCCGGGTAGGATGAGGATTGTGGATGCTTCAAATTGATCAATGCAGCCCACATACCTGTCACACTGTCTTGCGTGTTCAAAACCCAAGTGTGAAAATGTAAACTGCACTTTGTTATATCCTTTTCAATGTAGTGTTCTTAATTATTAAAGGAGCATTAAGAGATGTGGTGCAGGCAGCGCCCTCAATTACAAAAATATATGATAAAAACTGGGATTTGTATATTTTTACAATTGTATTACATGTATGAACTTACACCTATAAGGATTAAGAAAAATCAGCCCTCTTTGTACAACAAAACGTTGATTCAAAAAATGCTGATCGGGCCCGATCAGCATTTTATATGGATAAGGGTGGTATTCCAACATATTTAAAACATTGTTTTAATCAAGTTTTTGCTGGGTTTCTTTTAGTAGAAACAACAATAATAATGGCATTTTTTAATGTTACATCTTGAATTCTGAAGTAAATTGTGATGCGATCTGTGAAAACCCGTCGGATGTCGCAAAATGTGAAATAAGGATTATGGGTAAAATAAAAAAAATAAAAAAATAAAACTTTTATTTTTATTTTTTCATATTTTGTTTAGAAAATTAATTTCTAATACTTTATATCATCCCCTTTTATGAAATTTCACCTTCAAAAACTTACTTCAGTCACTTTTTTAATAAGCCTTATAATGTTATTCTATTGAACTATGTATCTTTTATGGCCTGTTTTCATGATTTCTTGTTTTGTAGTTTTTTATGACATCACAACCATCATTCACTCATAACTTTTTTTGTAGTGATCGTAGAAAAAAGATCAAAACAATTCTGTAATCAGAACAGATTCAGCTTTCTTATGATATAAATATCTCCAATATGAATAATCCCGACATGTGGCGGGTTTTCACAGATCGCATCACAATTAATTAAAATTAAAAAAATTTGACATGACATTGTGTCCCTTTAACAGATCTTCATGAACAATGTCTCAAATTTAAGAGAAGAAATTTCTTTGCAACTTTATCATTTAATGTTTTTACGTAGGAGAGCTAGTTTTGAGTTATATATTTATTACCTGGTCAGTTACTTATTTTGAGGACTGTAGATGTGTTAAAGCTGAATTATTCGTAAACTTCTTTAAAGGCATATTATGTCAGACGACGATGGACACGTGAAAACCTAAATTTTGAATTCGTATTGGAATAACACGTAATCGCGAATGTTGATCTAATCATTTTGAAAATTCATCATAGGTTAGAGGAAAATTTGTCCAATCCAAAAACCGTTGTGGGTGGCTAACCACCCGCAGTGTCAGTATCATTTTTTGAATTTAAACCGTTGTTAAGCATTCGTCCCATTCACTTGATCACATAACCTCGTTCGCATATTTTAACCTGAATACTCGTGAATACGCCCATGTCCAGCGTCGTCTGTATTATGTGATCTTTTCCAGGGAGCGCCCTCTATTCATGATTTTGTTAGAAAGTAGATTTTCTTGCAGATTTACATTTCTGATCATAAATCATAAATATATTCTGAGTTACAGAGCGATACAATTCCTAATTACTTCAAAATCATGGTTTTTAAGGGTTGAAAATAAAAAGGGTGTGTTTGTTAATAATTGTGTAACACATGTACTATCATCCTATGAGATGCCTTACCTAATTTATCCATTAAACTTGTCAATGGTATTGCAGTGACAGCAAACACAATACCGCCCCATATTGTGAGTAAAGCAATATCAGCATCAGTCCAACCTAGCACATCCTTAGCTAGAAGAATGGATCAAGGGACATTGTGTAAGGTTAATAAAGGAATAGAAACTTAGCAATGAACCAGTTGGAGTCTGGGTTTGGGCCTACAGTCCAGAGGGGTGAGTGGGGGGGGGGGGGGGGGGGGGGGGGTCAACCATTACGACAACATAAGACAATGTAATAAGGGTGTTTTTAAGAGGGTAAAAGTGTAACCTCTAAAATCGACCATTTTCAAGAAAAAGGGTACCTTTATTAAAATCCTGTCGATACTCGTTTAGGGGGTCGAACTGGGTAAAAAAGCCCACAAAATCTTCATTGTATGGTACATTTTTGCTTCAGAAGAAATATACATTAAGGGGGAGGGGGGGGGGGGGGTTCAGAAAATCTTGGGTGATGCATGCTTACAGCATTATATTTGACTAAGTTGCTATTTTTACACTAATTTGCCCGCTATTCTCCAACTACTGCCTTGGATCAAAGTAAAACCCCTTAAATTCCCCAAAAGGGTGCAATTCCCCCGAATGATAGAAAAGTTGCACCCCTTCACCCCACAACCCCCTTTTGACATGCCACTGATTGTTTCCTTCAAACACACAAGTGCCCCAAGGCAGGGCCTACACAATCAAGGCACCAGGTTATATGGCAAGGGGTGGGTGGGGTGTGGTAGGGAGAAGTTTGAAATTGCACCTCAAGGGATCGGAGCGAGACTTAACACTTTCCACACTGCTATTAGTTTTATGATATACAAAACAGATTTGTCAGAATTTCCTAATTTTCAAAGTTTATCTCAAGGATTACTGAACCAATACTAGGCATATTTGTACTTAATTCAATGCATTTCTCATAGTGATTCCAAAATATGGTAATGAAATTCAATAATGTTGACATTTTTGAAACATTTTTTTTGTAATGTCGTCTGCAGCAGGGCTTAGGCGCGTGGAAGTGTTGCTTCAATCCACCATACCTGTATCAGCTATAGGTCCCCATGTATTCCATAATGCTGTCTGTGTTGCCGCACCAAGAGAAAATAAACCAAGAATATACCAACGCCTTCTGTACGTGATGTATTCTCTCTCAGCTTCAGTGTCGTCAGAATAGTACTCATTTTCTAGAAATTTGTTGGAAAGATAATTATGTTTCAACCACAAAATGCTTTTATGAAGAAAAATGCATAGATTATTTTGAATCGGGACATAGGCCCGAAATAACAACACCTACGGGCAAACAAACCTCTCAAGTATCGGTTTTGTTTTTGTTTTTTACAAAAGTTTCTTGAATTTTGGGTGAATATTTCCAAAAAAATTGACATTTAAAAAAAAAAAAGCAAGATATTTTGGGAAATCTTTGTTGCAAATTTAAAAAAGATTCTGTTACTGGTGCATGTTTATAGGCAGTTATTTTTGGTGAGCCAAAGTGGCTGGTTGAAAAAAAATCCAGCACTGATTGTATACCCAAGTAATAATAATAATCATGTTCTTTCGGTTTATAATTATACATCATATCTGATATCAATGATGTCAGAAAGTAGCAAATGAAAGTGACTGAAAGTCATTTTAAAGGAGAAAAATCATAAATAATAACCAATTAATAAGTACTAGCGGCACGTGTTGAAAATTTATAACGAAACACATAGGAATAGAACAATATTTAAAACATTTTTGTTTTAAATCAAAATGTTTTGTAGCCTAATTCAAAAGTTTTTAAATTTCAATTAAAAAAAAATTGAAAATTACCCCCCGCCCGCACACGCCCCGTGGCATATTTCAACACCAAGGCCTAAACCTTAACCATCTCCCGTACCCCACCCGTCCCTCCCCCTCCCGGCCCGCCCCCGTCCAGTGGCATATCCGTTACGCAATTTAGCATCACATTTTTTCATTAACCCCCTGTCTCCCAAACCACATTACATCATTACACACAACCCCCATTCGTCACCGCCCCGCCCGCCCCTCCCCGTGGCATACCTCAAGTCCAAAGCCCAAAGTTCCCCGCCCGCAATTTATCTCAACGCCAAGGCCTAACCTTAACTATCTCCCGTAGCCAGCGTACTTCTCCAATATTTGTCCGCCCGCGTGTCACATACAGTATCAAATCCCACATCTGACACCATCGTTACGCAATTTAATAATACATTTCTTTATTAACCCCATCCCAAACTACATAACCATAACATAACCTAGGCCCTAAAGGGATCATTACACACAACCCCTAACCGCCCCGCTCCCGCCCCGTGGCTTATGCAACCCCAAGGCCTAAACCGAAACCAACTCCCGTGGCGCAGTGTATTTCTCCAATATTTGCCCGCCCGCGTGTGGGGGGGGGGGGGGGGGGGGGGGGGGGGGGGGGGGGGGGGTGCGTGGGTGTAGTGCGTGTGCACGTTTATTTTGCATGGCGCACTGCTGCGCGGTTACTGCTGCATGGTTACAGTGTACGCAGAGAAAAACAAACATGGCCCATAGAAATTAGTCTCAAAAGCCGGGCTGAAAAGGCCTAAATTGGACATCATTTTGCTCATATCTCGGTCAATTCTGTACGGTTTTCGGCCATTTATAGCTTATAACCTGTCTCAAGACATCATCTATTATCAGTGGAATATTCACGGCTTTAAGACGCAAAATGAGAAAGCCTTTTCAGGATACACACATACATACACACATACATACATACATACAACATACGGTGAATTATAGTAAGACTAGCGGGACGCCCGTCCTACGGACGGGCTCTCCCGCTAGGGAGTAGGGCCTACCAGATAGAACACCTACAGGCTACAAATGAAACAACACAAAATGTTGGAAAATCTATAACGAAACACATAGAAATAGAACAATATTTAAAATATTTTTGTTTTAATTCAAAGACCCCCCCGCCCCGCCCACGCCCCCGTGGCATATTTTAACTCCAAGGCCTAAACCTTAACCATCTCCCGTACCCCAACCGTCACCATCCCGCCCCCGCCCGCCCCCGCCCCGTGGCATATCCGTTACGCAATTTAGCATCACATTTCTTCATTAACCCCCTGCCTCCCAAACCACATTACATCATTACACACAACCACCATTCGTCACCGCCCCCGCCCGCCCCGTGGCATATCTCAACCCCAAAGGCCTAAAGTTCCCCGCCCCGTGGCTTATCTCAACGCCAAGGCCTCACTTTAACCATCTCCCGTAGCGCGGCGTATTTCTCCAATATTTGTCCACCCGCGTGTCACATACAGTATCAAATCCCACATCTGACACCATGTTATGTAATTTAGATTCACCATATCATGTTTTGTTTTACCAGAAACCACATTATTTCGTTACCTTATGACCCGCTGCCGCCCCCCCCCCCCCCCGCCCGCCCAGCCGTCCCCGCCCGCTCCCGTCTCCGCCCCCGCCCCGTGGCGTATCTCAACCCCAAGGCCTAAACCATGATAACCAACCCCGTGTGACGCAGCGTATTTCTCCAAGTGCCCGCCCGCGTGTGTAGGGGTGCGTGCGTGTGCGCGTTTATTTTACATGGCGCACTGCTGCGCGCTATGTGTAACGCGCGCCGACTGCATAGTTACAGTGTACGCAGAGAAAAACAAACATGGCCCGTAGAAATTAGTCTCAAAAGCCGGGCTGAAAAGGCCTAAATTGGACATCATTTTGCTCATATCTCGGTCAATTCTGTACGGTTTTCGGCCATTTATAGCTTATAACCCGTGTCAAGTCATCATCTAGTATCAGTGAAATATTCACGGCTTTAAAATGCAAAATGAGAAAGCCTTTTCAGGATACATACATACTCACATACATACACACATACATACATACATACAACATACGGTGAATTATAGTAAGATTTTGTAATGTCGGACATGGGTGGGAAACAGTCAACTGAGAATGAATTTAAATTGGTCCAATTATTTGTTGACAATGGGTAAAGGACAGGTGTAACATAAATATATCCCATTCTATTATGTACCCTTTGCAATTGAATTTCAGTTGATCAGTGGTTTTTATACTAGGGGGGGGGGGGGGGGGGGGGGGGGGGGGGCAAACAGGGGTCAGGAAAAAAATCTGGGGAGGAGCCAGAGAAAAATATTGTGTGGAAAAAATGTGATGCAAAGCGTGGGAAAATGTTACCTTTCAATGTTGAACTAAACGACCAATTGTAAGCTAATTTTTGTAATTTTGACAATTGTTTGGGGAGGCGGGGGGGGGGGGGGGGGGGGGGGGTAAATAGGGTGAGTAAGAATATTGACCCCCTCCCCCACATGCTTCCCCCACACACCCTACAAAGAAATATCCAGATATTAGAAGATAACTTAAAATCACATTTATCTTTAATTTCAAAGAAATAACTCAATCACATTTTCTTTAATTTCAAAGAAATAACTCGGAAAATATAAGTTGTTAGCATTCGCAGAAATGAAACCAAAGATTAATGATGTTTTTAATTGTCATGTTATCAAAATGCATATATTAACCGTAAACACATGTGTCCCGTACATCTTTCTATGCTTTCAGTTTTGTATGATATTATATGTGTTTAACCCTCACTTTGATGCATGCCTATATAGACAGGTTTATTTACAATTGATGTATTCAAATAATAATTAATACCTACCATTTATAGTTGGCAAAAGACTCTCGGTTTCACTATAACGTCTACTTTTGTTCATGATATCCGTCATTGTAAGACCATCACATTATTTGAACTTCATTGACATATTGTTGCATGGATCAAACACAGTCAAACCACTGATTGTTTGTATCATTTGGTAAATATATGTGCTGTCTCTGTCAAAACCTGGTATCTCCATTTGGCCCTTCAGCATGTATAAACTAATGCTTCCTATGTATGCCCAAGGCTGTCAGCTCTAAACATGTTCAAGGGCCCAAAATACATCTATTAAAACCTTGTTATTACATGCTCATGCCCTGAACATGTATATAAAGCCACACATCCTATGCATAACCGTTGGGCAGCTTTACTTTATACATGTTGAAGGGCCAGAAAAACTTATGAGGTTTTGTCAGAACAGCGATGATATATATATGATGAATCCAAAGTCCTATTGTCTTCTCATATCAACTACTGACCTGGTTATGTAAATAGTATTTACTATGATACTGCCCAGTATTGATTTGTTTACTGTAAGACTGTCAGTGATATCATATAGATAATCAAGATGGGGATGGACAAGCAGTGGCGTAGCTAGCTTATTCATATTGGGGGGGGGGGGGGGGGGGGGGGGGGGCGAGAAATGAAATTGAACTGACAAGAATTATGTGAGTCAAGAAATGCGTGCAACATTTTTCGACTTTACACCTACTTTTTGCACGATCGAGGTACATTTTGGCTCTTAAGGGGGCTGTCAAGTGTCATTTCGTATTTTCCAGGAATTTCACTTTTCTTCATTTTTCAAAACTTCAGAGTGTTATCTATCAGTACATGCAAAGAAATTTTCAATTTTGAAATTCCAAAAGCCTATTTAGAAGGATTTAAATCCCTTATTGTGATCATTGACAAAGTAGAATGGAAAAGTCTGCCCGCAGGGGATCAGCGAAACTCCCATGCGCCGCGTATCCCGTGTTTTGTTTTTCACGCAAATTGGCACGCGCCAGTTCGCTTAAAATACGCGACGCTGTTATTTCGAAAGCCGTCAGTGCGTGCTGCGTTACCCGCTATGTTTTTGCCGCGTTTGAGGGCTTGTTCATACGCATTGTTTACGCATCGGAGGCCCGACTTATCAAACCGTCATTTTTGCCGGGGTGTGGCTGAGCCTGAAAGCAAGTAGGCCTATTAGTAAAACAAGGCTTTAGCACAAGCGTTAGTGTTAAGGAGTTTGGAAAGAGAGAAGGAAAAAAGATAAAAAATAAAGGACAGAGAAAGATTTTGAATCCATGATCGGAGTGAAAAATTGTAAGGAGATCAAAAAGACTTACACCGGGTTTTATCCGAAGACGTTAATGTTTTGTTTTTGTTTGGCCTTTCGATGTTGTACAAGTCCGTTCCACCCGCCCGTCCATCCAATAGGCCTACCTGTTTATCTATTTATTGTCATTACTGAATATGGTAGGCCTATTACTTCGTATCGTTGTTAAGTTAGCTAGTTCTCAGTTAGTTCAACTCGGTGTACTAATTTGTCATTCAGTTATATCAAACATAATATCAATTATAAGTGCCGTTTTACCTAGGCCTAGCTACATGGGCATGATCGGAGAAGCATCCTCGGGCCGATGAGCCGATGCTATCAAATGGTTCACATGGTTATCTCATAATAGTCTAACTTTGTATAGTAGGCCTACATGTATTTGCACACGCGGCAATCAAACACACGACATGTGGAGTTGGGGGGGGGGGGGGGGGGGGTGGGGGGGGGGGTGTATGGGCCATGGAGAGCAGGGATGGACAGCCTCTCCTGGCATGTATTTTAATATACTATCCATTATAAGCTCATTTATTCAGTTATGATATATATGATTTTATTGGCACAAAATCGCGACCCGAAGGCCGAATTACATTGTACAGGAAAGTAAGGAATACATATAAAACAATTCAATACACAAATAGACAACATACTGGGCAGGAACGTGGCAAACAACAAGGGACAAGGCCAAATACAGGATATGCGAAGCAAATTATGGGAGATCACTGTTGATCAACTTCACATAATAAGGAATGGGGCTTTCAGCATATCTGTTTGTGCGAGCACGAGGCTGGGTGAGTTCGGCATTGTTTCTCAATTGTCTACCATGAACCTGACCTCTGCATGCAGGGAGCAACCTTTTAGTCCTGCATTCGGCTAGTGACTGAGCAAACTTCAGAGAATGTTGCTCCCTCCGGGCAGACAAATAATCAAAATTACATACATCTAAAGCATTACGATAGGAAATAAAACTAGGACCAAGGATAATTCTTAAAGCTCTCTTTTGGACTCTCTCAAGTTTTAGAGCTAGTTTGGATGTGAGGGCACAATGCCAGATGACGTCAGAATATTCAAGCAGAGGGCGAATGTACCCCCTGTACACCGTCACTAACTCGGATGTATGAAAACCAAAACGTTTAAGAGATCGCAACATAAAAAGTCTTTTGTTGGCATTCTTGCACATGTGGTCAATTTGTGTGTCCCATTTAAGATCATCCTGTAACCAAATGCCCAAAATTTTGGCAGAGCTAGCAAAAGAAAGCTGCGATGGACCAATTTTTAAGTCAGGATGGGGAGGGGGGTCTTGCATGAAACACATCTGCATGGCTTGGCATTTGGCAGGGTTGAGTTTGAGTTGATTAGTAACAGACCAATCCAGAAAGCCATCAAGATCAGCTTGCAAGTTGCTACTCTCACTAGAGGAACGATTTTCGGCGAACGTAAGATCGTCCACATATTTCCAATAGTGGGAATAACAACTCTCAGCCGCATCATTGATAACTGCCTGAAAGGTTATGGGTCCAAGTTTAGTTCCTTGAGGAACACCAGCACAAAGGGGCAAATAATTGGACACGGTTTGGTTATAGCGCACGCATTGGCGACGATCATTGAGAAAACTACATATCCATGGAACAATAGTCCCCCGGACCCCCAAGGCAATTAACTTCTGAATAGCAATAGAATGATTTACTAGATCAAATGCCTTCGAAAAATCAGTGAGGACTACTGTTCCGATATTTTTTGGCTTGTCAGCACCTTGGAACAAGAAATGAGTAAGATTCAAAAGATAGTGCGCAGTTGAAACACCTTGAATGTTACCGAACTGATTGATGTCAATAGAATCTTGAATATCTTGCACCACCCATTTAGCAATAAACCCTTCAGCAATTTTGGCAAATATATCTGTCAGTGATATTGGTCTCATTTTATCAATGGAGGGTGGAAATTGTTTAGGAATGGGAACAACAATTGCCGACCTCCATTGGTGTGGGACCACCCCCTTCTTTAAAGGAACAATTAAGCACGTCCGTGAGTGGACTACTCAGTTCGTATGCAAACTCTTTTATGAGTTTGGGTGGAATGCCATCAGGGCCACTGGATTTGGATGTCTTAACTACCTTGAGCACATTATATACTTCCCATGGATTTAGTTCAGGGGCTACATAATTGACAGGCAAATAGGCAGGGAGAGCAGACATATTTAAAGGTTCAATATGGGATGAAATACTGACAAACTTGGAATTGATGGCATTTGCCATATCCTTGTGATTTGTTCTGTCAATACCAGGTATATGCATATCAAGATCAGATTTTGTTGAATTGGTCATGGATTTGATCCTTTGGTGCCATTTACGTGGCTCAGTTTTTTGCAGTTTTCTTACTCTTTCAGCATTATAGTTAACTTTGCTTGTTCAATCTTTCTTTTAACTTTATTTCTAAGTTTACGCCATTTGGTGGTGTCTTTCTTTGCAAAAGCAGTTTGGCGTTTAGTGATAAGATGCTTAATGCGTGGAGTCATCCATGGCTTATCAGATTGATGAACTTTAACATGTTTAATTGGTAAATATAAGTTCATGCCTTTGTTTAGAATAGAGTACATAGTATCAGTTTTAGCTTGAGTGCCTTTGCTCACATAGACCTCATTCCAGCTTTGATCCTGGATCCATATACCAAAAGATCTGATACTGGATTCACCAAAGGGACGAATCACACAAGATTTCTTTGTGTTATCAGGGATTTTGTGCTTTGGTCTCCATAACACACAAGCATGATCACTCTTGCCAATTGGTGACAATGCTATGGGAGGATGGTAGTGGTCCTGGATATTGGTAAGAATAAGGTCTAATGTTGCTTGGGCCCTAGTTTTAACTTTAACCACTTGTTTAAGATTGTTTCCACTTAGGATTGAGTTTATGTTCATTCTGTTGAAGTCTCCAGTGATACAAAAACCCATCTCAGGGTAGCAGGTGCGGATCTGATCTATGGTGTCTATTAGGTGACTTTCCAGCATGGGTTGTAATGGTGAATCCGTGACGATGTACACGGCACATATCGTCAAAGCTGACACACCTCTGGGTAACCGATGCGGTCTAACTTCAATCCAAACACATTCTAGCTCGTCGGGAATTTGAATGTCCAATTGTTTGGAGGGGATACCGTTCTTAACATATATCGCGACACCTCCACCACGACGATCATCTCTACTTTTAGAAAAAAGTGTGAAGCCAGATATACTTGTTTGGTTAGTGTGCATTTGAGGGTTAAACCAAGACTCGCTAAAGACTGCTATGTCCACTTTCTTTTGGCGAAGCAGAATGTCAACTTCATCCATTTTGTTTCCCAGGTCTAAGGCCCCGCTGTTAGGCCTACGGTTTGGTTGGTGACATGCCATATAAGACAAAATAAGTTCCAAGATAACCAGAAGTAGGCCTATACGGCCAAACAAGTCATGTTTCTATAAAATCCTCCTAAAATGTCATAGTTAAATTGAATAATATAAAATTCTGGAACATTCCAAATGAAATTCGGACTGAACAAAGAACAGAGATCTTCCCATTTCGATCGCTAAATGCCCATCATTCATATTTTGAATCAATGAAACGTCCGAATGTTCTAGACTGAAAGCAAAGGTGGAAGGGATGGGATTATGGTGGGAGAGGATGCTCTATATTTCTGCCCCTCGGACCCACCCCAATAAAAAAAATAGGGTAACATCGGTTTGGTTTATCACGAAGTTATGAGATGTAAACAATAGGCCTGATTAATTAAATGTGTGGTTGCACCTTTGATATCCTTGTACTTCTGTGTCCTCTCAATAAAAAAAAATCAATCTAGGTATTATAGGTGACAAGGCAATTCATAGGGATAGCCAATAAATAATAAAACCATGCAGTAATGGAAATACCGAATACTGTATATAGGCCTAGCACTAGAGCTAATTGTTAAATAATGACCGTGTTTTCAACGTTAATATCATTGTTATCTTCAGTAGATAGCAAACTACTTTTATAAGAGATCCAACCGAAATGCTTAATAGAGCTATTGTTATAACACTGAACAATCACTATTTAATAATTATCTTTGGTAGATAGCAATTCAAATCAATTTTAAAAGGATCCAAGTCCATTCTAATGGAAAATACTCATCATTTAACTACTGTGAAATGTGCTCCATTACCCACCAGTGGCGTATCTGATGAGATCGCTTGTCAGAGGGGGAAATGGTATCTTCCCGGTAGGCTTTAACTTTACAGGCTGAGGATTGCCGCCGCCGCCGAGTCCGACATTTGAAAACGGGGAGGGTGGGGGTGTTCTCAAAATCCACTCCATCCGATTCAAATTGGGGCCCTTGCTCCCCCGACCCACTGTATTTACAGAAAAAAAACCTTTTAGCCCGGTAGTTTGAGCTGTTCTACCCGGTCAAATCCGTCGAGGGGGGACACTCTGCTGATACGCTACTGTTACTCGTTCGCTTGACAGTTTACCCATAGACAATTCATATAGTCATTTTACAAACCGTTAAATTTATTTTCCTGCTTCCTTAAACATTAGACCTATCGGACATATATTTCAGTTTCTTTTTCGGTGGCGCTGGCATAACGAGGATCAAGTTCAGGTGGCATGTTGTGGCCTTTTACTATTTATGATGAAATTACAATTCGTGACGTGACTCATATTAATCATGTTAATCAGAAGCTTACCCGATTCCGTCTCTTTAAATATCTGAGGTAGAAGAAGAGAAAACATGTAGGCCTAGAGCCTACCAAACGACAGGTCTTAAATTAAATCTTCATCCCATTTCTTGCTTTCTCTCTGTTTCCAATTTTTCTCTCTCCTTTACTAAGTCCTTTATCTAGGATAGGTGTTGATTTTTACACCCAGACTACTCACTAATCCCGCCACGGTGCATTTTTAAATGATCACATTGATAAAGACTCGACTACACTGGCCTATAATGATAAACTCTGATGATTAGCCGCAGAGTGTTGCGCACAGAAATTAATACACGAGCGTCTAAATCTTTGTCAACCGGTTCAACGCGCACGCGTCACCATTTATTTTGCCAACTCAAAACATTCCGCGCGCGTCTGCGCTCATTGTCGATTAACGCACGCGCTTGAATGCGTTACGCTTCCTGGAAATTGTGAACGCACTTCGAATGCACATAAAATGGTATACGGCTTCTTTTTCAAACTCGACATCATGAAAAAGGTGTTTTTTAACACACATTTGAGGTTATTTTGATACCAAGAAAAGAACGGTTTGTAATGAAACTTTGCACGAAGTTGGGGATTTATATGTTTCCCACAATATCTAAAGAACAGGATTTGAAATACGTGTATTTCCCCGTAAACCATGATCAAACGGCGGTATTGTCACTTTTCACATTCATCGGTTGATTTCTTTATGTTCATTTTTGAGTAAAAATACGATTTACAGACACGATAACTCAATACAAACTGCATCTGATGGACAGCAAGTAAGTTTAACGCAACAACCATGATCTTCCCCAGGTTCCATTTTTTTGTTTTTTGTTTTAGGCCTATTTCCCGATTTTTCGGATCATTTTGTAGAAATTCACGTTTGTTGTATTTAAAAATCCCATTTTGTTGCCTTATTTGGTCAATAAATAAAAAAATATCTCAGATATCAAAAAACAAAAAAAATGGAACCCGGGTAATTTTCTTAAGATTACAAAAATCGTAGAAGGACAGATTTTCAGAAAATATTTTTTTGGTTACCTTGTCCGAATTGAAGACTGGTCAAAATTCTCGTTTTTTATGATTTTCTCCAAAATGGTTCTTTTTAGAGCAATTTTATGTTCATGGTTAGATTTATTGAACCCTTTCCTTCAAAAAAATGTATACTTGTATATGGAATATATGAATAATTACGTAGTTACGGCAGTTTTACGGAAGCTATTTCTGACACTTGACAGCCCCCTTAACAAGCTTGTAGCAAAGAATGTTGCATTTTGGGGACACATTATGCGCACATTATGTGCGTGTGTACTTTTGACCATCATAATTCCATGATTCCTGTTGTCAAATGAACCGACAGTGCCAATTTCAACCGATAAGACGTCAATATTGGGGGGGGGGGGGGGGGGGGGGATCGCCCCTGGCGTCCCTCTGGCGACGCCACTGTGGACAAGTGGGTATTTTCTTTTGAAGCTATGTGTGTTTCGGACCAAGGTCGCACACAAGCTGATGAAGCCTTTCGCTCTATCATGAAATAACTTCTCAACATCTATAAATCAAACGCCATTCTCGTTCCCAGACGCGTTATATCGGTAGGAATCGATTTTAACAGATGTGCTATTGTCTATCGCGCTCATGGGTTCGACTTTAGGTGTAATAAAAAACTGGGTGACATATTTAGTGTCTATAAACTTCACAAATAGCGTTAAATCTATATCGGTGAAAGTGTGTATTAAATTAATATATGTTTCACATATTAGAAGTATTTTAACTTTCACCATTGCTTTTTTTTATCAAACTAATTTTATGTATCCCGTTAGCTAGCATTAGATACTGTAGTTGCCGCAATAGACTATCAATACCCATTCTGTTTACTGTGGGCTTTTCAAACATGCTAGTCACACAGGTGTGTGTGAAACAGATCAGCTCCACACAACATTTCAATAGAGATAATCATCCCCTCTATTAACGATCTATGGTGATATATTGGTGTAACTGCTAGGGTGAGTAAAAAAACCTGCAATAGTGGAAAGAATTAGCCATCTTGTTTTCAAAACCCAAGTTCATGTTTGATTTTTTAAAAACTTTATAAACATCCATAAGATTGCAAAATGCCCGTCTCTCATTAAAATTTGAAAATTCAAGTAAATTTGTGATATAATTCGAATTTAATGTATCCTTTATTGTTTACATGGGAGATAAAATAATCAATTTACATAACCCATGCTTTGAATTGCTTATGTTCTAAATTTGAATAAAAATGAAATTATTCAAATTTTTTGTTGGCATATATTCAAATGTGAACATGAAATGTGTGCAATTTCAATTGAAAATCACTATTCTCGTGGACAAACAAGGTAAATAGGGTTGTGCAGCAAAGAGGCCGGTTCACCAAAGACAAACGAAAAATGCGATTGACTTCATTTTTTCACATAGAGTCAAGAAAAAATAGATCATTCTTGCAACGTTTAAGAAATTTCAAACTTCAACTTGGTTTTGAAAACAAGATGGCTTCTTTCCACTATTGCAGTTTTTCTGACTCACCCTGTACTTACAACGTTTAGATATACTCTCTGTAAATGAGCTACAAATTCACTCTTTGAGAGCTCGTGGAGGAACAGCTGTTTTCTGAAGAGAGTGAAAATCATGCACTCTAGCTAAAACGAGCTGTTCCTCCATGTGCTCGCAAATTACATTTACATATATATAATACTTGAGTAAGTGGGTATACTAGAAAAGTATTTTCCCTTGATTAACTATTTGTGAAAATAGCTGATTAACTATTTGTGAAAATAGCTGATTAACTATTTGTGAAAATAGCTGATTAACTATTTGTGAAAATAGCTGATTAACTATTTGTGAAAATAGCTGATTAACTATTTGTGATAATAGCTGATTAACTATTTGTGAAAATAGCTGATTAACTATTTGTGAAAATAGCTGATTAACTATTTGTGAAAATAGCTGATTTACTATTTGTGAAAATAGCTGATTAACTATTTGTGAAAATAGCTATGCGATATGTGATTTTATTGTTGTTGAAAAAATAGCTATGCGATATGTTATTTTATTGTTGTTGAAAAAATAGCTATGCTAGATGCAGAAATTCTTTGTTTATTGTATTTTTGGCCCACTTCCCCCCTTCTATTTCAGGTCAGAGTTAAACTGTTAAAGCTATATTATGTGATGTTTTTCAATTTTTCTTCTACTTCTTTATATAATGAAGTTTAACTTATGGGGAATGACTTTCCTAGACTCATAAATCTACCTTGACTGCATTTTTGTGAAAAAACCATCACTGAACTTTACTAAATCAAAATGGAAGTTTCTATTTTCAACATAAAGCATTCCATACTATTCTGTTCATTTGTATACAGTTACGATCATAGCCGGAAACACTGTTAATGGTGTTAATACGGTGTCAAACCACAGAATACTATTTACGAACAAAAACCTCTCGGAAAATAAGTTGTCGGAGCAGATCCTGACAGTTTATTTCAACATATTCAAACCATGATTTTAATGTAATTAGGAATCGTATCGCTCTGTAACTTACAAGATCTTTACTATTTACGATCAAAAATGGAAATCTGCTTTCAAAGTAAAAATCAAGGATAAAGAGGGTGTCACTAAAAAAAGATTGCATAAACTTTATGGACTTTACGGTTAAGACTAGTAAATACCCTATACCTATCGTTTGACCTACCGTTTTAATTCATTTTGTGATTATTTTCAAATATTGTTTAAACATTTCATATTCAAGAGTGTATGTAAAAAGAATGGTGATAAAAATATGAATAAAACATTCATCACCATACAACATACAATTTACATCTTGCCTGTCATAAAAAAAATAGAAAAATTGAAATAATTGAAACAGCTGTCTACAGTCAAATTAACGCAGTTGTAATTGGCAGGGGCGACAACATTCAAAAATAAACTACAACTTCAGTACATTCATATAACAGCACCTTATACCAATCAATTTATTGTCAAATAACCCGAGAAGATATACTATTTACAGAATATATTTGTTGATTAACATTACTTCAATGTTACATTATTATTGGCTGTGAATGTTAAAAAATAAAATGTGAGGATACTGGAATTTACATGATGAAAAAACCAACAAATTAACCTTAGGTTGGTCGGGATGTTTTCTTTTTCCCCCAACAATTTTGGGCAATTTTGGTAAATTTTCAGTAGGTTTTGAAATCTTCAATTATTTTGTTTTTAAATTAAAATCAATTGCAAACATTGTCCATACATTTTCTAAAAACCTCAAAACAAAACAAAACAAAATTTGAAGAAAAAAAGGATTGTCTAGCCCATACATAGAACAGGGCTTTTTTGGCTCCTATTTACCATATTGGTAGGCGCCAAAAAAGCCCTGTTCTATATATGGGCCTGACGATTTCGTTTTTTTCTTCAATTATAAATAATGGCAGTGTTTGTAACAAAATGTATCTGTGAGCATAATCGGAATTTAGTGCTACGCTACAATACCACATCTGCACTAATAATTGCCAGGTGTTACACAGGGTGAGTAAACAAAAATCAACTTTATTTAAAACAAAACCATGCCCGAAGCATAAGCGGTGTTTGTTTGCTATAATCAACAAAAGGAAGCAACGATTTCACCGTTTCCTTCAATAAATTTGACTATTTTTGTAACAAGACTTTTTTTGTGTGCGAAACCGAACAGATTCATGATTTTCATTGTCAATTAATTTATATTATTTATGTGCATGTATGGAACACAATTAGTAAACTGCTCACAAAAAGTTAGGAAACTTTTTTTAATCAAGTATATTTTTATCATTCATTACCCTCTTGTATTATGTTGCACATCAATGGAAAGCTGACATGTTCTTCTTTAAAATGATACCAAATGTGTAATGATGACATGTTGATGGACTTGGCCACATGAATGTGAATGAGGCAAAGTCACAAATCAAATGCGCCAAAATTACTGATATCTGTGTTGTTGTGCTCACTGGTGCAAATCTTTGTGTAAACCATTCATGGTTCTCAAGCATGACCGGTTTGATTATTGATCATTACCTATTGACTGTTTGGCACAGATAATGGTACTTTTGGCACAGTTTCCTAACTTTTTGTGAGCAGTTTATTTTGAATCAATTGCATACATATGCACCTTGTGCAGATATTCTACAGATAATTCGAAACAATCAAAGATCAAATAATATCACCATCTGTGACTGGATAATATAATAGAAAATATTATAGATAGTGATTTGTGTCATTATCTCCTACTATAGACAAAACTGTTAAAAAGGGCACCGAGAGATTGCTCAAAAAATGAAATACAATATTTTCATCTTATTTAGATAGATGATATATAAATTTAGGCGAAACCATCACTAGATATAGTGCTCAACTACAATGTAGGAGCAGATAGATGATATTCATAGAAACCCTCTCATGTATGATTTCATCAAAAGAAATCAGGAAAAATGAAAAATAAAGACATTTTTTCAGCATTTCCGAAGGTATATTAGTGCTTTTCATTTTTGTTGATATTTTGGTTCAAAGTCATCACCAATTGAATCAGGGTGGTCATGACTATGCATAGCGTAACAAGCCATGGGTGGTCTTCAAGGTTATTTTGAATAAACATGAATCAAATAAATAAGAAGCCATCTGTGGCCTTTTTTAGATGAATTTGGTTAGTTTCGATGTGATCATATCGAAACTCAAAACGCTATCAAATCCATGAGTTTCACATGAAATACTGTGAATTAAGATCTATAATTTGTGGCCCTAGGCCTGTTATAAAACTCCTCAAAACGAAGAAAGCTAGGATGGATTGCGACAGATACAAATTGAGGAATGTATCTCGGCTATTTATGAATCCTCACAGAACAAATAAAGTCCCTAAATATGTATAACCATTTTATGAAAAGTATAGCCTTTTTTCTTAATATTGCTTGTTTTGATACTCTATTCACATTACGTATGTAACATACCCCTGCTTAATAATCTACCATAATTAAATTTTTTGTTGGATGCGCCTGATATCTCCTTGTTTATACCACTGAGCACCCCGGTATACGCTACACATATCACAGAAACGTTGGCAATTAATTTGGCTAAAAAATACTATCAACTTACAAAATATATTATGAAAACTTCTCACAAAAGTTCAGAAATGTTTTCAATCAGCACATTTGCCGATGATTCATTGTATTATCTCAATGTGCCAGATTTACCACTAATTTGTGCTCAAAAGAACAACTATGTCGTCTGTTCAGGTAAAGGTGTATGTTCTGATCATTTTGTGTACTACTCAATGGGCAAATTTCTTGTGACCTTGTGTTTCTAAAATAAGAACCATTGGAGTTATGCAACTCAAACTTTGGAATGCGACAATCTTAAGGATGACCTTGCATGTAAAACAGAAAACATCGAGTTGAAAATCAGGCCAGCAATCAGAACATCTACCTTTAAGTGTAGTGTACAGTGTAGAGAGATGCTATTTTAACGTTTGAAGACAAAATGGTGGTGATTTTGGCATAGATTGAGACCATGCCATATTCTCAAGCAAGTAGCTGAGCACTAAAGCAAGTAATTGCAAGAAATAATGTATCATCGGAAAGAGAAACACATCAGCTCTGTAATGATATGCAGCACAATATGAATTTATCACAGAATATATGAAATATAGCCAATGGAAAAAGAATCTGACTTTCCAACTTTCATGAGCTGTTTTTGGAGAATCAATTTCAGTATTTTAAGAAGTAGTGCATCATGATTATGTAAATGATATTGATATATAATTGAAACATATTTTGAATTTTATTTTGAATAAAGCACTTCATAAAGTCCACAAATATAGTACATTCATTAGGCCAAGTAACAAAAATTATGTATTTCACGTCCCCGCCCGCACTGGTTTTTGACCCCGCTCCAATATTTTTGTTACGGTACTTGTTATTTTCAAAAATTCCTTAAAAATTCCCAAAAAAAGTTCAAAATCTGTCTTTGTTGTGTGTGTGTCCATCATTTTCAACTATATTTCAATGAAAAAAGACGCGAGAAACACTCGTTAGCATAGATAGTGATACGAATATCGAAACAATTCTTGCAAAAAGCATGTAATTTGGCGTCTGAAAAATAACAAAAAATCCAAAAATAACAAATAGTAAGGGCCGCCCTCACTGATTTAAAAAAAAAGTCCGGACGTGAAACATGTTATGTTTGTTACTTGGCCTTAGACATATGATTCTGTAATTCTACAATATATACAGTTGATGAATACAAATCCTACACACTACTGCAATCAGGATTCAAAAATGTTCTACAAACTGGAATGGAAGCATGGACATACAGGTATAAATGTTAACATTTAACATCAATCTATTAAGATACAGGGTGTCCCAAATGTTCTGATGTCTTTTAAAGCTTTATCTCCAGTAAAATAATATGCAGTATAAAACTGAAAATATATTTGAAAATGTGTAGACTTATCTTGATACCAAACTTTCAATAAACAACAGGTAGTATCTGTGTTGCCAAAGTACAACAAAAAAAAGTTTTCCAAACTGTACAACTGAACATTCAACAAGCCTTACGTGAAAGTGCATAGGATAGGTCTGTATCCTTTGTCAACGCTCTCAGTAGTGATGATCTTGATGATCGCTTTTTATAGTCTAGGAGTTGCCAGTTAATTTGCCTCATCTCATAGGTCATTGACACGGAGAAAGACAGATACAAATGATAGAGAACAGAGGCTATTGAGATCAGAAAGAGCGGGACCTCCATGATGAACCGAGACGGGAGGCAATGCAACCTCGCCCACATTTTCGGTGATATTTTCATTATGTTCCCTTAACACTTTTGGACCGGTGACTTGACATTTCGCCGTCAATAAATCATCTAAGGTCGTGTCTATTTCCCACTATGTGGTCCAATTAAAAGACTGCAAAGGACATCTTTATGCCCTAAGGGTGTAAACTAACCTTTATAACCCTGAAAATGGACCACAAAGTCAGCAGTTGACAAAATCTTCGATGATTTAATACCGGCGAAATGTCAAATCACCGGTCCAAAAGTGTTAAGGGAACATAATGAAAATATCACCGAAAATGTGGGCGAGGTTGCATTGCAAGTGTTAAGGGATGGGAACATAATGTTATCATCTGGTCAAAAATCCCTAGATGATAAATCAACTAGAAACTCCAAGACTGCAGAAAGTGTTTTGAGTCGTCAAGATCATCACTTGTTTTTTGACTGTTTATTTTTACCTTACAATGGATCAGTATAACGTAAATTCCACATCTGATTCTAATCAACGATCCTTATGAACCCATTGGTAATAGCTTTAAAAAGGTATCAACACTTATAGGACACCCTGTGTGTGCTCCGTGTACAGGGGTGTGAGAGGCTACAAATTAAAAAAGGGGAAAACGGACAAAAACGAGGAAAAATAGCGTAAAATTAGGGTAAAAATTGCCAAATATGGGTTGAAAATAAAAGAAAAAAATTGATATTTTGGAACAAGAAAAATTAAAAGAAAAGAGGAAATCAGCTAAAAAAGAGGAATTCTCACATCCCTGAATTAATTAATGTGTTGAAACATAACAAATGCAGCAATACCAACCTTCAAACTGTGCCATGTCACTTATCGGGACAGCTGCTGAAGTATAGTGAATGTACAAAGGAGTGAAATGTATGCTTGCAGTCAGGAACTACAATTGAGGGCGATATATTATTAGCTTAGGCTATATTAAAAAAAATCTTTTGCCTCAAAGCTCTTCAGTTTTTCAAAACCTATTGCGGAATGCGGGTTTTTTAAAAAAAAAAAAATTATTTTTTTATTTTTATAAAATATAATTGAATTCCTTGTAAAGGTGACTTCTGTATTTAAAATGATGTGATCAATGACAATCTGACAAATTGGTGAAACTTTGGGATTATTATTTTTTTTCTTCTTCTAACGCGCATCAATTAACTAACGCGCGCAGGAGCTTTGAGACAACAGATTTTTTAATATAGCCTTATAGAATGTTTGGAACTTTGCCAAAGCTGGACAAGTTGCCTAAATTGTGCATTATAAGAATTGTCTATCTAAAAATTACAGTTTCCATGGTAACTGTTAATACATTTTAAGCCATTTTCAAATTATTTTTAAAAAGGTTTTTTTTTTAAGTTTATTTTTTTGAAGTCATATTTGTTGGAATGATGGCAGAAGAATATAAACTAGGATGAAATTATTATACTATCACACACATTTTAATAAGCGCACACCAGAAATTATTATTTCACTTAACTAAAATTATCTATA
Organism: Ophiura sarsii; assembly: GCA_035610835.1. Lineage (NCBI taxonomy): Eukaryota > Metazoa > Echinodermata > Ophiuroidea > Amphilepidida > Ophiuridae > Ophiura > Ophiura sarsii. The sequence continues at coordinate 5,794,485 of CM069456.1, read as the reverse complement.
TACAAAGGGCAATAAGTGGCTCTTAGAAATTAGGATGCAAATTTTAAGTTTACAACTAAAATGTATACACATTATGTCAAAACCAATCATTTAAACACAGCAAACAATTTTATCATATAAACCTGGCTCTTGCTTGCCATCATTTTGCCAAGGTATCAGTTGTGTTGGACATCTCTTTCAAATACAGCAAAAATTCATTGTCATTAAAATGGATCCAATTTCTTGATCATGAGCTTGTCATTAGTATTCATTCAGTTATGATTAACACTGTTTTTTAAACACAGCAAACAATCCAATGGCATCAAAATACAGTGATGATGATAAGTTTGTCTTCAAAAATTTCTTATAAACGTTTCAAAAAGTTTCTTGGTTAGTTATCATGATAATTTTAATCCAATTCAACATTTTCGTCGACCGTAGCATTACCCTTCAGTTGTGTTGGACATCTCTTTCAAATACAGCAATACTCATTGTCATCGAAATGGATTCCAGTTCTAATTATGAGCTATAGTCATAGGTATTCACACACCAATGTCAATTATGATTAACACCCTGGACACTCACTCTAACAGTGTTTCTGATTGGTTAATACACGATATACTCATTAGAATAACCAATTACTATACTGCTTCTATAATATTTCACACCAATCTTTATCAGGATACAATTATTCTAATAATGTAACTGATTGGTGCAAAAAATATGTATCCATCTTTCTGACCATTTCATGTTCTGACCAATCAGCAGGGGGTTAACACTAGTCTTTAAACACAGCAAAACATCCATTGGCATCAAAATATACAGTGATGATGATAAAGTTCTTCCTCCAATAAACCCTTAAAAAAGTCTCTCGGTTAAAGGTAGATGTTCCGATTTTCAACTTGAAGTTTTCTATATTCTACATGAAAGGTCATCCTTAAAAAAGTCGTGTCCCAAAGTTTGAGTTGCATAGCTCTAATGGTTCTTATTTTAGACGCACAAGATGCTGTGAACTGTACCCATTGAGTAGTACACAAACTATATCGGTGGTTACCACCATTCGCGGTAATTCGACGTTATTTCATCGATTTCTCCGTAATTATACCGATTTAGGCCGTCAAATTTCAGTATGATGATAAATACGAGCTTTCATGTGATATGTAAATCTCCGTATGTTTGAAATAATTCTGTGTTACGAAAATGTGATCGGGTCATCTACCTTTAAATAAACCTGGTTCTTGCTTGCCATCATGCTGCCAAGGTACCATTTTCAGTTGTGTTGGGCATTTCTTTCAAATACAGCAAAAATTCATTGTCATCAAAATGGATCCAATTTATTGATTATGAATGAACTTGTCATTAGTATTCATTCAGTTATGATTAACACTAGATTTTAAACACAGCAAACAATCCATTGGCATCAATATATACAGTGATTATGATAAGTTCGTACTCCAATAAACTTTTCAAAAAGTCTCTTGGTTAGTTATCATGATCATTTCTATTGAATACGCTCTGTGGAATGGACAACATTTTCCTCATTCCCGGCGTCTTCAACCTTAGCATTACCCTTCACTTTCATAATAACGATCACTAATATTATAACGACTATGATAACAAAGACAGTGCAACCCACAGCTATGCCGACTATGTGTGCAGTCTTCAGTCCACCATAGGTGATGGCGTCGTCATACCAGTTGCTGTGAAAGACAAACAGACGAGCATATTATTTGTTTACAACATGTCACAAAAAGCTTTATTATGTCATCTTTTTTCATCCAATTATTTTCTTAAATTGAAGTAAGACTTCCCATGAACCCATCTTGACCGTATCTCAACACAATACCATAGTAAGAGGGAAAAGTCAACTTTTTAATTTTTGAACTGTTAAAATGTTAGGTATATCTTGGGGTGGGGGGGGGGGCAAGAGCCTGTGGAGATTTTCAAACAAATATTGAACAAATTAGTTACATGTTTTTAATGTTGAATAATGAAACAATGCCTGTTTCCTTGGTGGTAAATAATAATACAGACTTTCAAACTGTGTTATCCCTGTTTGCGATGTTTATCTATGATCAAAACCGGACACAAGTGAACACATTAATGGGGTGTGCTATAAATTGAAATTGGAGAATAATATGTTGCCAAATCCTGAAATTGTCATTCCTGATATCAAGTAGAACCAAAAACCTTTTGTTGTCATCTTTTTTTGGTTGAGGTGTTTTTAATCACCAATTGACCCACTTAGGAATAAAATGCATCATTTTGGTTTAATATAGGACACTAAATAAGACTATGTCGTTAATACATATGGGACCTGAAGAACACATCCAGAATAATCTTGAGCTTAATCTACAACTAATGTAACACACAGCTTTATTCTATTGTGTTAACACTTTCCGCGCGGCAGGCGTCTGCAGACGACATTCCAAAATTTCACAAAATGTTTCAAAAATATCAAAATAATTAAATTTCATAACCATATTAGAATCCCCATGAGGAATGCATTAAAATAAGTACAAACATTCCTAGTATTGGTTCAGCAATTGAGGACCCTAGATCTAAAAGAGGGTTAAGGTTGGTGTCAACCCTGTTTGGCGCCAAATTTATCAAGCACTGTAACTTTTAAATTATAAATGTGATGTACATAAAAGTATACATTTTTTGTAATGAAATGAGTCAGAGAATCCATTTTTGGTATCAAATTTTACTAAAATTAGTGATTTTTACATTTTTGCCCAAAAATCACCTTTTTGGCGCCAACATTTTTCAGACAACCTAACAATATCAGTTTTTGATTAAAAATTCCAAAATTTCACCAAAATCATCTAAAATCAATTATCTAGGAGCGAATTTTTTTTTTTGGCTTAAAATTTGTTTGTTTTGAAAATATTGACCAAAAAGTGCCAAAAAAATGTTTTTTTCTCAAAAATCTCATTTTTGGCACTTTTTGGTCAATATTTTCAAAACAAACAAATTTTAAGCCAAAAAAAAAATTTCACTCCTAGATAATTGACTTTAGATGATTTTGGTGAAATTTTGGAATTTTTAATCAAAAACTGATATTGTTAGGTTGTCTGAAAATGTTTGGTGCCAAAAAGGTGATTTTTGGGCAAAAATGTAAAAATCACTAATTTTAGTAAAATTTGATACCAAAAATGGATTCTCTGACTCATTTCATTACAAAAAATGTATACTTTTATGTACATCACATTTATAATTTAAAAGTTACAGTGCTTGATAAATTTGGCCCAAACAGGGTTGACACCAACCTTAAGTCACAATCTTGTGAAATTGTAGTTAGTATCAGTTTTCTGCTACAAGGAGGATCTCTGCACCCTCTGTTCAAATGTTAAAGTTAAGCCATGCGTTAAAGCTGTGTAAGAATCCATGGGAGGTAAAACCCGAGTGGGTCAAGTCCACACATGGACACAATGAAACCCAGTTTTTGCCATTTTTCTCAATGTGACTTAACCCTCTTTTAGCACTAGGGTCCTCAATTCTCGAGATAGGCTTTGAAAGTTGGGAAATGTTTCCGAAAAATTTGTTTTGAAATGGTTAAACTAACCGCAATGTGGAAAGTGTAACATCACAAGTTATGAAAGAAGAGACTGCCAAGCTACTCACCTGCAAACTGCATCAAAGTTCTCATCGCTTGTACACCAGCCGCCATTAGCACAGTCTATACCATCACAAATATCTGATTTGAATACAAAGCAAAGAAGAGGTTTTTGTTGTTTTGTTTTATAGACTACAAACCACATGTTCATACAACACAATTTGTATACTTGAAATTTATCAGACAATGCTGGACATGGGCTAGTTCACGAATATTCAAGGTTAAATTATGCGTACAAGGTTATGTAATCAAGTAAATGGGACGGACGGTTAACAACAGATTAAATTTAATAAATGATACCGACACTGGAGTTGATTATCCAACTCAAGCCGTTGAGGGATGAAATGAAATAATTTAGTTCCCAACGTGTGATGCATTTTCTGGGGTCATATAATCAAAATCACTTTTTACATTGAAACCAACAGCGATTCAATATTTACGGCCATTGGTGTTCACGGTCTTCAGAAATTTATAGTATAGTATTCAGATGGGCAAATATTAATCATATAACCTATGCAATACTGATAATATATAAATATCATAATAATACTTTGTCTGCACTGTTTGTAAATCTACTAACGACATTTTAAATTAGCTTGTAAAATAAAATGATTTGTTAAAGGAAAATTATGGCTAAAACCTTTAGCACACATGCACAAAGATAAACAAAGAGTTATATGCAGTTATCAGATATGTTTACTTAAGCGTGTTAAGTGTAAGTCTCTTTTTTTTGACAAAAATAATTTCTCAAGCTCCAATTTTTGAAAATATTTTGGTATCATTGGAAAGATGTATACAATGGCTTTCCATTGATAAGTAAAACAATATGAACATATCTCGAAATATACAAAATATTGGTGATAAAAAAAAAAATCCACTTTTTTTTTTAGAAGTTTGGAATGATGTACACAACATACCTGTTAAATTAAATGAATTGATGTCGACCCCCAGATCTGGATTGTTAATAAGTGCTGTTTTGATAGCGTCTAGGATATCAGTTATTGATACTGGCGATTGTCCATCTAACACAATTGCATATGCTGCTATAATGCTACCGGGTAAGAACTCAATCACTTGACAGCCGTATACTGGTGCGGTATCATTGCCACTAAGTGCGGATGTAACCTGAAATAGATTGAGAAATTCACCTACAGTTAAAAGAGCTGTACTTCGTATAGAAAAATGATCACCTACCCTCTCAATTTTTTCCGGTTTACAAGAAAACAAAAACAAACAAGCAATCAATATTAGGTTTTAAAAAATGACCAACATTTTTTTTGAGTTTTTGAAAATGTTCATATTATTGCAGGTTTTTTTAACTCACCCTGTATGTTAATTTCTTATAATGTTTAATCTTCTAGTAAGGCCTAGAAAGAAAAAGAAGTTTGATTGGCCTAACCTGACCGACCCTAAAAACATCGCCGACCCTGAATATTTTTTATTATTTTGAGGGAGGAAAAAAAAAAAATTGGACAAAGTATTAAAGTTTCTGACTGTTTGCTTTCATTTTCGGCTATTTTAAGTCTCTAAATCTTTCTCTAGAAAGAAAGAAAAAGTTTGATTGGCCTAACCCGACCGACCCTAAAAACATTGCCAACCCTGAATATTTTTTATTATTTTGAGGGAGGAAAAAATTTAAAAAAAAAAAATTTAAAAAAAAAAAAAAAAAATTGGACAAAGTATTAAAGTTTCTGACTGTTTGCTTTCATTTTCGGCTATTTTTAAGTCCCTATAAATCGGGTGATTTAAGAAAGATTGTTGTTGTTGTTGTTGTCATGTTAGGCCAATCAAACCATTTGTTTAGGCCTAAGTTCTGTACACAGAATAGGTTTGTTCACAAAATATAGTTTTTAATGAGAACGTTTTGAATCCAGCTAAATCCTGTTATGAGAGCCTAGAGCATCTTCTCATGCCTCCTACTCAATCAATTGGGTATGAATCCATGTTAGCTTCTGTTCTGGGGTGTTTCTAATCTATTGAGGAAGAATAACAACGTTGTAATGCAGTCACATCTGAACATGATTTCAATAAATCTGTTAAACCAGAAAATTGTGGTCAAGAGTTATTTCAGTGTGTGTTCTTTACACCTGCATTTCTTCAAAAATGTACTTCTTTACCATAGATTTCACCAAATATTCAAACATACCAACCAATAACATACATCTGATCTACACATTTTTAATAATGTAATCAAATCATTTCAATTTACCCTGTATGTATACATGTTATTGATTTTGATTGAACACATGGCTAGGATCAGTTTTGGGGGTTAGGTATAATCAATGAATTTCTAGTACAGGGATACATACTTATGTGCGCCAAGTCGTTTGAAGCTATGTGTGTTTCGAACCAAGATAAAGTACGTGTAGTATTTAGCCCTGCCATGAAATAACTCAACAACAAGTCATCAATAAATATTCACTCTCGTTCCCTAAACGATTGTATCTATAAGTATCGATCTGAACAATATGCACACATTATCCATTGTGCGCGTGGGTTCGAGTTTAGTTCTATAACAACACTGGGTGGAGAAGTTATGTACAATTATCACACATATAGTAAAATCAATCGGACACGGTGAATGTATGTGATAATTTAATATGTTGAAATTGTTAGAAGTATTTACACTTTCACCGTGCCATCTCGTTTTTAACGTTAGTTTTGTGTCACAACAGTCACTACAAGGGCCATGCTGTTGTCGCAAGAGACTACCAATGCCCCTACTAATCACCGCTCTATTCAAACACGCCATGTCATACAGGTGCTATGAAACACACATAGTATCAGTTCTTATTCGACGTTTCAATAGAGATCATAATCCCTGTACTAGAAAATCTTTGGTATAATAGATGATGTGACCTGTGACGGCAGTATGCGTGGGCAACTACAGGGAATGTGCTTTGTAAATTAAACTCACACTTGATTGATCATAACTTACGTTGTAGAAAAGTGAAGTCATGGTCTGCACCCCTAGCACAATGAGAGACCAGGTACTAAATCTGGTTGCCCGGTGGTATGCGTACGCACCATAAGGGCAGGTGCTTTTAAAATTAGAGCTCAGTGATGAGTATTTTGCTTTTGATAGTGCGTTTGCAGTAGTCATGGACTAGTACCTCTAGCATGTCTTCAGACCAGGCGCTAATCAATTTGTAACACTACTGATGTAAACAACGGTCACATCATCTATAAAATGCTTCAAAATTGTATTGGGCTATTTTATTTGAAAACCCATATCAAATGGGGTAACCTGCATGGGTGACTCCATTTGAAATCTACACTCCCTGTGTGGAAGATTAAGATCATGTCTTCCATAGGGGGTGTATGGCTTTCAATTGGAATAGCCCATTACCTGTGTGCAAACAAGATTAGCCAAGCCTATAAATAGAGGCGAGGTTTGATTAGCAAGATCCGCTGAGTAAACGGCCGCCACGCCTTGAATACTTGTCATAGAAAATCGTCCACGTAGAGTAATGGTCACTGTTAAAAAAATAACAAAAACATGATTTTAACATAAAAATATGATTTAAACATAAAAACATATTTTTAACACAAAAACATGATTTTGAACATAAAAACATGATTTTGAACATAAAAACATGATTTTAACATTTAGGTCATGAACCCTTGAACATGGGAGAAACATGTGGACGTGTCACCTATATGAATGACTCCTTTTCATACCCTTTTTGGTAAATTAATGGGTTTTATTTCTTGAGATTTGCAAAAATATGGAAACATTTAAAAAGCTATAGGTTTAATGTTCTGAACTTAGGGTGTGTTTTTTTAATTGACAAAATCTGTAAAAATTGAGGGCAAAGTAAGGGTATCAGCTAAACATTTCAGTCCAATTTTAAAAATTTGTAAATTATATGTTCATTTTTCACTTTTTTTGGCAGCTCAGCCATACCAAAAAATAAGTATACAATGGCCCCCGTGGGCAGGTAGTACCTCCCAAGTAAAGTGCACCACCGTTTGCAGTTGTTTAACACAAATTTGTGACAGTGAATCGGGAAGCATATACATAAAAAAGAATGTGGATGTACTGTAAAACTAGAAATATTTGTGAGTTTCAAATTTAACAAATCAGCAATACTGGCCTCATACAGCGCTTGAAAAGTTCTCATTGTGGGGTACTTTGCAATGCACTGCTACAAGGTAGATTGAAAATATTTGTGGCATGAAATATTTGTGAGTAAGTGCTCCTCGCAAAATTAGCCAAATTGATGTGCACATGAACATTTCTGGTTTTACAGTATATTGGAACTGATGACTGTGGAGAGAATTCCTGCAGAAAGCTACCAACAACGGTGGGCTTATCTTTCCTTGCGGCAGGCATCTGCAGACGACAGTTCCCAAATTTCACAAAATGTTTCAAAAATTTCAAAATTATTGAATTTTATCACCATCTTTGAAATCCCCATGAGAATTGTAATTACAAAAACATGCCTAATATTGGTTTAGTAATTCTTGAGATACACTTTAAAAGTTGGGAAAGGTTTGTGAAAAATCTGTTTCAAATATGGTAAAGACTCTGAAAATCACAGAAATGTCCCATAACATAGGCCTAGAAAATGTTTCATAATTCATTCGACAGACAAATATGCATAATACCTACCAACACATATGTCGCTATCTTCTATATAATCATAACCATCATCACAGTCCTCACAATGATATTCACCCGGCCCATCGGCTACACATTCCAGGAAGTGTTCATCGGTACAAATGTCAGGGGTATCTTCACATGGTATTATCTCTATAAAACAAACAAACATATGTTTAATTATAAAAGAGATCTATTTTTTGTCCTTTTTATATACACTCGTCCAAAGAAATTCCTTGCCACTCATTGAAGTTCAAATATTTAACATAAATATTTAATATGAATTAAACAATTGCATGTCAAAATAAGCAGACAATAATTCTCTATCATGTCTGTATGAAATTAAGATGTACGCATTCATGCATGGCTGAGCACATTCATTAAGCAATGGTAAGGTGCGTAAAAGGAAATTGCAAGAAATGAGCATTTAAAGTCATTTGAATGGAGGGATTATCCAATTGTTTGCAATCTTCTTGCCATTGTCAAGTGAATGGGATCTGCCATGCATGAGTGATCATGTCTAAATTCCATGTTAAGCTGTTAGAGGATTACTTTCTGCTTATTTTGATATACAATTATATATATATAATTATATATATTCTATTAAATATTAATTTGAAATATTTGGACTTTACTAAGTGGCAAGGAACTTCTTTGGACGAGTGTATATGTCTGCTTCCAAACATATCTTACATTTCTCCAGGATAAAGATTACTATTGTTTAAGTGCTCAGCACTTTGACTGCAACCATAGAAATAAAAAACAAAAGAGAAATCAGACTCAAAATATCAACACAAAATTCTTACCGGCCAACCAGGCAGGTATTATTTTAATTGTTACCCGCCCGACGCAAAATGTAGCCATCTTGAAGTGTGGGCGGGTACTATAGTTTATTTTTGTATTTCCAAGTACATGAGACCATCGGCCCAAATACACAAAATATTGCCACGATTAGCATGATTTACAATTGCAAAAATCATAGTAACATAAATGTAATATAAATTACAGTAATATATAGTTAATATAACGATTTATATAACAACGATTTATCACCCATTCAGGAACCTGTCTCTCTGTGAAAAGGCATTGTAAACATAAGGCCAAACGCCTGCCCCCCCCCCCCACCCCCAACTTTTTGTATCAGCAACTTTTTGGCTAGCACCCTTTTGATCAATGGAACGAGGTATCAACATCTATAGTGCGTAAAAAATGGGAAAATCGATATAATAATAATTTGTGACTTTTTACATTTCAGATTACAATCGTGAAGGTTTCAACTTTTTAATAAAACAAAATCTAAGACCTATGGCAAAAATCTGGTCAAAACATTCACATTTGAAGCTGCAATCCCAGATTTTTTAGGGTCTTTAGTACTCCTGCATGCTGGCCCGTGGAAGGTTATGGTGGTGTGTACCCGTATGCATATATGGATGTCTGCCAGGGCCCCCTGCTACATGTGGCCCCTAGGGACCCCAGAAAGGGGCTGAAAAATGTGTTTAATCAATGGAACGAAGAACCATCCTAAACCACTCTCAAATGAACAAGTACATCACACAGAGTATAGAATGGCCCCTGCCAGACAAATTATCTGCTGCAAAGGGCCCGGCAGACGCCCCAATAGGGCCCCAAAAATTTGGGGAAAATAAATGTGTAATTACTTTTTTCCATATCTTTCATGGTGTCACAATTCTGTCACAGAAATTTCTTGAGACAATTTTTCTTGAAAATGTTGCTATAATTACTTAGTCAAAATCATAAATGGGTTGCCGAATTTAGCAGTCATAACACATTGAAAATGGGCAAAATACCTCAATTTAAAAGAGTTGCCTGACCATGAAGGAGAAGAGTCTTTAAAAAACTTTTTGGTTCATATGAAAGGTAGACATTAACAACTACTGGTGTGAGTTTTAAATTGGAGATTAAATGTTGCGAAGGTCAAAGGTCATGAAGAATGTCTGTGATTTTTCAATATTCTCTGTCTGGAGCCTACTTTAGACGCTTGCCAACTATTGATTGTGGGTATAACAACATGTGACTGCACAGTACACATGCAATATGAAGCTTTTTTGTGAGTGTCAACCATGAATGTGGGGGTCTTAAAATGGAAATTAATGTGTTCGACGGACTAAATTGGCGTTTTGTGCTGCCTATTAGAGGACCTTTGAAATAAGATATAAAGCTGACAATTGGTACTTACGGTGACTGTAACCAAAATAACCCAAAAATTGCATCAAAACAAGTGTATCTTATCCCCCTTACTCTCTAGTTTGGGTAAAGCATTGATCTCAGTGAGCCATCCCTGTGAAGAAATGTCACGTATCCTGTAGTAAAAGTTATTTGCAGAACCTATATCTTGCATAATCCAAACAATACCAAACCCGAGTTTAAAAAGTATATTTTTAATATTAGTACATTAAGTACATCGCTGTACCTTACCACTACACCAACCCACCTACCTATGCAAGATTCCAAATTCCACTTGAGTCTATAACCAGTGATGCAATTCGCACACTCAAATTCTCCATCAGATACAAATACACAGGTCTCAAATTTCTTGGTGAAACAGTCATGACTTCCTTCCACACATGGGTTGATTACTGCGAGGAGAATAAACAAGTTGAACATAATTAGATATATTTATTTACATCAACATCCAAATATGGTTAATCCTCTTCTCATTGGCACAATTTTATTTTACGACTGTTTGTTTTTAACACTATGTACACGACTATTGACGCCGCTACTTTTAATGCAGATGTTTTTTGTTAAAAAGAAACTCATATTCTCTGAAATTTAAGATGATATCCATAGCATAATTTTCTAATCAAGCAGTCCTCCACCCCTGGTGAAATGTGAAATATAAGTTGATAGTGTGATGGATGTCATGGATGGAAGGCAATGAAAAACAACAACCCTGTTTTATGGGCCCGACCGACCCACTATTTGGATTTTTGCATGATTTTTCTCTTTTTGATAAATTTTCCACACATTTTGAGAAAAAAAATCCAGATTTTGATGACATTTTAGGTGGAAAAAAGAAGAAGAAAAGAAACTGCTCGACCAACCGACCCTACTTGACAGGTTCGTCCGCCTGTAAAACAGGGTGTGTTTTTCGTCCCCTAAGGGTGCCAGATCAAAAAGCATGTTTGATGACACCTACCTGGTGCTGTAGCAACAACAGATCCCACAAGACTAGTCTTGCCAGAGTCTAAATACATATCAGTCAACCCCGCAAGGAATGCTTGTTTGATGTCATTGTCTGTAAACTGAGTAGCGGCAGTCAAATCAACACGTGCTGTCACACTAGCTCCATCATCACTCTTTGTAATGTCCTCGATGGACACGCCCAAAAAGTCACTGCTGATGTTGCTTGCACTGAAGACGGTTGTCATCTATTAAAAAAAAAAATAATAGTATATTAGAAAACAATTTTCCACAAATCTTACTTGCAAATGATTAGACAAAATGGTAAGTACCCTTCCTGCCAATCAATAACATTGAGTTTTATCTCAGAAGAAAATTTATTTCAAGTTAGGCAAAAAAAAAGAAGGTCTGTCTCACATTACATAAGTATGTTGCACCATTTTTGCTGCATTAGTTTACACACTGATTCCAATTTTGGCCTTTTTTGACAGCAGCCAAAACAAATAATGTGCAAAAAAACACAAAAAGATGATTTTCAGCATTTTGCATTGTTCATTCTCTCGAAAAAGGCATATAGCATAGCTATTTTCCAAAATGTATGTGAGACAGACCTTTTTCTTTTGGCCTAAGAACGTATTTCGTAAAACAAACCAGCAAAATTTCCAATGAATTTAGCAATTTAACTTTGCTAAAAAGAGGTCAGTTATGATTGAAGCTCAACAATTTCTTCCAAAAATGCATCTTTTCTTGTTTCAAAAGTACATGCACCCTGTTCTTGTCTTACATGTGCACACATGCTACATTTAGGTTTATAAGACAATGATAAGATACAATACAGGAATGTGTTCATAATATTAAATGTTTACAGCCCACAGGGACAATATATTGTTCTCTAGAAGGACAAAATTACCACTGGAGTGTCATGTTAATTAAATGAGGTGAGTGGTGGACCCTGAGCAGATGACGCATACTATTTGTTCATATGCAGCAACTATGCAGCACACCAATCGTAACCCTTTCTACTGTCTTCTGCAGACGACATTTCAAAAATGCACACAATTTTCCTTAAATCATTAGGTTTACAGCCCTTAACAGTTTTGGTTTTTAGCCAGTGACAGTTTGACAGCTAGAATCGTTGATACCGATCAGTCTAGCTGTCATAATATTGACCAGCAAACAACAGCTGAATTTTGTTTACTACTGTCTGGGGTTTGACCTGGTTTGACCAAATACTGTATTGACATTCACTGGGTAAAAGACCTCCATCATAATTATATTCAAGGCCAACCTGTTATCAAACAACGCACTACTAGCTCAGTTTTAATGTGTAGTCTACCCGGGGAAGGGGGAGGGGATTTTTTCTTCTTCTTTTTTTTTTGGAGGGGGGGGGTTGGAGAAAAAAGAACATGAACCACTATCCCGTTAAAAAAACAACCCATGGGTTTTGGGAAAACTACTGCCATATTTGTTCATATTTCCTTTTCATCAAATGAATGAATGAATAGGCCTTGTGAACGTGAAATAAACTAAATAGCACCTCGTCCTTTTTTAATTTTTGTGTGAAAATGTCACTAAATATGTGTATACTTTAGTATTATATGCAATTTCCAAACTTCCAACATGTGTAGGCAAACATAAATAATTTGGGATTTTTTAGTCAATATTGGGGCAAAAGGATTGAAAAATATCCTGATCATCATACAATAATAATCTTTCAACATTTTCTAAGCCATTATAAAAAATACCAGATGTTAAAACACAAAAGTCAGAAACTAGCATATTTTGGGTACACTTCTATAGACATATTAATAATGACAGCTCTAGCCAAAATACCCACACGACCAAGCCCAAGGGATCTTTGGTCACATTACTGTGTTCCCAAAGAAAGTTCAATGTTATGGTAGTAGAAATTCATTGGTAATGATACGGTACATGAAGCTAGTAGAGTTCCTACAATCAGGGACAATATTGTTGGAACATTTTTATGTGTTGTGATTAAAAACTCTCCCTCCCCTCTGCATCAATGTTGAAACATGATTTTTGGGCTACGGGATACTTCCCAGTGGGGTAAGTTATTTGGATCGAGGAAAGGCTTCAAGCTTTCGTCTTTCACGGCTGTTTCAATAGTGTAAATTTTGCGGAAACAGGGACACCCAACGTGTTCAAACTATCTATGACCATGATTTAGTCTACTAGGTTCATACCATAGAGGTTTTATAATTCTGTAAGGTGACATACAACATTGCTAGTAGTTATTTTCTTTCAAACCAATCTCATTCACTTTGAGGTGCCTATAATACTTTTTTGAACCCACACGAACCCAACTTTTTTAGTATTGTTATGGTGTAGCAAATACAATCATGACACTCGAATATTTAGGCAAACTATCAAGTAAAAGCCTATTTTTAATTCATTTTACACCCCACCTTGTTCGTGCATATCGTTGTGTTATTGACATTGTAGTCTCAGTCTCGCTGAAGGGTACGCTACAGTTCAGGGGCGCATCCAGACATTTCTTAGGGGGGGGGGGCAACATTTGAAAATGTGCATAATACACGTAACCAAAGTGGTGGGTTCCTCGCTAGCGCGGACAGGGGGATTCCATGTGCCCCCCTCGAAAGTGGATCTTTTTCAATTTTCGAACTCATTGGGGGCATCTGGTGTATACGTTTGACCAATATTTTATCGAAAAGTCACCTAAATTTTCAATCAATATTTTGTTTTTTAGTTTATTTTAGTTTATTTTATAGTTTATTGACACCAAATCGCAGCTAAAAGCTAAATTACATGGTTATTACATACGGTATAAAAACATCAAATTACATATAGAAATGTATACAAAGATAACAACATAATTGAAAATTAAAAATGCTAAAAGAGATTAAAAGGTATCAAAAATACATAGATAGAAAAGTTTGTACATGCTTAGTCGCCTAAATATAGCTAATATTGCACTGTGGGTAATATATTTAAAAAAATGCAATGACGCCTAAATATAGCTAATATTGCACTGTGGGTAACATATAAAAAATTAAAAGATTAAAAAATTAAACCAAGACCAATATTTTATCGAAAAGTCACCTAAATTTTCAATCAATATTTTGTTTTTTATCATTGCTAGAAAGGAGTTGAGCTTATACTGATATTTTCTTGATTTATGTATAGATGTTTGAAAAGCGCAGACAGCAGGAGCCTGAGGGGGATGTGTCCCCTCAGAGTTTGATTTTTTATTTCAATTTTCAAACTCATTTAGTGCGATTGAAAACATATCAGATTTCTCGTACGCGTATATCCTGACACCGACGTCCATTAACTCCAAACGTTCTTATGTCCCTCGCATGCCTCCCGCTCGCCTTTTCGTACACCATCCCCCAACCAATTGATTGGCCCATCAGAGCTTTCTGTTGAGAGTTACCTGTTTGATTTGTAATCACTCAGTTCATTAACTTTGTTAATGTCTGTTGGGCTATAATTGTTCACATTTGCTCTTTGTCCCCTCTTCTTCCTAAATTAGGCTCTTTCCCTTTTTTCTTTCCTTTTAACTTTGTGTGTAAACTCTATTTTAACTTTTTCTAAATAAATACTACTCGTCTGCTATCATATACTCCATTGTTTTATTTATCATCAAGCAATTAAGGGGATGATAAATCTTTAGGATTTGACCTGAAATTAATGTCCAGATATTCAAATGTCTGCCTTTCTATTATCAGGGCATATTTTGAAAAAATTAACTCAAATGCACACACTTTTCTATTTTGTTTTGGTTTTTAACGTGTGGATATTTGTTCATTCTCATGCCTGATAAAGACTGTGATTGCAAACGAATGCTTTCATATACAATGTATCCTCAATAGTGATAACAATGTCTTAGATTATAAATTTATTCTCAATGTGTACCTTTGAACGCAATTAAATAAAACTGAATTCATTATGATCAATTTTTAATTGTATATCTATTAACAAAGTTCATTTATAATTGAATCTCTTGAGAGCAGTTGAGACAATTTTTAATATCATCAGATCATCAAAATGAAAATAGATAAACCAGTTTTGAAAAATTATTTTAATTTCATTGTTTAGTCTGTAAAACATGTTTTGCAGTAGAATGACATTTATATCAACAACTTTGGTCACAATAATATAATTGGCCCTGACCATGGGTCCACATGGTTCTACCAAATTGTAGACATGCCTCATGTCTCAGGGTATTTAGTGTAGTTTCATAAGCTATACCAAAAAACATATGTTTTATTTATCAGGAATTGTTTAACAGAGTTTTGAAATAAATCACAATTTTTTGTATTCTGGTAATATTAAGGCAAAGTACATGTATTTTAGAAAGTAAAATAATAAAACAGTTTCTTGTCCCCTCACGCATCATTTTACAGGAATTGTATAATTTTCATTTTTTCTTCTTCTTTATTCTTCCCATAACTTTTTTAAATATTTAAAAAGTGGATATCTTGGTAATACTGATACTAGATTTACTTTAGTCCAATGAGCATTTTAAATCAGATTTTGTGTCAACCCCCCCCCCCCCCAGAACCATGATATCAAAAGAGTTTACAAAAGCCTCTTCCTCTTCAAGTTACACAATCAATCATGTAATACCACGCTGGTATGGTGATTTTGCATCGTTTACTAAAATAATTTTAAAAAGGTGCCCTCATCATCCTTTTATTCAAAAGTTAGGACAAGAAACTATTTTTATTTTTATTTGGCCTTACACACAAATAATATGTTTTCTTCGTCTGACTTTTTTTATTTGGTGAGGGGCCTTACTATTTGTTTTTTGTCAACAAAATATTTAAATGTAGGTGTGTACTAACATTTCCCATTGTTGAAGTATTGTCGTATCATGAATTTCTTGTTTTAAAATTATATTTCATCATTTTTATTTTTTTTCCCCAGCTATAGTCGAACTCTAGCCTGGGAACATTGTGTGGAACTCGAATGTGTTTATTTTAAAATAATATACCAAAAGCATGTGCTTTGGCCCTGTGGTATACTACATTAGTAAGATCCATGCTCTTGATAGTCAAATTGCTTGAGTCAATGTCATGACCATGGATTGCTCTATGTCTGTAAAATAGCCCTGACTGGTTAAACCAGGAAGGTGATAATGATCAAATTGCATGGGCAATAAATCAGGTGAAAAGAGAAAGTGAGGCTAAATTTATGACCGGCGAAATGGGCTTTTTCGCCGATGAAACTTGTTCAATTTGCTTAAGGGCTGTAAACCTAATGTGTCCCAATAATTGAATTTCATTACCATATCTCAGGCGCGTTCTCGGGGGGGGGGGGGGGGCCTGGGTCCCCAGAGGAGACAAAATATTCAAGCTTAAAACATGATGGCTCAGGAACGTTTCTCTGGAGCTTTTTACTTTTAAAATAGCAATTTTTTGTGCGCTTAGCGCGAAGTGGTTTCAATGTTTATTGTTTAAGCTTAACACGGTGTCTTCTGGAACGTTTTTCAGGACCATTCTAGCGTTAAAATAACCAATTTGTGCGCGCTACGCACACATTAATTCCAATGTTTAATTATTCAAGCTTAACAAGATGGCTTCAGGAACGTTTTTCTGGACCTTTTTTAATGTAACAATAGGCATCAAGCTTAACAAGGTGGCTTCAGGAACGTTTTCAGGACCATTTTAGAGTTAAAATAACATTTTTTTGCGCGGTACGCGCACCTCAATTTCAATGTATTATTATTCAAGCTTAACAAGATGGCTTCAGGAACATTTTTCTGGACCTTTTTTAATGTAACAATAGGCAATTTTGTTCACGCTATACGCACGAATTATTTTCAATGTTTTATTGTTCAAGCTTAACAAGATGGCTTCAGGAATGTTTTTCTAAACCTTTTTATATATATACAATAGCCAATCTATTAGCGCTCCGCGCGAATTATCTTTAATATTTTGTTAGGCATGTTGAAAAAGATGGCTTCAGAAACGTTTTCTGGACCTTATATTTTTTTATTCAAAATCCCGCTTCAGTACTGAAACATTTGACCCAATTCGCGCACATGGACCTTTTTTGGGACCATAAAAATGTATACTACTCAGACCTTATCCACGCCGCAAAACGCGCCGCTCACTCTATACTTCGCTCGCGCCGCTTACCTAATGATATTATACATAGCCATGGAATTTCAAACCCTTATGCTGTGTTGTTTGCTTTTCTAAAATTGAAGGGGAAAAAAAAATCAAATTTTGAATGATATTGATAATAAACCAATATTGATTGGAAATGAAGTAAAGGCTTTTCAATAAAATATTGGTCAAAAGTACACACCAAATGGGTTTTGAAAATTGAAGAAAAAAAATCAAATTCCGAGGGGGGCACCCCCCATCAGACTCCCCCCCCCCTGTCCGCGTCAGTCATGCATACTCAATTAAATTTATTTGTAAGCCCCCCAGGTAAAAAAACCTGTGCACTCCTATGTATCTGGAATTACATGAGAAATAAATTGAAATGAGTACAAACATACCTAGAATTGGTTCAGTAATCCTTGAGATAGACTTCGAAAATTGGGAAAGGTTTCTGAAAGTGGTAAAACTAATAGCCATGTGGAAAGTGCATTAAGAACCTCTTCCACAGACATGACCTTCATTCCTACTATGGATTGAGTCTGAACGGATGCCTGAACAGTGTCGTTGGTGAGAACAATGACAATGGCCTATCATCTATATGATCTATAATCATCTCTTTTCATTATCAATATATAATTATCTACTTTGCCACTGGGAACTATTGCTTGGGGCATAAGGCAACAACTCCACACCCCACCCTGGTTTTACAGGCTCGACCGACTTATTTTTTTTAATTTGAAATTTTATGAAAATGTTAGAATTTTGTTTAACAATTTCGATTTTTGTTGTTGAAAATGTGACAGTTTTTAACAACAAAAACTCAAGATTGACCGACCCTACCAGAGAGGTCATTTTGCTCGTAGAACAGGGTGGTTTTGTTTTATCGCCAAAAAAAATCACTTACCTGTTCACTGAGAGCATCCTTAATATCTTGCGTGTTGACATCATCAAAATACGCTAGCGGATCTAAGCCATTGATAAGGATGAATACCACAGTGAGAAGGCGAGATGTAGAGGCTGAATAAAGATGACACATAAAAACAAGCAGTATATTATTTGCCCAAGGAATATAGAGCATCTTTATATTTTTTAAAGATAGTGGGCTGTATTCTCTTACTTATACATGTATGGTTTTAAGCTAAAAATGCGTTTAACTTTGACTTTAAACACATCGTTTAACTAAACGCAATTCTCGAATATGTGTTCAACTTAAACATGCATCTAACTCACTGAAAAGTGTCTAACTTTAAACATTAGTACTACAGGGGTAGTTTAATGTGGGTTTAACTATACTCATTCATGAAATGCAATGTATGCCTTGAATGATTACTCTACCGTGCCCAATGCAAACTGATGTGCAGATCGTGTAGTCTTAAAAATACACATGTATTTGAGGAATTCAGTCAATATCTATTGTAACCCATTTGGGCCACAGTAAATTGAATACCTGTATACAGTAAACCAGGCCTTAAATTAAGAAATGGAGAGGGCATGCAATTTAAGGCAAATTGAAAGGGGCACCAACTTTCTCCAAGGCAATTATGTACTTTTGAATGAAGTGAAAACGGCAAGAAATTAAGGGCATCAAGGCAACTAGGCTGAGCCTCTAAGGCCATTGCCTTTGATTCATTAATTTGAGCCCTGCAGTGACACATGACCACTCTGGGGATGAGATTTGTGGTGTTTAAAATGGGGTTTTGTTAAACATTTCGTTTTTAATTTAGACACATGTTTAGTTAAACATGGTTTTAGCTAATACTGTTTAGTACGAGAATATGGCCCAGAGGGTCGATATATTCTCCCCCCCCCCCCCCCCCACATCCAACAAGCTTCATTCATACAAGAAACAATGGGAAAGCAGTGAACTAAAATATGCGGAGTGCATTGAAAATGTCTAAGGCAAAACAAAGAAGATAGTCTGTCTCAGAAACACTTTTTGCAAATAAGCTAAGTGCTGTGCAATTTTTTATTTTTTTTAGAAAATAGGCTATGAGGTATGCCATTTTGTTGTTGTTGTTGTTGCTAATCCAGGCTTCAGAGAACCTTTTTAAATTTTGTTTCCCTAAAAATAAAAAATAAAAAAAATAAAAAAATAAAAGTTTTTTTAGGACTCAGCGCATAGACCTACGCGCCGTAGCTCATTTCACATACCAATGCGGGCGGGCTTCTGAGACTATCTTCTTTGTTTGGCCTAATTGCACTCTGCATGCGCGCACCACAAGCTTTATTTTAATTCATTATTAATGCAGCACAGGTTTGCCGATGTGTACTGCAGGTGTTATCAAACTTTACATATTTTTTTATTTTATGAAATTATATCAAAGATAGTAAAATTGAGAACAGAATTGTAAATTTTGATATATTGTTGTGAATGAATTAGGTCAACAAATGCATATGTTTTAGGCAAATCAATGCATTTGCAAAAATGTTGACATGCTCATTATAGCACTACGGGTGCCATTGCTCACATTCACAACATTAACGCGCGACTGTGTGTGCATTGATTTGCCTAGTTTCTCTTATTGACCTATACTTATTACTATTTATTGCGTTTATTTCTACCTTTGCATGTTTGTTCTTGTTTGTAGAAGTTCGTCTTGCAGATACATCTGTGTTCTCCGATACGATTCTCACATTTCTCGTTGGATCCTGTGCAGGGAATGCTTATAGCACATTCATCAATATCTGGGGAAAAACACACAAAAACATAAATATTCTTGCGTTGAATGTTCTTTTATAACAGAAGAAATCATTTAACAAAGACAAAAATCCCTACGGTGTCAAACTCGCTAGTCATAAGGGTCGCTAGTCATAAGGGTCACTAGTCATAAAGGTCGCTAGTCATAAACCCTAATCCTAACCCTAACCATACCCTACCCTAACCCTAACCTAAACCTTACTCTCAACCTACCCTAACCATACCCTAAACCTAACCCTAAGATACTTTTATGACTAGCGCACTCGGGGTATAGGAAAATACACGTTATGACTAGCGACCCTTATGACTAGCGGGTAGACCCCGTTCTACGAGCCCGACCGACCTATTTTTTTTAAATTTTAAAAAAGAAAACAATTTTGGGTGACATTTTTGAAGTTTCAATTTTTTCAATTTTTTTTTTATACATTCATCAAAAGTGGCTGACATTTTTGAAAACAAAAATGGTCTGACTGACCGACCCTATCTGAGTTTGCCTGTAGAACAGGGTTTTTTTGTCACCTAACTCATGCGGGTTTTTTCAAAAAAAAATTGGTGTTTCTTTTGTCAGGGGTGGAAGATAATTCGCGACTGCTTCATCTGATGGATGTTGCTTGTAGAGGGCGCTGTAGATGTTGTCAGCAAGGAGTCAAACATTTGTGGACTATGACTCCTGTCCCTAGCTAAGGTTGGGGTTAGTTTATTGCATGAGCCAACCGACATGACACCACATAATGTCATGTCATTTGTGTAATATAGTTTTTTAAAGTTTTTAAAGTTTTTTAAAATTTAAGTTACTATTTGTGGAATTTGAAATTACCTTCACAAGTCGTTCCATCACCTTCATAGCCATCATTACATGTGCAAGTAAAAGCACCCTCAGTATTGGTACATGCAGCATCTATATGACAGTCATCAAAGTCCTCTGCGCATTCATCAACATCTACGATTAAAAATGGAAATTGCATACGGTAAAAGTGGAAATTTTTGCGCTACATTTATGCTCAACGCAGCTATACAGCCAAAATTATAACATGTAAATATATTTCTTTAGCATGTGACGAAGCTACAAATCGCAAGTTTAAAACATACACAACCGTTAAAAACAACAAAGCGTAACAAATGAATGGAGGCTATTTTGATTCATGCAAAAAAATACTAATACTTTCCATGCGGTAGTCGTCTGCAGACGACGTTCCAAAATGTCACAAAATGTTTCAAAAATGTTAAAATTGTTAAATTTCATGACCATATTTGGAATCACGATGTGAAATACATTGAAATAAGTACAAACATGCCAGGTATCGATTCAGTAATCCTTTAAAACACATTTCACTCGCCTGAAATCTTGCAGGCGTAGTGACAAATATATGCGCTTTATACCAATACCCAATTCTCAAATTAACATAAACATAACAATTAGCATTTATATATCGCTATTACACATTATACAATGGTACCACAGCGCTTAACAAAATGTGTTGAGGCAAGCCTGATGTGACGTAGTAAATTGTTCCACAAAAATGAGCCTGAGGCATAAAATCCACTCTTGGCAGTAGTGAGACGAGTATTAGGTTTAGTGAGAATTTGAGTGTCAGAGGCAGAACGAAGACCACTTCTTTTGGGCACATATGTACTAGTAAGGTCCTTAAGATAAGAAGGCGTGACATCATTGACACATTTTGATTAGAAAGAGTGATGAAACTGATCAGATTTAAGGCATATTATGCCATCTTTTTCATGGCACGCCCTCTATCTGTGATTATTTTTTTATGTCAAATTACATAACCATGAAACTAAAATAAGTTGAGAGCAATACGCTTCCTAATTGTCCTGGTACCGGGACACTTTATTTTCTGATATTTGTTTGTTTGTTTGTAAATAGAATTCCATAGTTTGACACCGTGTTAACACCGTTTACAGTGTTTCCGGTTACGACTGCAACTGTACACAAGTGAACATACCCTTACGGAATGCTTTATAATGAAAATCAAACACATATATGCTGAAAAGTTCCTTAAATTGGAAGCAGATTTCAATTATGATTTAGTAAAGTCCTGATCAACTTTAGAGAGAGTAAAACGATTACATAATATTCCTTTTAAAAGGAATGTATTAAAATACATACCATCACACACAAATTTGTTGTTTACAATCACAGATTGGGTAGAACCGCTCTCACAAACACAACTGAAAGATCCGGCGTTGTTGACACATCTAGAGTTATCAGGGCAGTCATGGGGTGAACTAATGCTAGTGCATTCATCAATGTCTGGATGTAGAAATAATGACAGAGGTGTGAGTGTTCACCAATAATTTAAAGAAAAAACAAAAATAAATAGAACAAATGTTAAGAATTCTGCAAAGGACTGAAAAGTAATTAAAGCTGATAATGAGATGAGTTTCAACTGAAAATTCAGCTTAAAATGCTGAGGATATTCAAAAAGGGCTGACAAGTGATAAGAAGCTTATAAAGGTGCGTGTTTTAGCTTAACTAAGCTGAATCTTCTGCTGGAAACATTTAAAATTGTTTAAAAGTGTTGGGAAATGACGAAAAGGTGATAAAGGGCTACATTTCAGCTTACAAAGCTAAACTCAACCTCACAACTGACATTTCACAACCCTGATTACACCATGTCTCAAAATACATGGGGCTAAGGGCGATAAGCCCACAGTTTTCACTAATAGACCTCTGAGAAATGTTGACCTGGTGAAATGTACTATGAGGGCTACATTTGGGAGAATCTGTTCAAAATAGCCATCGTAGTCAACAGTTCAGTGCTGGAGGACTCGAGTCCGGTTTTGGTCTCGAGTCCCGATTTTCACTCGGGACTCGGACATAAATGACAGTCTCGACCATTGGGTCTTGAGGACTTAAAAGTGGGAGATACAGAATGGAGACAGAGGTTTTATTGAAGGACTGGGACTCGGTACTCGGACATCATGGACTTGGACTCGGCCATCTGGCACTCCAACTTGGACTCAGACCTAGATGGGGTGGACTTGACTCCAGCACTTGTAGCCATTAAGTATTGTAACTCCTGAGTTACACTACATAGACCATTTCAAATCAATTTTCCAAAAATATGTCTGATATGATTCTCCTTATGCCTTGGAGTAATAACAGACCACCTCCGCAACACGAGTAGCACCTGACTCCAAGTGCGCCTATGGAACAAATGTAACAGTGTTATTTCAAGATCTGTGTAAGAGTTTATTGTTAACTAACAGAGGTTTTCAATCTCCATAGAAATATTTGCCTATCAGCTTACCAGTGCATGATGATCCATCTCCTTGGTATCCCATATTACAGGTACATGTAAACGAACCCACTGTATTTGTACATGTAGCTTGTTCATCGCAGGCCACACTATTAGTACATTCATTGATATCTTCACATTCGTAGTAGTGATCGCCTTGGAAACCAACGTGACAGAGGCATGTGTATGAGCCGGTGGTGTCAGCGCATGCTGCGTTATCAGGGCATGGGTCGGTGTCACATTCATTGATATCTACAAATTGAAAATTATGAATTTGCATTAAATATATATTATATTCACTTACAGATTGTGAATGGCATTGAGCTGAGTTTCAATCAGTTTTACTATCTATATTTGCATTCAAATCTTCAATGACTTTCCACGACTTTAATGGTGGAATCCTTTTTTCGATAACTTTCAAAGCCTGGAAAATGCAAATGCAAAATCAATGTCTTTCCAGGTTTTCCATGACCTGTACTAACCCTGAACCAAGAATAGGATAAAGGATGACTTTTGGGTTTATCCTTCATGTGATTCTGCACGGAATTAGCCTAGGACGAAATCTGTGTTAAACTGTGTTAAAGGATTAAAGGATTAGACAGCTTTATACAGTAATAGAGTCTTAACACCAGTCTACCTCATGAATGAATTACACCAAGGATATACCAACTTTTGGAGATAAAGGATGATGATATGATGATACAGATGGTAATACAGTTCTATGGTGCACAGACTTAAGTTTCCACGTCTTTCCTGAAATTTGCTTTTCCAGCACAAATTTAATTCAAATCAAGAAATCACTTCTTTTTTGTTTTGTTTATGTTAACATAACGGAGAGATTATACATCAAACTGGCAACTCTACAAAGAGCTCCGAGGGGTCAATCAATTGATTCGCACTTCTATGCATTTAGTTCTCAGATTAGAAAAGGAAATATATGATTGAATTTGTACCCAGAATAGAGACGAGTCAAGAATTGTCACATAATAATGGACCACATTGCCATCCCATGGTGTAACCAATAATAGCCTTTGACAACAAAACTTACTTGAATTGTACAACTTAAAGGTATATTATGTGATCTTTCCAGGGAACGCCCTCAACATCGAAAAAAAAATAGAAAGCAGATTTTCTTGCAGATTTACATTTCTGATCATAAATCATGCATACATTCCAAGTTACAGGGCGATACGATTCTTAATTACTTCAAAATCATGGTTTTAGAGTGAAAATAAACTGTCGGAATCCCGACACTTTATATTTTTCACTCTAAATTCACTCTAAAACCATGATTTTGAGGTAATTAGGAATCGTATCGCTCTGTAACTTGGAATGTATGTATGATTTATGATCGGAAATGTAAATCTGCGAGAAAATCTACTTTCTAAAAAAAATCATGAATAGAGGGCGCCCTCTGGAAAAGATCACATAATATGCCTTTAATAAATCCACACTGTATCCAATAGGCCAATGGAAATAAGCTACATGCATAGGAATTATAAGGTATTGTTATGTACTTGATATTGGATATGTACTTGATATTGGATTCAAGTAAGGGCAGCGTAAAAATGAGCTATGGTTTGCGATGGTTTCCAGTTTTCAATACGATTTATTCCGTTAAAATATACTACCGGGTTCCAAAGTGTCGGCAATTAATTATTTCCTTTAATCCTTCCGCGGCCCTTACCGAAGTTCGATACATATTAGGCTAAAATCCTTAGTTAGATGGTGCATGTCACAAGGTTGCCAATTATTTGCATTGAGATAAAGCTTACCTGTACAAGTGGAGCCATCCACACTGTAACCAACAGAACAAATACATTCAAATAAATCTATGACATTGTTTTGATGGCTTTTTGTCATGTTTGATCAGAATCCTTTGTTAGATAATGCATGTCACTTACTTGTACAAGTGAATCCATCCCCACTGTATCCAATGTTACAGCTACATTCATAGGAACCGATGGTATTGTTACACGAGGCCTCCACATCACAAACGGTTACATCAATACATTCATCGTCGTCTGAATTTGAGAAAAGACATGATAAGTTTCATTAGAACAAAAGTTCATCTGTGTAATATAATTGGTTTCAGCAAATGTGTCACCTCTTGCATATTGTCGAAGGTGCAAGGTTGATTTGATGGGGATGCACTGGTTGTAATTGCTATTTAATACCCTGTTAATCTTCTTAAATTAAAGTAACCAATGATCAATACGTCTTTCTGAAAGATAAAAGCTCAGAAGAATAAGCCTATTCGCCATTACAACCGCGCATGCTCAGAAGTTTTACTTCCGGAAATGAATGGGAGATAAACAAGACAAACTCGACCGTAGACGGCCATGTGATGAACTGCGACTCTTGGGGAATCCCCTGTGATTTGTTTGTGCCATCAGTAATCATTTCATTTATTTTCAGCCGCATGATAATCAATACTCCAAGGTGCAATACATATCAAAAAATGGAGGTGTTACGATAATAAAAACGGCAAGTACAGTCATTTCAAGGATTATTACGAAGTTCGCCACATTGGAAAGCACGCGCAACCTCGGCATGTTTATCTCCCGTAAATTTGGCGATTATTACCTAGAATGCACTTCGGGCGGCTAATGGCGAATAGGCTTATACTCACAATGCTACTTTATAAATAGGTGAGTATTAGGCCAAATATATATTTTGGTGTGTTACTTATGGAAAGAGGCACTCAAGTTGATATAATTCCCTTGGTCTACATAATCATGTAGGTTTATGTACACAAAATACATGGACAAAATAATGTTTTAGGTGATAGAAAGAAGCTCAATTTAATTTAATAAATTTGGACTTAATCACTGAACACCAACACCTGTTTGTCTCATCTCTTGTATCATCATTGTATCATTGCTTGTACATTTAACACACTTCATTAATCATGGCGCCCCATGTGCAGAGTATATTGGCTAACCTGAAACAATTTTTTGTTTGAGAGAAAAGACTGAAGGAAAGCCAATCGAGTGATGTCGTAGACAACTAATAAGTTGTGATAAGTGAAAATTAATGATACGCGTATATCAACATGTTTAATATTAAGTATTAAATTTAAAGTGTGTGTGTAACCATGGTACGTCCACGGTGTAACATACCGTTTTTCCTTTCTGGCCTGTTTCAGGATCGAAGTTATATTGATTTATTCGGGAAACAATTTACCTCTCCTAAAGTATGGACAGGCCCAAAACTATAAATGAGGTGACATATTTGCAGAAACCGATTATACAGTCATCACAATAAGTAACCGACCAGGTAATAAACATGCTGATAACTCTAAAAGTATAACTCCTACATAAACATATTGAATTATAACGTTGTCGAGAAATTTCTCTTCTTGAATTTGAGATATTACACACTAAGAATGGTTGATTAATGAGGAAGTTACGATCCCAAATGTTAGGGCAAGTCTGATTTTCATTTTAACATTTTCTTTTCAACACGGGGAGAGTATACGACAGGTAAAGCGTGTGCCGTGTTGATCAACCGTAACAATGCCACCGGCCGACTATCCAACAACCAGGCCATAGACGGGTGAATTGGCACTACCAGTACCAGTAATCAATAATTTGCCGGTCTGAGTCCCTGTGTTGAAAATGAAAATGTGAAAATGAAAATCAGACTTGACAGTACATTTGGGATTGTAACTTCCTTAATAATCAGCTATTCTTAGCATGTAATATCTCAAATTCAAGAAGAGAAATCTCTCAACATGTTTATAATTTAATATGTTTATGTAGGAGTTATACTTTTAGAGTTATCAGCACACTTATTACCTGGTCAGTTACTTATTGTGATGACTGTAGTATCAGTTCAATGGTTGATCTCAGCACACAGTAAGCAATACCTGGAATGTTCAGGTGGCTACATCTTCATTACCAGATTTATGATAATAATAATAATAATCAGTATTTATATAGCGCCTTTTCCAAATAGCTCAAAGCGCTGTGATTTTGCTGCTGGTGAATCATCAGAATCATGTCGCATCAACTAGGGTGCTGCCAATTTCTAGCGCAAACCTATCCGCAGTTAGATTGTAACATCCACCATTTTTCAATGCAGCTCCCCACATACCTTTGGGTCAAGGAAGTTTTTGATAACCGAAACAACTGATCACAGATTTTGAAAGCAGGAGGAAACCGGAGAGCCCGGAGAAAACCTGCGAGAGCGTGTATGGATCGTGATAAACCAAATGCACATAAAGCCCGCGGTCGTGCACAGAATTTCATTGGTGCAAGGCGAGAGAACTAACCGCTGCGCCAACACGCTCTCCCCTGACCAGATTAAGTGAACTTGACCTTCTGGAAATGTGACGTCAGAATCAGGTCATAGATGCTAGATAATGTGTGTCAGCCCCTGTCTCTGTTAAGGGATAGCTACTTGGCTCTGATATAAATGGCCTTCTTAAAGGGGCATTGAGAGATTGCCGAGAAAAATGACATTTGGAAAAAATGAATTGTTTCAATACGTAGGAACCCTGAAGAGTTTGTTTGTTTGTTTAATCTTTCTTTATTGAGGGTAAATAGCTTCAGTGTCAAGCACTGCTTTCCAAGCAGGCCCTCATCATACAGAAACTAATACAGTATTTACAAAGATATGTTCAACTATTTACACATAATACATGAATCAAACAGAAATAGCAAAATAATATAATATAATTAAGAAGTACTTTGCACACAATTAGAGTCCGTTAATCTTAGACTTAAATTGGTGCACGGTCATGTTCTCCAGTTCAATTCTGACTGCTGCTGGTAGGCTATTCCAGGCATAGGCTGCCCTAACATGAAATGTGCGCAAGCCTGAATTGGATTTAAATTTTGGCACAGCCAATGTATTACTGGTGTGATTTCTTGTAAGATGTGAATGGCTGTTATGAACAAATTCAAATTGGGCAGATATGTATGATGGACTTAAATTTCTCAAACATTTATACACAATAAGAGTTAGGTGATTATGCCATCTTTTATTAAGTTTTACCCATTTAAGTATATCCATCATATCATTTGTTGGTGTTCTAATATCAGCTGATATAATTATCCTAGCTAAGTTATTATGAAGTACCTGTAATTTGTTATGAAACTCAGCAGAAAAGTTTGACCAATGATTTACTGTTGAATGATGGCGCTAGATAGAATTTTAGGTTGAAGCAATTTATGTGGTGAGTAGCGATCTACATCAAAATTAAGTGTGGAAAGTGGGTCAGGATTTTGAATCTCCTGTGGCACAACTTGTCACAAACATAATTTGAGTACCTGCCCCCCCCCCCCCCCCACACCCCCACGGAGTACACTTTTATCAAACACTAACTAACCTGTACAAGTCCTTTCATCATTATCAAGGTCGAAACCAGTGGCACAGCTACAGCTATACCCAGGTGCTCCATTGGTACATGTACCATAGTCTGCATCACAGCCATTAGTAGCGCTATCAGCACATTCATCAATATCTGTAAATATATATATAAAGTGTGTGAAAGGCGGTGAAAAGATTCATCAGGTTTGTTGAATTTCATTGAAGTAAACAATATGCTTGACAAAACCAATATAATACTCATGCACATATTTCATCCTCATACATCGGAGGATTTCATCAGAATGGCAATGATCCACTTTGGCGCGAAGAAACATCATCTTCAGAGTTGCCAGTTGGTTTTACTTTTAGAAGTGGATCATTTTGGACCATCTAGCTAGGGCAAATCATGTAATAGACTTGAATGAGGACACCATATTAGGTCGTGAACACAACTGGAGATCCAGAGAGATACGCGAGGCGATGGAAATCAGAAAGAGAGGGGACAGAACACTCAACCGAGAGGAGGGGACTTTTTTGCTCAGTCACGTCTATGATCCACTTCTAAAAGTAAAACCAACTGGCAACTCTGAAGATGATGTTTCTTTTTCAAAAATGATAAGACATTTTAAAAGTTTAAAAAAAAAAAATCAATAACCCCCCCCCCCCCCCAAAAAAAAAAACCCAATGTGTCGCTCAGGCCCGAAAACAGGTTTTTTTTTTGTTGCTTCAGAATATTCTCAAGCACCAAAGTTTTTTTTTCTCTCAACCTCAGCAAAATTGTTTGCCCAATTTTCCCTCTTACCATGTAAAGACATCTCAACTAAACTGTTGTAAATGCATCCATAAATTCCCAAACTGTTATACGAATGGAAAACTATTGTACTATTCCTTCTTTGCCATTAACTATGTTTAATACCTTGGCACACTGTTTCATCCCCATTTAGTTCAGCTCCTCTATCACAGATGCAGACATCAGCCCCCTCAGCTCGTACACATTGCCCATAATCTCCACAAGTCTTGGTTGTATCATCACACTCACTGCCTGATGATACTGTACATACAAGGTGAATAATAATAATAGGTTTTTTACTTGTCAAAATCACTGGACCATTGATAATGATAATATTATGAAAATTTGAGATTAATCCTAGCGTAGTTTGCGTAACCATGTCATTTACTAGACTGTACAATGGGATTTACACATACAAACCAGTAAATGACATGGTTTTTATTTCAAAATGTTGCATTCATAAACATTGTAAATCTGTCAATAACAATAGCAAAAACCATGATCATTTATTTATTGAGCGCCTTTCCAAAAAGATCAAAGCACTTATACAATAATAAATTCTCAAAAACACTTACATTATACATTTAACACTGACAATAGATAAATGATGGGAATATTAAAACACTTTGAAGTTATAACCCAGCATAAATATGATAAAAAACATCAATAAAAACAGCAGGGACTATACTACAACTACTGCAACAATATAAAAACACTGCCTTCTCTTTGGGAAAGAGGTAGCACACTCGCGGCAGCACGTACATCAGTAGGCAAACTGTTCCACAATATTGGACCTATTACCGAACACTTTTATCACCAACAAATTTCTTTGTAATAGGAATGGCAAGACGAGTATGATCTTTACTAGACCTTTGGCCCTGAAATGTCCCACATTTTGGTTGATATTCATTTGTACAGGAAATATTGTCTCCTGGTTAGCAAAAACACCTGAATGGGCCCGTAGAACAGTATGTTGTTTAATTTGTCGTTTTAAAAAGAATAGCAAATTGAAACCTGCTTAAAGGCAAACAACACTCTGGGTTTCTAGCCACATCCAGTTCTCTTGGTAATTACAACTTCTCTATGTTAACTCTATACAGTATGTCTTCAAGTGAACAGGCATATTCACACCAGTTTGTCAGAGTCTATATATTATTTAATAATAACAATGGACGGTTCTTATATAGCGCTTTACAGTCCCAAAGCACTGTTTAACCCCCTGGGTCTACCTGTCTATCTTACAGTGGGTCTGATTGGTTTATTACAAGATGTACTCATATGAATAGCCAATTCAAATGCAGCTTGTAAAATGTTTCACTCCCATCTTTATCAGGGATACAAGTATTCTTACAATGTCTCTCATTGGTGCAATAAATGATGTATCCATCTTTCTGACCAATCGGCTGGTAGTTCTCAGGGGGTTAAGCAATTATTATCCCTGCCATCATCCATATTCAAACCCTAAAAGATGGCCAGGCTACAAAAAAATAGCCATATTTGGCATTAAATATACTTACCGTCACAAGATAAACCGTCACTGTTCAATTCAAACCCTGTTTGACAGCCGCATGTATAGTCTGGTGCAGCGTTGATGCAAGTATGAACACAATCATCAATTTGTTTATCGCACTCATCGATATCTGAAAGAAGACCATCAATAAGTCTTGAGTTTTCTGTCAAATTTATCAAATCATCACACTGTGTAGGAGTTCACTCAAAATTTGTATTAACTAGACCCCTAAATAAACCCCCTATGCCTACCCTGAATAAAATGTCATTTTTTGTATATCAAATAACTGGTTACTCCAATTTGTTCATTTCGGAAGAAGATCATGTTCTTCGCATTTCTGCAAACAATAAAATAAATTAAGGACAAGGTAACATTTGTCAGATATATGCGCCGTCAAAAATACACATGTTTAAAGAATGCCCAGGCATAGTCCAGGTCTAAGTTATTCTAATTAATTATTGAAGTCTCTAAAATGACTGAAAATCATACAAAATTGGTCAAAGAGAAGATAATTTGTATTAATATTGTTTGATAATCTTTATTTAATAAACATATGATAACTATTTCTGGCAATCACTGATAGCTGCCCTGTGTATTAGTACAATCAGCTGTAGAGAGATATTTACCATGATCAATGGCAGCTGAAGCAAAACAACTTAGGGGACAAGCCCAAATGTTGTTTTATAATGTTGAAACATGCGAGCAGTTTCATTTTTTTAACTAAAATGGTCCTCAAAAGTGTTCCTGACACTATCTTGTCTGACAAATTTGAGCAATGCGCTCACAAATTGGCAATTTTAAAACTAAAATGGTCCAGTATTGCACTAAAACATGTCACCTGTAATATTTTAAGCGGAAAGTACCCCTCCCTATAATTTTATGGGGGAAGAGTACCCCTCCCCCATATAATTCTAGAGGGAATGTGTCTACCGCTTCCGCCGCAAATGACCATGGTCCATCTTTTATGACTGTCCCTGGCAACTGAACTCACCTTCACACATCCTTCCATCCCCAATGAATCCATCCTGACAATCACATTGATAGCTGCCTTCTGCATTAGTACAAACAGCTCTTGAGTGACAGTCAGCTGTTCCTTGTATACACTCATTTACATCTGTACACGCAAAACCATTTCCTTCCCAGCCTGCCACACAGGTGCATTCATAATCGCCAATTGTGTTCTTGCAGTCAGCGTTTTCATCACAGTCATTGTCCACAGCAAGACATTCATCGATATCTGAAAATTGGATACAAACATCATATACCGTAAACTGATGAGGCAGACAGGACTGGCAGTTAGATGTGAAACTGGAAACTGATTCTAATTGCAGCACAGTGGTATAACCGGAGGGGGAGGCAAGGGTGGAAATCACCACCCCACCCCAAATATTTGAGTCATGTCGATTGAGATTGGCAGTGTCAGTTTATCCAGCTCAATTTTCCGTGCCGGTTTGGGGGAAGCCATATCAAACGCCCCCCCAACCCCCTCAAGTTTTAGACTCGGCTGTCAACTTTTCTCTCAAAAGTTGACAGCCTGGTAGTAAAGTCCTTGTCGGTTCACTTCTATCCCCCCCCCCCCCTCCCCCTGTATGAAAAACCTAGCTATGCCACTGTTGCAACAATATGGTTATCAAGATGGAATTCCAAACCAATGACTATATATGATACCACAAAGCTATGCACTATAGCATCCACACATGTGTACTCAAAACATGGCCCAGCCCATCCATTATCATACTGTAGTGCGGCAGTAAAACTATATAATGTCAATCTTTTATTCTCTAAGTGTTGCCCATGTGGTAAACATGTGGATTGCTTATGACACCGGGGGAGGGGGGGGGGGGGGGGTAGGGCACTGACATTGGAAAGGGGTATAGGTATGTGCCGCCCTGAATACCATGTTTTTCACCCTCTTCTGCTAGCTTTTAAGACCTGAACATTTGTGTTCTTACTAATCAAATTTGAAAAACAAACCAGTTCTTAAGACCTACATTTTCTAGAAAATCAGTTCCGAAGACCCTATTTTTTGTCACAAAATTCTCTCAGTTCAGTTCCGTAGCCCCCCTTTTTGAGACCCTAAAAGAAATTTGAGTGCCCCACCCCCCTGGGCTTGTGACACCTTCATGCCCGGGTATATTCAGCACACAGTATCCTACCTGAGCATGTTGTACCATCACCAAAGTAACCGTCAGGGCATGTGCAGGTATAGGTGGCGGGATAGTTTGTACAATCAGCTATGTTAGCACATGGATAATCTAAACATTCATCGATATCTGAAACAAACACGTATATATCATAGATTATTAGAATGATTACAGAATGAGCAATGAAACCCTAAACCCTCAACAAGTTTGTAGAAATAAAGCTATTAGGGGGAAATATGGACAAAATAATGATGGGAAAATAACTGTTGTTATATTTGTAGGATTTGGCATGGTCAGGCAAACAAAATGGTTATTTGCCCAAACAAAGAAGAAAAGTGGGTCGCTCTGTCGATTTCCTTTTTTCTTTTTTCCCCCTTCTATTTATAGCCACTTTGGAATTATATTCTAAAGCTTGCCTAACACTTTTAGAGAGGAAAATTACTATACAACTGATCTTATATGTTTGTATTAATAGCGCCATAACAAAAGAATTTGAAAAGTCAAAATCTGAGTGAAAGCATGTGTGTTGAATGCACGGGTAACAGGCTTGCAGCCTGTAGTACTAACCCTCAGACTATGTTTGATGTCCTGTTTTGCTAGAATCTTGAATTCACACCTCCTTGGTGTTTACAAGGGAGAATATGGGTATAAATGAAGTCTAGGACAGTTTGTTTATCTATTTAGCAATTTCAGATAAACATTTCATTTAAAACATAACATTTTTTACCATACAAAATATCTTTAAAAAACACGTTTTTTTAAAAGATTTTATGGGTCGATCGTGTTTGGACAAACCGACCTTAGTTTTGGCCTTAGGGTTTTTAGAAACATGAAAAAGTAGCACCATCCTTCTTCAACTGATAACCTTATAGTTTTCTGATAGTCTGATAGTCTGAATATCATTTAACTCTATTAATTCCTATACTCGTCGTCAGAATACTTCAGCACTTTTTTCTGTGACAACTGCGTACAGCGTAAACACAGAAGTGCGTTGTAGAACAGCGTCACAACAGCGTTATCCTTGAGCAGTTAGACGCGCCGCGATCGTATATCTATGGGTCAAGAATGTCCCTGCCCACGCGCTCATTATAACCAGGTCACGTGAGTTGGCGGTTTTAAAAAGTGCTGAAGTATTCTGACGACGACTATAAAGCAAGGAAAACTCTGTGGGTGTGTATG
Source organism: Ophiura sarsii (assembly GCA_035610835.1). NCBI lineage: Eukaryota > Metazoa > Echinodermata > Ophiuroidea > Amphilepidida > Ophiuridae > Ophiura > Ophiura sarsii. The sequence continues at coordinate 5,760,151 of CM069456.1, read as the reverse complement.
GTTGGTGTCCCTTGCCATGGTTACCAGAGCCAATCAGCTGTCACAATTTTAGACATGTTTGGATGCGGAGGCAGTGACCCAGAATTCCCTTGTGTTTATCCTGGTCATACTCCTGTTGGCTTATATAATTTATAAAAATGTCATGCTTTATAAAAGGGATGCAATGATTGCATACTCACCCCAGCAAACTCCATCTTCTTTTTCATATCCATCCTTACATACACATTCATATGACCCGGCCGTATTGTTACAGGTTGCGTTGTTATCACAGATATTCATGTCCTCTATGCACTCATCAATGTCTGCAACACAAAACAAACAAGATATATGCCACTTCAAGAAATGCAATTTTATAGAATTTTAACACTTTCCACATGGCAGGTGTCTGCAGATGGCATTCCTAAAAATCACAAAATGTTTCAAAAATATCAAAATTATTGAATTTCATAACCATATTTGGAATCACCTTAAGAAATGTATTAAAAAAGTACAAACATTGGTAGCGTTGGATCTATAATCCTTGAGATATAGACATTTGAAAGTAGGAAAAGGTTTCTGACATATCTGTTTTGTGATGGTTAAACTAAATAGCCGCGTGAAAAGTGTAAAGACCTGGTGAGGGAACTACTACAGGTCTAGGATTTGGTGTATGATATAGTATACTGACATTGCTGAAAGTGATGGAAAACGGTAATGACGTTAAGCTATTCAAATCTTAAAGCATTTGTCAGGACTGTTACAAGACACAAGGAACAAAACAGAGCACAACAACCGTTATAGCATAATAATATTAATGATTTAGACAGAAAAAAAGCTATAGGGCCGTATTCTCATACTAGATTAAAACCGTGAGTAACAACTAAACATGTGTCTTATCTTATCTTTTAAACGACGTATTTAACAAAACCCACTTTAAACTCTGCAAATCTCATCCTTAGCATGGTCGTACGTTTACTGTATACAGGTATTCAATTTATTGTGGCCCAAATGGGTTAGATATCGACCGAATTCCTTAAATGCACATGTATTTTTAAGACTGCACACAATCTGCACATCAGCTTGCACCGGGCACAGTTAAATAATTATTCAAGGCATACAGTTGGTACATGCCTGTATGAGTTAAACATGCGTTAAACTAAAGTAAATGTGTGTTTAGCTTAAATCCATGTTTAAATATGTACAAGAATACAAGCCATAATGTTTAAACATGAATCTTTTAATACAGGATTTATACTTGACTAATCTTGTGCAATTTTACTCTAAGGATAAATCCATGATTGGGACTTACCATTGCAAATACGGCCAGCAAATAGGGTATACCCATCTCTACAGCTGCAATCATAACTACCCAAGGTATTTTCACACAACTCATGATGATCACATGCATTGTCCGTATCATTTTCACATTCATCAAAATCTGAAACAAATTGTTGACAACATAAAGTGTTTAATTAGAGGAAGGAAAACAATATAGGTAGCCATTGATTATAGGTTGTATGGTATACTAGGCAACTGATCTAAATGGAAAATCTTGTTTTACCAAGCTAAACTTACAACACCCTTTATCAGGATGGGGGTACCATCTGGTAAAAGGGTGTAAAAGAGCTTTAAAAAGAAAACTGCGCTTTTATGAAACATTCCTATATTTCAAAAACATATAACAACAAACAAACAAGGAAAGGAGCAAACAAAAGAACTAACGAACCAACAAAACAAAACAAAGCAAACAACCAACCAAAACTAAACAAGCAAACAACCAACCAACAATTAAACAAACCATACAAACAAACAGAAACACACCAAAACACCAAAACTTCACTGTAACAAACCAAATAAATGTTTTTACGCTTAATCTCTCCATCCACTTACCATAGCATTGGAATCCATTTCCTAACAGCCCACCTGGACAACTCCCGCATGTAGCAATGACTTGTGGGGGCTCTTGATCCGTACATTGTACACCTGGATAACAAGGACTATCCGCACAGCTATCAAGATCTACAGAACAATCATCAGCTGACCAACCAGCAGTGCAGATACAAGGAGCTACCTGATTATCAAATGGAATGATCATATGGAAATAATAAAGGTTCTCAGGAGACAATCAAAAATCAAACATTTTTAGAATTGAAAAAAAAAAAAAAAAATAGAATGGAAAAAAATCAAACATTTTTAAAAATCTTTTCAAAAATAACAAAACAAATGTGTAAAAAATAAAAAAAATAATTAAAAAAAATATCTCAAATTGCAATAAAAAAATGGGTTGGTCTGTCTCATAGAAGATGTTTTCCCCCATCACCTTATGATAAATTAATATTGACCCTTCCAGCCTGATTTTAATTATTCCACTCTATTCATCTAGATTACAACAACTGCTAAACTTGGAACCCACCTACAATGCATGCTTAACACTTTCCACACGGCAGGTGTCTGCAGACGACATTCCAAAATGTTCATATAATATTTCAAAAATATTGTATTTCATTACCATATTCGGAATCACCATGAGAAATACATTGAAATAAGTACAAACATGCCTAGTATTGGTTCAGTAATCCTTGAGATAGACTTGAAAATGTGAAAAGGTTTCTGAAAAATCTTTTTTTTAGATAATTAAACTAATAGCCATGTGTAAAGTGTAAAGATGGTAACAGTTTACTTGATTATAAGGGACCTGTAAGTTACTATACAAAAATGGTTATAATTATTATCATTATTTAAGTAGATTAATAAATTTAAAGGGGCATTGAGAGATGTATCCATATACTAAATGAGCAAATAACGTAAAGATAATCATCAACAAACCCAAATCAAAAATATCATACAATTCTGACATCGCCTTCATGCCAAACTAAGCAAATAACGGCACTTCCGGGTTGAGATTTGCTGCGAAAGCCCGTGAGTAAAACTTAGCATAACTTCCGAATTCAGCACCTTCCTTAGTTTTGATATGATCATATCTAAACTAAGAAAATCATGAAATTTTATATGATAAACGGCGAATGTTGGTAAACTGTTTCAGATGGTAGTTAGTATATGCATAATTATTACTTTGATGCAAAAAATCTGATTTCCAGGATAATTGAGGGCGCACTCCCATACGTATCTTTCAATGACCCTTTAAGTCTCTATAATTTAAGTTCTTACAATCAACATGACCTCACAAATCATGTCTACTTGCCCCTGACTGGCCAGCCGGGATGTTCCAATGAACTACCCTCTCCACCCAAAAGGGAAAGGTTATTGTAGAGGTCGAAAAGGGTCTCAACTCTCTTATTTTTCCATGACAATTTTGGAATTTCCAGTAAATTAAATAGTTTGATCATCTTTAATTCACATATTATCATAAAACGTTGTCCGTATCGTTTTTCAATTTCAAAGAAAGAGAAGAACCAAAAGATTTCATCCTGTACTTAGTCACTGAGAGAGAAACGATGGAGTCCACTGTGACACAGTCTGGGAAAGTACAATTGCTGTAATAACACCAACCAAGAGAATGGGTGAATGCTAGTAGCTGAGTGGATTGGTGATTACTTACCGCAAAAACAGCGCCCTCTGTCGTGGCATTCCAGTTGCAAGTACCATCGTTCATACAGGAGCAGACATGTGTTTTGAAGGATAGAGAAGAGTTAGCTATGCCATCACTCACCGATACCTCAAGTTTGAATTCATCCGTTGATGCCCGGTTCAAGGTAATCAGACCGGCTGTGATAATGTAAAGGTGAGGAAGGAGAAACAAATCATTAAGATCAGTGCCCTTGCCAGGAAAGAGGGGAGGGGGTGGCCTTATGCCAAAAATACAGGGTTCAAAAGAAGAAAGGGCCCTAAAATCGGATAACGTTTGTTTGCATAACTCCACACACAATAAGATATCACTTACAGAAAGGGATAACGCTTGGTTACCAACAGAAAGTTTCCACTTTTCAATATCTTGTTTACTTTCCCCAAAGTAGTCACATTTCACCAAAATGATGTTTTCAGAAAAAGAAGCACTTTTGAAAGAAACCCATACAATGAATCGACAAGTAATGTTTAATAGTGTTTAAATTTCTCAAAAGTCTATTTGTGTGTGGAATTATGTAGACAATTGTGATCTAATTTTAGGGGGGAACTTACTTCTTTTGAACACTGTATTTTAGGCACAATGGGACTTCATTGAAAACATTATGTCTTGCTTACAATAAAAGATGAGATTTTGACATCTTACCATCCCTATATTCTGCTCCTGTAATATCATATCTTAAAGGGGGACTTAAGGAAGGTTTTTTTGGAATTTTGTGAGTGCTGTAATTATTGAACTATGACTCAAATGTATATAAAAGTATACATTTTTGGAAAGGAAATGGATCAGAGAATCCAAATTTGACATCAATCAAAAAGCGCCAACAAAAAAGTGTCCATTTTTTTTCTCCACATTTTTGGTACTTTTTGGTCAAAATTTAAAAAAATATTAGATTAGGTTATAAAAAGAAATTTGTCCCTAAGTTAGTGTCGTACGTCTTTGCATCATCATGAAGCGATTTAGGGGTTTCATTTTGTGTTGCCGTACCCTAAATCTGTTACACAAAGTCTTTGATACTTTTAGCCTGTTGAACATCATACTAGGGGTGTGCTACTTCACTTATGCATGAGCATAATCTTGGTGGCGCTGTAGCGCTGTCTGTCGTCTACTTATTTTTAGACTTGCATCAAGTCTGTCGGACACAAGCAACAACGGTATGGTGTATATTTTTAAAGGGAAGTGACAAACTGAGCTAAAAATGTATAAACAAACAACTAGACGTGCACGATTTAATCATATTCAGGGTGGTAAAAACCCTGCAGCACGTAAGGTTTTATGCTAATTTTAGAAACTGCACAATTTCTCAGGATTTTTTTCCAACAATTCTGTGTAAACTTCAATTGAGTCTATACCTGAACAGACGACAAACAGCACCAGCAAGATTATGCTCATTCAAATGTTAATGACCTCAATAGCCTAGAAAATGTGACCTGTTATTATAGTATGTGCAGTATAGATGATGTGACCGTTGTTTACAAAAGTAGTGTTCACAAATTGATTAGCGCCTGGTCTGAAGACATGCTAGAGGTACTAGTCCAGGAATACTGCATACGTACTATTCAAAAGCAAATTACTCATCACTGAGCGCCAATTTTAAAAGCTCCTGCCCTAATGGTGCGTACACATACTGCCGGGCAACCAGATTTTATTACCTGGTCTCTCATTGTGCTAGGGATGCAGATTATGACTACTACAACGTAAGTAATGATCAATCAAAAAGTGTGAATTTAATTCACAAAGCACATTACCTGTAGGTGTGCACGCATACCGCTGGGCATTACGTCACAGGTCACATCCAAGGCTCAAGATAACAGTTTTTGTACCTGGAGCTACTTTTTTTCCAAAGCAGCGCCCGGATCATGGGATTTATTGAGAACCAGGAGCTACTTTCAGTCTACCGGGAGCCTTCTTTTTATTAAATCGTATTGTCAAATCGAAATTTGATGTTTTGGGCAAGATTCCCGATCGTCAACGGGCGCTGGTTTGGACAAAATATCAGCGCTCAGTTGTTTATTTTTCAGCATTACCGGGCGCTATGGCAGGAGGACCGAGGGGTAAAAATCGCCCAGCGCCCACTTATCTTGAGCCTTGGTCACATCATCTATAGCCTCCCTGGTCTTACCATCGCTGATTTCTGCTCCTGTAACATCATAAGTTAAAGAATACATGACGTCATCTCCATTACGATCACTAGCCTCAATCTGGTACTTGTAAGTCTGTGATACTTCAACTTGAAGACGGTTATTGTCTTGAAGAGAATCTGTTTCACTTACTTCATCGACAGCAGTAATATTTGGTGGGTAATTATCTGTCGGAGATAAGATGGCAATGGATTATTAAGGGAAGATAAAAATTCAAATTAAAGGTAGATGTTCTGGTTCCTGGCCCGGTTTTGAACTTGATGTTTTCTATTTTACATGAAAGGTCATCCTTAAAATTGTCGCATACCAAAGTAAGAGTTGCATAGCTCCAATGGTTCTTATTTTAGAAGCACAACACAAGGTCACAAGAAATTTGCCCATTGAGTAGTACACAAACGGGCGGTTGGTTAACCACCTTTGGCAGTAATTCACCACATTTAAGCCTGTAATTTCTAAATGGAACATTTAACTGGCCCCTAAGATTTTACAGACATGAGAAAAATATGGGGATTCTTCAGATGTGAAAAAAAAATCATAGACAAAAAAAAGAAGTGATCAGAACAAACACTTTTAAAAGGCCAAAAATATAAATTATTGTGTGGTCACCAGCGACCGACACTAAATAAAATCTAGGAGGTTGCATTTAGGGTCCCTTTTTTAAGATTTAAATTTTACCCAAAATGTTACTATTTTCTGTTTATGGAAATAGAAATTGAGGTGTGGCCCTCATCAGCAACCAACACTAAGATCTAGGGGTTGCATTTTCGTTTAATATTTAAATTTAACCCAAAATATTACTATTTTCTGCTTATAGAAATAGAAATGGCTGGTGGCCCTCAGCGATTTACACTAAAAATCTAGTGGTCGCATTAGGGTCACACAAGAAACATTAGTAAAATTGACTTTTACCAATTTTTGTCTTGACATGAATCACGACAGTCACTGTCTGGCAGTAATATTTTTCAGTAACAAAATAACGACCGTCCGACTTGACCTTAACATTTTTGGCACTTGAGGGCAACACAGCAATTTATTTTTGGCCTTAAATCATGTTACATCGCTTGAGTTAAGCTCAGAGATATGTGAAATAATTTAAGCTTTACAGGGGGGGGGGGGGGGGGATTTGTTGCAATCCCTACCTAAAGTTGAGTCTACCCGTGTTTTCTTTCATTAAATGTATTTTCTGTCACAGTTTTGATCCTTGAGTACCACTGATTCCCACACCATCAATTTGTTAACCAAAAAAGGTACAAAATTGCATTCTTGTGGCAAAAAAATCTATTGTTTGGCACCTTTTAGTCAATAATTTAAAAACTATTTATGAGAAGAAGAAAAGATCCTAGAGAAGTGTCTTTAGATGATTTTGGTGCAATTTTGGAATTTTTTAACAAAAACTTATAGTGAAATTTGATACCAAAAGATTCATTTTATTAGGGTTAACACCACCCTTGAAACATCTTGGTCAATGTTCATACAAATAACCCAAAACAATATCTGTCTCTATGAATAGAATAGAATAGAATATTTTATTGACATTCACCAAACATTATGGTATAATCAAAGTAACGATACATAATAAACAAGAATAAAATACATGTAAGCACCATTCATATAATAAAGTGATATAATGCATGTGAGTAAATATTACAAATTACTCTCACGTGTTGCGAAGCATATATTAACATAGTCAATAACTATTTTGAGCACATCATAATCATTAGCACACATAATTAAAATAAACCTATTATAATCAGATAAACTATCCAAACACAGAATTTCTTTTAAGTCTGAAAATAATTTAGTCCGATGATCATTGTAGAGACTGCATTCCATAATAAAATGGAATTCATCTTCAATGTTATTAAGATCACATTTTGTACAAAGTCTATTTTCAAGTGGTGTTTTAGGGGAAGTATGACGGCCTTTTTCAACCATAAGGGTGTGAGAGCTAATTCTAAGTTTACTAAATGCTACTCTAAAACTACGATTAAACATCTTTGAATTGATAATATGTTCTAAGTTTTGGTTGTGAATTTGTAATACTATCTTTCCACTGAGTGTTATAAATATCTTCGAGGCCAGAAGTAACAATTGTTGAAATGTTGGATTTACAGCATGTGTTTGGTTTCTCCCATATATCAGACCTCTCAATAGTATCAAGGACTTTTTTAATACCATGAGACCAAGAGAAAATATGTCTACTGTTATTATAAAATTTCCTATTATCTACAAGGGCATCAACAACCAACATTTTTGTTTGATTCCTTATACACATATCATTGAGATGCCACCAATATTTTACAGAAAGACTGAGTAAAATAATAAGTATTGGAAAACTACCTAAATCACCTCTAACAGCATTGTTTGTAGTTTTACGATGTACACCTAAAATAAGTTTACATACTTTAACATGTAAGGTTTCTCCAGGAAGTTTATCACATAAGTGGATAAAATTCTTATCATTTAAATTCTTTAGGATGTAAGGTGCCCAAATCTCACAACCATAGCCTATAATAGGTTGAATAAGTGAACGGAATAATTTTAAACTACATTTACTAGAAGTATTGTATAGATTTTCTCTTATTTTAAAGAATGCTTTGGAAGCCTTTTCTACCAGTTTCAACATAGATTTTGTGAATGAGCCAGAGGGTGTAAAAACAATACCAAGATAACTGTACTCTCCAGTTATCTTGAGCGTTATATCACCATATTGAAAGTTGCAGTTATTTAGAATATGACCACTCTTATTAAAAATCATTACTTTAGATTTATCAATGTTTACAATAAGTTTCCATTTTTTACAATAGTCATGGAGTCTATTAAGAGCACATTGTAAACCTTTAGCAGTTTCTGAAATAATAACCAGGTCATCGGCATACATCAAGCAGTTTAAATTAGAATTATTAAGTTGAACAGGGTCACAAGTATTATCAAAAATATCAGGTAGATCACATAAATATATATTAAAAAACATTGGGCTAAGTATACACCAACAGTTGTTTGGAACTCATTTGTTATTTTATCATTGTATTTTATTGCGAAAGAAACATGTTCATACATACTGTGAATAATATTCATGAAATGACCATCAATACCTTTTTGATAAAGTTTATAAAATAAAGCATTACGCCAAATGGTATCAAAGGCTGATGAGAAATCAACAAAACAAATATATAAATATGACTTTTTAGCTTTGTTAATGTATTTATCAATGAGGGTTTTCAGAACCAGTATATGGTCACTTGTACGGGACCCTTTTCTGAAACCGATTTGATTTGGAGGTACAATATCATGTAACTCACAATAATCAACTAAACGGTTGTGTAAAATGGAACAAAACAATTTACTTAAATTACTTGAAACGGCAATACCTCTTTAATTTTTTACATTATCTTTGGCACCTTTTTTATGAATAACTGACAAAGTGCTGGTCCTCCAAGATGAAGATGAAGGAAAAACACCTGTCTTATAGATAGTATTAAATAGACAAGTTAAAGCAGATGCAAGCATGACAATACTGTTTTTTAGCATTTCATTTCGAATCTATGTAATACTCGACGATAAATGTTGTCATATATTCCTCAAAATATGTGATGGTGAAGTAAACCCTATTTCAGTTCATACTTACTCAAGTTACTAACTAACTCTTTAAACATTGAATCTGTTTGCGCAGTACTGGCTCCTATCTCAGTGCTATTAGTAGCCAATGCATCATACAGGCACTCTTTGTTATCCCCACACACAGCCTTAACCTCCTCATAGAATGCGTCTCCCTCGTACATAGCTATGAGGTCATCTAAAAATACTGGGACAAAGTCTACATCATTATAGGTGTCCCAGTTACCACCTTCCACAGAGTAACTAAAGAGTGATGATTCAGCACTGGTTCTCCCTAAAAAAAGGAAAACAGAACTAATTATATTCTGCATCAAATATGTACAGTACAGCTCGAAATAGAATGGACACTGACATTGCAATGACATTGCACTGACATTGCAATGACATTGCAATGATGCCTTGAGATGTAACCCGATTAGTGCAGTCATTGCAATGTCATTGCACTGACATTGCAATGACATTGCGTTGACATTGCAATGACATTGCGTTGACATTGCGTTGACATTGCAATGACATTGCAATGAAGTGCGTTGACATTGTCCATTCTATTTCGAACTGTACTGTATATGTAATTTTAGACAAATATAAACAAATACTGTACAACTAGAAATGTTCGCAAGTTAAAAATTTCACGAATCAGCAATACTGGCCTAATTCACGGTATGGACATTTCGCAAAAGTTAACTTTGGAGTTACATCGTGTAACTTTGTTAACAAGGTATAGATTGGAAATATTCACGGCATGACATTTTTGCGACTAAGTGCTCCTCGCGAAATTTTAATGCACACAAACATTTTTGGTTTTACAGTAGTCCAGAAGAAAGGGCACTTTTTATATCAATAATAGTCCTAGAAATATCAATACAATGATTAACCCTAACTGCCGCGGCTATGTTTTGTGCGTATCAGGGGAGGGGGAAAAAATACTATTTTTTTTACCCAAAAAATCACCCATCACCCCCTGAGATTTGATCGCGGGACCATCCGCACCCCAGTCTGTCCCTCTACCAACTGAGCTAAACTCCCAGCGCATATGCAGGCAGCAACTTCCTGCCCACATATGCCTGCGATAGGTGACGTCATCGAGGCAATGCAGCAGTAAGATTTAGTGAGATTTAGCAGGGTTAGGGTTAAGCTACAATTCATAAAAAGCCAGTAATATGAGAACTGAATGTCAATGACTGTAAAAGTGGTTATTTTCGAGCAATTACGTTTTCGCGCTTTGCTGATTTTCAGCCATTTTGATTGTTTTTAAATTCGCGATTTGAAAGCTCATTACATAGACTTATATATATATAAATATATTGGAATGTTTTTATTTTCGCGGCAGCTACTTTTTCCACATTTTCCAATAGTCTGATGAAATTCTCAGCAGAGCACAAAACTTTGAGTACAATAATTTGATACATTATTACGCATCAATCAACATTTGTTAAGATGAAACACAATTTTCCAACAATTACCTAAGGGTCGATCTAAATAACAGGTTTTTTTACCAGGAGCTCTTTTTATTCAAAAGTAGCGCCCGGTTCACTAGAATCTGTTGAGATTTATTTAGTCTACCGGGAGCTAAATTGTTATTACGTCAAATAAGGCAAACATTTGTTGTTCGTTAGACGGTAGAGTAGTATTCCCCGCCATGTCGATCATGGATAATCATACGATGATACGATCGCCAGAAAATAACTTTCACTTTTTGCATTCATTGCGGATGTTTCGTGGCCTAGAAAATTAATTGAGAAGTAAACTTGCCTTTTGCAAGTCGCTACATCATGGAAGGAGCTAGGGGAAATTCCACAATCATGACATCAGTGGCAGTACATAGACACAGTGAACAATTACGATGGGCTTTCGCGGATAAAAATTAGTATTTTGTGCTAAAACTTGTCTGTAACGAACTGTGGAGTCTTTCAAACAACATACTCGACTCAGAATTTAAACAAAAAATCCAGCATGGCAGCATTATCAGATCAAAATTCGATGTTTTGGGCAATCTTCCCAATCACCAACCTGGGCGCTGGTTTTGGCAAAAATTGCCCGGCGCCCGCTTACTTTGACCCTTTCAATTACCATAGATAATCCTAATGAATCTACACCAAGTTTTCTTTTAGAATTCTCATAAACCAAACACTTACATTCTTCTCCATAACTAAATATCTCTGCCTCTGTGAGATTATCACCCGCTGGTTGCAGCATGCTACCGTTAGGAAAGACAAAATCATCATCTGGATTTCCATTGTACACACCTAGAAAGAATAAAAGGTATGATATGGTGAGATCAGGCAAGCAACCAGGGGGATTTTTTTATTTAACAATGTTCCTTTTTTGTGTACCAATGTACCTTTTTTGTGTACTAATGTACCTTTTTTTACCCCAATTTTTGGAAAATGTCCCCTTCCCCATTGTGTAAAGCATTTTTTGGGGTCGGTTTGGATTAAAATATGTCCTACCCCACACCCACCCTCACCCACCTCTCAAGTTTGGGTACCAATGTAACTTTTCCGGAACCCCCCCCCCCCCCCACCACAAAAAATCCTGGTTACGAGCCTGGGTGAGATGACTATGAAAGACTATTAGATACAATCAAAGATCATTTCTTGAGCAGTAGCCCAAGAGTATTTTAAAGATACCATCACAATGCATTGCGTTTTTGCAAAATGCCCTAAATCTGGTCTCCAATTTGTCTCGGTTCCCATACAATGTATGCACACAATTATGGCTTCATAGCGCATTCATCGTTGGAGCTCTTAGGTTCTAGTTAACATCAATGAATAAATTAGTTATCAGTGTTCCTTTTTCTTATTTCTAAAACTTAAGAGCTCGACAAATGCATCTTGTGAAAAAAGCTTTAGTTGGCTGGCCTTCGCGCAATGCATTGTGGGAAGACCTTAAAATCTTCTTTGAGCAGTAGCGGCATGCTTCAATGTCATCACATGACCAGGAGTGGTTTCTGTCACCAGTGTCTCTACTGGTTCCCATTGACATTGTGTTGCAGTAGAAGGCTTATAATGTTGTTAAACGAGGGTCTTTAAGATAATCCTGCTTAATGCAATTGATGTGACTTAAATTCACTCCTCTTTTCACTAGGAGAATTGAAACGGCGTCATTGTCGTATTTTTGGCTTCAAATTTGAATCAATTCGCAGCTTTTAGATGCCATTGGAAGCTATTTGATGACAATTGATGCCATTTGAAGCCAAAAATACGACAATGACGCCGTTTCAATTCTCCTAGTGTTTGTTTTTCTTAAGACCATATATTTTTTAATAACACAACGTATGTTTTAGTTTGGATTTAACTTCTTTTTTTATATATGTATACCATGCAATGGGCCCACGTCACATGAGGTTGAGCTCGCGTAAAGTACGCCTGGTCAACCTCACCCCAAAACGGTCCCCTGGATCTCTGTTGTGCGCACTACGTCATCTCGACCTCAAGGCTCTGATTGGTTGGTGCTCAAACGTGAGAACTGAAAACTCATGAGCTTTTCCACGCACCATCACGCCCCACTGCGTCGGTGGTTAGTGGCGCAGCGGGAGCACTGCGTTGGTGGATACGGCGCAGCGTGACGATCGTTAAAAAGGCTTCAGTTTAAATTTGACCAATCAGGTGCTTTGGTGTTGTTGGTTGGCAGTATTTTGTGAGTTCAAGCATGCGTGCGCAGACTGATCGAAGTGCGCCCACATATGCCGAACTGTGGCCAGGAGATTATGTGCCGTAGGTCCATTATTCCTAGCTGACCATGTTGCCACTTGATTTATCATCTCACTCACATTTTTGATGATAGCTTTTATCATCTGGAAAATCCCCAGATGATAAATCAACTGACAACTAGAAGACTATTAAATCTGTTGTGAGTCGTGAAAATCGTCACAACTAACAGTGTTGACAAAGACACAGTATTTGAAACTCACATGTGAGTACTACATACTGGATCAGATAAATGAAACTCCATTTCGTAGCTGTTCTGTCAAAACCTTGTATCTCCAGCCGGCCCTTCAGTATGTAGAGTAATACTTTCTATGTATAACCTTTGGGCAGTCTCTTTTAAACTTGTTCAAGGGCCAAAAATATATCTGTGAAAACCTTATACCCTAAACATGTTTAAAGTAACACTTCCTTATGAACAAATTTGGGCAGTTTTACTTTGTAATGCTGAAGGACCGGAAAACAAACAAAGTTTTGACAGAACAGCGACGATTTGATTCTACTTTACAATCGTTATGAACCTTTTTTTGTAATATATAGCCAACCTGGTGGAAATTATTTTCATGAAATGTTGACAAAAATTTAAGAACACCAAATACTTTTAAAGAAAAACTTTACCCTTTTGTAATGAACTTAATTAACCATTTAGAAAAATAGCATATATTAAAGGTAGATGTTCCGATTTTTAACTTGAAGTTTTCTATTCTACATGAAAGGTCATCCTTAACAAATTTGTGTTCCAAAGTTTGAGTTGCATAGCTCTAATGGTTCTTATTTTAGATGCACAATATGCTGTGAACTGTACCCATTGAGTAGTACACAAACTATATCGGTGGTTACCACAATTCGCGGTAATTCGACGTTATTTCATCGATTTCTCCGTAATTATACCGATTTAGGCCGTCAAATTTCAGTATGATGATGAGAAAAATACGAGCTTTCATATGATATGAAAATCTCCGTATGTTTGAAATAATTCTGTGTTACGAAAATGTGATCGGGTCATCTACCTTTAACACATGTTAAACATGATCAGAAGAATGATGTTTTTTATAAAAAATGTCATTGTTATATCTTAACACTATCCACGCGGCAGACGTCTGCCGACGACATTCCAAAATTTCACACAAAAAATGTCAAAATTATTGAATTTCATTACCATAATTGTAATCATCATGAGAAATACTTTACGATAAGTATACAAACATGCATAGTATTGGTTCAGTAATCCTTGAGATAGACTTTGAAAATTGGGAATGGTTTCTAAAAAATCTGTTTTGTATATGGTAAAACTAATAGCCGTGTGGAAAGTGTTAACATGTCATAATTTAGTGACATATACATACCCATGAGGCCCTTAGTGATGCCCAAATCACCCAGTTCTGGTGGTAACTCAACAACAATGTCCAGCATAGCCAACTTGACCCCGGCGGACACGGTAAAATCAATATCAGTCTGGTTATCACCTGGTAGCGTGGTGGACCAACGCGCAGCGATACGAGCACCGCTGGAGTTGGTGGCGCCTGTGTAATCCACCGTAAAGCTGGTGTCAGATTCGGAGAAATAGGATTCTGAAATAAAAACAAAATAAAAATAGTATAAATATAAAAATCATTAATTTTTGGACTCTCCCCCCCCCTCGAAATGAATGTCTGAGGTTTGGCTCGGCCTATCTAAGACTGGTTGTTCTTTTGACTCCTGATTGTGTCCATTCAAGTTGTAGCAGGTGGAAACCTATCCAGGCTGCATTGCAAGGAAATACACTTAACATAAAAAGTTCCTGACTCACTAGCTTATAATCTTTTATTTAATCTAATTCAAAATAAAAAATCTGTACCACAATTCGTGAGATATGCATTAACCCTAACACTTTTGGGAAGAAAATGTTGAAAAAACTATCCGGGTGGAAATAGGTGAAATTTAACGGGGAAAACCGGAGTTGCCGGTGATGTGATTCGACCCAGGAAATATCCAGTCTTCTGCCGAGATCAATGTCTTAGTCCACACTCGGCCAGGTGGTCACGTGCCTGCAATTTACAATTCTGTGTGCATTCATCACCCGCCGTGAGCACCCAGCGAGATAGATTGAGGCGACATGCGCTGCCAGCATAGTTTTCAAATGGGATTTCATGGGGTTCGGGGTTGTAAGGGTTATGCATACAAATTTCTTCCTTGTAATGTAATACCTCATTCATAAAAAAGAGTGGATACTTTTAAGGAGCAGGCTTCTCGTTACATTGTGTTTTCGCGTCTGGGGACGCAATATTTTTGCTAAAAACGCAGTACATTTTAAACTGGACTCTTTATTAAATTGTGTGTCAAGATAATTTTGCACGTGTAGCTTACAAATATCAGTTTTCATGACAATCCGAATCAAAGTATACTTGGTAATAAAATACTAAATATTCTCGGTCTTCCTTGTACAACTCTCGACCATCGTCCATGTTTTCACCTCATCTACAAATGTTTTCGTCGTGTCCGTAGTCGTCGTTGAATGCATACATCGTCAATACAGTATTTGTACGGCCAATTTTCAAGAGATTGATAGGGATATAGGTTAATTACAGGTAACATTTGTAAGTCATGGCGGGTGTTCGCAAATTACATTTTTGACTTGGACCCCATAATTTCTTCTTGGACCCCATAATTTTGAGAATTGGTAGATTATGGGGTCCAGTGGACCCTATACTATTTTACCTAACGAGAAGCCTGTTAAGGAGTATGGTTTACTCTGCTTTGGAGTAAGTTTCAGATACCAAAAATAGGATCAAAGCTTAATACGCAATAGAAAATTATTTTTAAAATACCTACCTCCATTCTGCAGCATAGTTTCATTGACAAGGTCCGTGCCATTCACCAATGTTATGAACTCGGTACGATTCTCATTTAGAATAAACTCAACCTAGAATAATCAATTTTGGACAATCATTTTTAGGTATTTAATCATGTTTCTAATTAAGTGGTTCATTAAACAAAATGTAGAAAACAACTCAAATTTAAGGACCCAACACTCTTAACTCAGAATTTTAAATTATTTTATTTATTCATTCAAAAAACAAAAACAAAAAAGATTCCCGAACAATAAATGTTGAAAGAAAAAGTGAGGCCTTGGGGCACACCCCTACCAAAAAACAAAACAAAAAATCCCACCGATAATTATTGATTATTCTTATATAGTGGGTGTGGTTTTGGATGTCAACAGGCAATTTGATTGGTTTTTGGCTGATTTTCAGCTGATACGCACTATATATATCATGAAACCAATAATATATACACTAGCAACCAAAAGTATTAGGACACTTGGTTATGGTGTCAAAATCATCCCATATATTCAATTTGGAGTGTAATATTTCACTACGAGTTGAACAAATGTGTTGTTGAATCTCTTCTCATTAATAAATTCATGTTTCCTACAACATCTGCTAATTCAATTCCATGGAATTGAAGAAAACATGTGCCTTCTTCAAATCCCCATACAAATTTCTCATTGGAAATAGCTCATGAATAATTCATCAACCTCATTATAACCAATGTAATCCTATGGTGAATAGTCTGACAATTTTGACTTCCTTTCAAAAAATCCTTTCTCAATTGTTTGTCAATGGATTCATTTAAGTAAAACTAATCCCAATATTGTCACAAGTCTTTAATCTCTCACACATATTGACACATGATCTCTTCATTCATCTTCATAATAAGATATTTGGGAGGGAAATTTAGTTTAATATTGACACCTTTACTTTCATATTTTAAATGGAAACCAACCAAATTCTCTGTACTTGTTCATAGCACCCACATAACCTGGGCCCACTGCACAGGACTATCATTTCATCATGACTTAAGAATTTTTGTCAAACTATTTGACTTAAATTAACTAAATATACATGTACCAATGCAAAAGTAGTAGGAATATCATCCCACATTTATTGTAAGAACTTTCCATTGATTTTATAACCCTAGAATACCAAAAAGCTAACACAGTAGTTCAATAGATTCCCAGTGTTTTCTCTCAATTTGCAGCTTGGAAGGTGTCCTAATACTTTTGGTTGCTAGTATAGTTTGGGCGTGGCTTAATTCACACCTTAATAAAGTGGGTATGGTCATCACGTTAAGATGTTCAAGCGTCCCTACACAAAGTTGCTGGCGTATGCGTTGTTCGTATAACGCAGCGTTGCAAGTGTGTGTGTGTTAAAGAATGTGATTATTCAAAGCAGGAAGTTGGTAAACAACTCACTGTCTTTGCCGATTTTATAAAGAGGGAAATATATTGTTGTTTGATTAAAATAAATCAAACAACAAGCATTATTTTATGATAAAATATCAAAATAAACCAATAAACTAAATAAGAATGAGAATAAAATATAGTTCATAGCTGTTTTGCTATATAAAGGGTTCAACAAAAGAAAGTATACCACTTTGTTTATGTCATTTTGAGTAACTTTCAATTTGTTTTTGTCCAAACAGGCTAGATAGGCAGGCATTTAGATGAATCTTTTAGGCATAATTTGATACCAAATTTGCCCCCTAACAACAAAGATAAACCATGATTAGCACCATTTAAAGGAAAATATCCCATTTTCAAAAGTCGCATTTCCAATACACAGCACGAGAAGAATAGGCCAATTGTTAACACACACATTATGCCGTATTTATCCCGTACTGATCACCGCACATATCCCTCAATACGCGGGCTAATTCAAATGTAAACTGATGCATGGGTGAAGGATTTGAATGTAAAGGAATGTTATGGATGGGGAGAACATGGACAGATTAACCAAATCTTCTCGTGCTGTGTATTGGAAATGCGACTTTTGAAAATGGGATATTTTCCTTTAAATGGTGCTAATCATGGTTTATCTTTGTTGTTAGGGGGCAAATTTGGTATCAAATTATGCCTAAAAGATTTATCTAAATGCCTATCTAGCCTGTTTGGTCAAAAACAAATTGGAAGTTACTCAAAATGACATAAACAAAGTGGTATACTTTCTTTTGTTGAACCCTTTACGTTAGTCTCAATATAAGCTGTACCATTTTTGTGTCATCCTGTATCGTCGCCAGCTTATACATTATGAGACTAACGTATTTAGTAAAACAGCTACGACCTATATTTTATTCTCATTTTTATTCAGTTTATTGGTTTATTTTGATATTTATTATCTATCATGCATGTGATTCAGAGAGTAAACATTGTTCAAAAATACTTAATGCTTATAAATCAATGTCATCCTGCATATAGATGGTGTGACCGGTGACGTAGTGCCCGGCGGTTTGCGTGCGCACCTACAGGGAACGGTGCTTTAATTCACACTTGATTGATCATTACTTGCCATGCTTACGGTGTAATAGTGCAGAAGTCATGGTATGCATCCCTAAGCACAATGAGAGACCAGGTACTAAATCTGGTTGCCCGGCGGTTTGCGTGCGCACCATAAGGGCATGTGCTTTTAAAATTGGCGCTCAGTGATGTGTGTTTTGCTTTCATATAGTATGATGTATGCAGTAATCATGGACTAGTACCCCTAGCATGTCTTTAGACCAGGCGCTAATCAATATGTAAACACTACTGATGTAAACAACGGTCACCTCATCCTGCATATGTACCATCCATACCTTTGTGCTATGCATTTGTGCAGCAAATCCTATTTTGAGGCCCAGGGGCATATCCCTACCATGCAACAAGTGATTGTCCCCCATCCTTGACCGTCTTGATTGGGAATTCATCTTACATCTCACAGAATAACTGACACAAAAATACCAGCAAAAATAAGATAAAACCTCTCAGGTAGGGTCGGTCTGGTGATTTTTTTCCTCAACAACTTTATGAAAATTTAATTTTAAAACAATTTTCAAAACATTTTTGAAACAATTCCCCACCCCATCCAAAATGTTACAAACAATTCAAAACTTTTTCCACAAATTTCTAAAAATTTGTACAATTTTTTTTTAAATTGGTCAGTATAGGGCTTTTCCTGTAATTGCTTTATAAAACTATGACACACTGTTTAATAAACCTCCGTACCTTTGTGGCACCCATCTGTGCAGCAAACGCAACAAATACAGTGCCGCTAGCTTCCTGTTCGACTCCATCTTTCATAGCCTTTGCCGTTCGTCCCTGCAACTCATAATCTATACCATCTGTTTTCACCATGAAGTACTCCCCGAGTCCATTGAAACTGTAGGTTGAACCACCGTCAAGTGTCGCGATGTGTGGATCACCCCAGAAACAACCTAGAAGAAAAAAAAATCAATTTTTGTTTTCTTTTCTGTGTTCTTAGGTCTGTTTGTATTCAGTTGTAAAGAAAAACATCTTGACCAGGTTTACTTGTTTAACGACCTTTGACCTGTCCAACATGACGATATGAGGAACTACACACAAAGAAAAGTCCATTCATTATACTCTCCTTTGTGCTCTTTTGAATACTTAAAAGTATTCCAAAAAGTTTGTCTGAATTTATTTAGGTCTGTCTGTGACCAGTTTCAAAAGAAATTGTGAGATTTTTGACCCAATTCACTTGTTTGTAAAGGCGTTTCGGGAATCCAGAGGTCTTCATAATGTTTTTTTAGGTTTTTTTAATGCACTCTGAGGGTTCCTGCCACATAATTTTTTGTTTTATGAGGCAGTTTAATGGTTTTATCCACAAATTGTTAAAAAAAAAATAAAAAAAATAATTGTTTACCCTTTTTTAGAGTGCTGATATTTTTACAATTTTTTTATTAGAGTGCAATTGTTAGTGCCGGCTTCACCCGAACGGCACCGACCGGCTTAGTAACAACCCTGGTCCTCCTACCATAGAAATGAAACAGGCCAACTAAAAGATGGGTAATTAACTTCCTTATGGAAATATGGGAGAACAATGAAAGCATGAGAAAACATTGCTCAAAATGGATTCACTGAAACATTCAACAAAAAAACCATTTACCTGGTCGAACCTGACTATATCCATCACATGTTAACCGTGGTCTGTATGTTTCATACATATCACACTTGTCTGACATCTTACAACAGTAGTAACGGGCAAGAACCTCATTATCTGAAACAGAAAATACATGGAGATATTAAGTATTTGCTAAACTTCTTATTTTTGTTATTTAAAAAGATATTCCCAAAGGTTTTGTTTGGAGAAGTATCTTGATTTCTAGGTAGTTTTAAAAATAAAAAAAATCTTTAAAAATCACATGACCAAGACAATAATAACCCTGATATTTCTTAAATAAATCAAGGAGACAAACCACCCCACCCAGTTCTATGGGCAAACGAAACTCTCAGGTACTGTCTGTCTAGTTTTCCTTCCCCCCCCCCCCCATAATTCATGGGAAATGTGCCGCGGAGTCATACATTTTTAGAGAGGGGAGGGCGCGGCGGTTGTGAGGGCCCCAAATCCAATCACAAACAAATCAAACTCAATACTAGACAGTACGCTGTCGGGATTTAAACCAAATTAGGCTATTTTCAAAATGTTCATATTTCTTAAAAATATATTAATTTGGGGGAAAATTTAAACAAATGTGTCGGTCGGGCCTGTAAGAAAGGTGTTTTTTTGCCTTATATCAATTTCAATTTTGCCAACTGGGCTGATGCACACAACATGGTGAAAATGGGCCTCCCTGGAAATGGATATGCCAGGCTTACACATGGTGTACTTATCGCATGGGATTGGATGGAATGTTTGTGGATTATTCGATCCGAGCAGGAGTAAAAGTTGTAGTATTATCTTAAAATAATACTATCGTCCGCATTTATGTCAGACAATATAACACGGGTACGGTAAAAACAATACCTTTATTCTCTAAGTATAACAGAAGATCTCATCAGAATAAAGGGCAAATAAACATAGTTTGAGTAGTTGCATAAATCCAATGCTTTTTATTTTAGAAGCACAAGGTGACATGAAATTTGCCCATTGAGTAGTATACAAACTGACCGGGTAGTTAACCACCTTTGGCGGTAATTCACTGCATTTAAGCCTATAACGTCTAAATGGAACATTTCTAGCGCCCAAGATTTTAAAGAGAAAAATATGGGTTTTGTTTTGATATCAAAATATGTTGATGTGAAAAAAAAATCGAAAGTGATCAGAACATACACCTTTAATTTGTCATCAAAAATTGCCCATAAAAATCTTGTTTTAACATAGTGATGTAAAATGGTAGTAAAACTAAACCAACCTCTCCAGTCTAACTTAGTTGCATGCGGTGAGAAGTACCAGCGCCCTCCCAGTGCCCCATGATATATCTGTGCATGGCTATTGGCATATATATCCTTATAACCAGTGATGAGGGCGCCACTGGCATCATAAGAGCAACGAGAACCAGCAGTATAGATTGTGAAATCAGGGTCTCGCCACCAACCATAATACCATGTGCGACTTTGCGGTATCCATCTTGGCCATACAGTTTGATAACATGGGATGTCCTCTTCACCTGGGAATGTTTAAAGAAATAATGGTATCCATATAGAATATCAACACTTTCCACGTGGCAGGCGTCTGCAGACGACACTTCAAAATTTCATAAAATGTTAAAAAATGTCAAAATTATTGAGTTTTATCACCATATTTGAAATCACCAAGAAAAATGCATTAACATAAGTATAAACATGCATAGTATTGGTCCAGTAATCCTTGAGATAGACTTTGAAAGTTGGGAAAGGTTTCTGCAAAATCTGTTTCATATATGGTAAAACTAATAGCCACATGTAAAGTGTTAGGTATTGTTTTAGCTTCTGCTTTTAATCATTTATTATCATACAGGTGACACCATTATTTGGGTCTTATTGTTCTACACAAAGATCTTAGCACAAGATGAATTAAATGAACAAAGACCTTAAAAATATAGAGTCTCAAACCCGGTCCCTTTTTGCTATCGCAGCAAAGGATTACCCATTGGACGGACCATATTGTAAACTACATGTATTCCCTGCTTTGTCGTATTTGCCTCCAAGGCCATAATAGCCTATGCTTGAATCCCCGAATGCACACACAACATTCACTGTGCAAACACTGCATGCCTAATATTGGACCGTGGTGACTGAAATCATCGATATTCTCAGGGTGTATTCTCTACTTATATAGGTTTTGCTAGAAACATCATTACAGGCCATTATACATTATATACAAGGGTCATTCAATAAGTTCCAAGTCCTCCCTCATAATATAGCTAATATGAATGTCAGCCTCATGACATGTATATACCTCGAAATCATGGCTACACATTTATAGTAAATTAAAATTGATATCTGTTTCACTTTTGTTCTGATGTGGTCAAAGCCAGAGAGAGATTTTGTTGCTTTATTCTGTACATGGACAGGAAGGATTTAGTCTAACAATGAATACCTCCACCCTTCACACATGATAACTTACCTGAGTCATCATATCCCTCAATTGATATTCTCTCACATCTAGTGTAGCGTCCATCTCCCCTTGCTTGTGCTGTAAACCGTACATGGACAGGGAGGATTTAGTCTAGCAATGAATACCGCCACCCTTCACACGTGATAACTTACCTGAGTCATCATATCCCTCAATTGATATTCTCTCACATCTAGTGTAGCGTCCATCTCCCCTTGCTTGTGCTGTAAACCGTACATGGACAGGGAGGATTTAGTCTAGCAATGAATACCTCCACCCTTCACACGTGATAACTTACCTGAGTCATCATATCCCTCAATTGATATTCTCTCACATCTAGTGTAGCGTCCATCTCCCCTTGCTTGTGCTGTAAACCGTACATGGACAGGGAGGATTTAGTCTAGCAATGAATACCTCCACCCTTCACACATGATAACTTACCTGAGTCATCATATCCCTCAATTGATATTCTCTCACATCTAGTGTAGCGTCCATCTCCCCTTGCTTGTGCTACCGTACAGGGACATGGGCTGAGCCGGTCTGCAAGCCCATCTTCAAACCATGATTGTTGTGACTCATCATTTGCCCATTCCTCACAATACTTGCTTGGATTGATATCACCCAATTCGTTTCGGTCCAAGCGTGATACGAACGTACCTGTGTGTAAAATTGTTAAAAAAGAATGTACTGAGTTACAAGAAATCAATGGTAATTGAAACAATGAGAGCAAAATTTCAAATTAGCATACAAATTTTAATGGGAATAAAATACCGACATATTCTAATTTCAAATATTGAGTTAAATTGCTCGATTTGCTTCAGTGCTTTTTATGATAGAATTGCCACCTGATGCTCGGAAATAATAGACATGAACCAAACCAAACATTTTGCGGATGCCACCCGTGAGGATGAAAGGCAAGTCTGCCATTTATCTAAACTGATACATACACCAAAACAATTCCAACGAAAATATAACAATAATTAAGCGAATTTCTTACGTATGGGAAGACGAGTTTAACCATCCAGCCCTTACACAACTTAGTACTAAGGGCTGAAGACAGATTTTATTATAACGCATACGACCTACTCGACATGGAGTAGGCAACCATGAATTGATTTGAAATGGTCACAACAAACTTTATTAAAGCAGAACTACAAATTTATATCTAAGGGTAGACTTGCAATTGTCGCCCTTTAAATTTACCGTATTATCCCAATTAAGTGCCCAGAACATTATAAGCGCCCACCCCCTTTTTCACAGGTGACTTTAAAAATATATACTAATTAACCGCCCACCCAAAAAATAAGCTTACTTAAAAGTTACTCACACTAAGTCTCGGACTACAAATTGCTTGAAAATAAAGAGGAAATTGTGGTTATTTTAACTTCAGACATACTTGACATATTGTTTGTGATCCAAAAGTGAACTTAAACCATGTGCTATGCCTTCAAACAGCAACAGAAACCATCAGAAATACGCACGTTTTGTGTTTAACGTCATTTGTGGAGCCCGCCATCTTGAATTGCAAAACATCAAATTTTGCAGTCTTGGGACGTAAAGGTTGTTGAATTTTGCAACCTTGACGGTCAACAACTTTGTAAATCAGTATACAAATAAGCGCCCGCCCAAAATGACTTAGTTAACCGCCCTGGGCACTTAATAAGGATAATACGGTACATTTATCAAATTTAGTTTACATAAAGGCTGAAAACAAATTTGATTAAAATTGACAATTTCACGGGTATTTAATTTCGCAAATTCACATCCCTCAGGAAATTCGTGAAATTAAATATCTTGCACAATTAAGTGGTTTACAGTACCATGTGAAATGCATTAGAATATGTACACAAAACCTATTATTGGTTCAGCAATCCTTGAAATAGACTTTGAAAGTGTAACACTTTCCACGCGGCTATTGTTTTACCATGTACAAAACAGATTTGTCAGAAACCTTTCCCAAATTTCAAGGTCTATCTCAGGAATTGCTGAACTAATACTAGGCATGTTTGTACTTATTCCAATGCATTTCACATGGTGATTCCAAATATGGTGATGTGATTCAATAATAATGACATTTTAGAATCATTTTGTGAAATTTTGGAATGTCGTCTGCAGCCGCCTGCCTCATGGAAAGCGTTAAGATAGACTTTGAAAGTGTAACACTTTCCACGCGGCTATTGTTTTACCATGTACAAAACAGATTTGTCAGAAACCTTTCCCAAATTTCAAGGTCTATCTCAGGAATTGCTGAACTAATACTAGGCATGTTTGTACTTATTCCAATGCATTTCACATGGTGATTCCAAATATGGTAATGAAATTAAATAATTTTGACATTTTTGAAACATTTGGTCAAATTTTGGAATGTCGTCTGCAGCCGCCTGCCGCATGGAAAGCGTTAAGATAGACTTTGAAAGTGTAACACTTTCCACGCGGCTATTGTTTTACCATGTACAAAACAGATTTGTCAGAAACCTTTCCCAACTTTCAAGGTCTACCTCAACGATTACTGAACCAATACTAGGCATGTTTGTACTTATTTCAATGCATTTCTCATGGTAATTCCAAATATGGTAATGAAATTAAATAATTTTGACATTTTTGAAACATTTTGTCAAATTTTGGAATGTCGTCTGCAGCCGCCTGCCGCATGGAAAGCGTTAAGATAGACTTTGAAAGTGTAACACTTTCCACGCGGCTATTGTTTTACCATGTACAAAACAGATTTTTCAGAAACCTTTCCCAACTTTCAAGGTCTACCTCAACGATTACTGAACCAATACTAGGCATGTTTGTACTTATTTCAATGCATTTCTCATGGTGATTCCAAATATGGTAATGAAATTAAATAATTTTGACATTTTTGAAACATTTTGTCAAATTTTGGAATGTCGTCTGCAGCCGCGCCTGCCGCATGGAAAGCGTTAAGATAGACTTTGAAAGTGTAACACTTTCCACGCGGCTATTGTTTTACCATGTACAAAACAGATTTGTCAGAAACCTTTCCCAAATTTCAAGGTCTATCTCAGGAATTGCTGAACTAATACTAGGCATGTTTGTACTTATTCCAATGCATTTCACATGGTGATTCCAAATATGGTGATGTGATTCAATAATAATGACATTTTAGAATCATTTTGTGAAATTTTGGAATGTCGTCTGCAGCTGCCTTCCGCGTGAAAAGTGTTAACATAAAGAATATGATAATGTAATGTACATATAACACTGTACCTTGTTCTGGTGAATTGCCTTGTTCAGCATCCGGTTTATACTTGTCTTTCATTGTGGCATGCAAATCTTTTTTATCCAATTCATTGTCTCGGTTATTATACCCAATAACAGCAACCTTCTTTTCTAGTGCATGCCAGTTCATTCCACCCTTCTTATAGATGAATATAATAAAACTCTTGATTCCATCTGTTACCAACACAGCCTGAAAAGTATTGGTCTGCAAATAAGCAACGTAAAACAATAATCAATCAATCAATCAATCAATCAATCAATCAATCAATCAATCAATCAATCAATCAATCAATCAATCAATCAATCACTGAAATTATATAGCGCCAGAACCAAAAAACTTGTACTAAGGCACTTTGGCATAATGAAATACAAAGAGAAAACTACTTTACAAAAGAATGTTAAAAAAGATGACATTTTAAAAGTCATTTAAATATGTTCATGGAATCTGCATTTCTGATATGATCTGGAAGCCGGTTCCATTGACGAGGAGCATAGGATGAAAAGGCATGATCAGCAAATGTGATAAGGTGAGTTCTGGGTTCAACCAAATGTGGTGCAAAAGAGGTGGAGCGTAGACACCTGCGACCAGTCTGAACATGGAGCAAGTTTGCAAGATAGTCCGGTGTTTGTTGATGGAGAGATTTATATGTGAGGACTAAAATCTTGAAATCAATCCTATGCTCAACTGGAAGCCAATATATACCAATATATATAACATAAAGTGGTATAGCTCTTCGTGAGTTTTTTCAACGACGCCTGGCATATATGCTATTGTTTTTGTAAAAATGTTGCTCTGACTTTGTATTGATATGTTGTATATGCAATGCGTAAACTCGTAAAATATTTAGAAATGCTTCAATTCAAAATTGTATACTTCTACAAACTTAAGCTTTTGCTATCTCGAGATAATGGCTTGATCAAAAAGTAATTTATTGTTGTCCTAGCACATCTTGGATAATAAACTAGTTTCATTTTCAAGACCCACGCTGGTGTTAGCAGTGGATTGTATACAGCTCTCAAAGTTGAGGTCTTATTTATGGTATGCAAGAAAAATGTGTCAATAACCGTAACACTTTTGGGACGGAAATGTTGAAAAAACTGGTGGTGGAAATGGGCAAAATTCATCAGGAAACACTGGACTTGTCGCCGATGGAATTCGAAACTGGTCCTAGCTACAGCATGGAATACACTGTCTTAGTCCACTTGACCAGAAGATCACGCGCATGTAATTAACAATTCCTTGCACATTGATCACTTGGCATGAGCGCCCGGCGAAATCAACTAAGCTGACAAATGCTGCCAGCATGGATTTCAAAAGGGATATTATAAGGTTAGGGGCTGCAAAGGATAAAAACAAATTCACTTGAGACCTGCAACAAAGACATAGATGGACAACATCAAACAGTGGCGAGAATTGATCCTTGACCGTTTGATCAGAACAGACAGACAGCTTGCATTTGATATGCTGAAACATTATTTATTGACTTACATTTTTACGTTTTATTTCAGGTAGGTTCTCCCAGGTGATCACACAGGCCCAAGTAGCTTTAAAATCATCACAGCTTCCATCAGTGTATGTGTCTCTGATACGGGTATTGATGTTATCAAAAACCTCTTCATAATTCCGAGGCCATCTCCATAAGGCATAGTACGTCTAGTTGAATAAAAAATGAACACAATTGTTAAATAATACTGTATTATTTCCCATTCAAATAGAACCAAATGTGCCAATGATCAGATTAAGATTTCAAATCAGATAATTCTATCAGCTGATATTAGAACACCAACAAATGATATGATGGATATACTTAAATGGGTAAAACTTGATAAAAGATGGCATAATCACCTAACTCTTATTGTGTATAAATGTTTGAGAAATTTAAGTCCATCATACATATCTGCCCAATTTGAATTTGTTCATAACAGCCATTCACATCTTACAAGAAATCACACCAGTAATACATTGGCTGTGCCAAAATTTAAATCCAATTCAGGCTTGCGCACATTTCATGTTAGGGCAGCATATGCCTGGAATAGCCTACCAGCAGCAGTCAGAATTGAACTGGAGAACATGACCGTGCACCAATTCAAGTCTAAGATTAACGGACTCTAATTGTGTGCAAAGTACTTCTTAATTATATTATTTTGCTATTTCTGTTTGATTCATGTATTATGTGTAAATAGTTGAACATATATTTGTAAATATTGTATTATTTTCTGTATGATGAGGGCCTGCTTGGAAAGCAGTGCTTGACACTGAAGCTGTTTACCCTCAATAAAGAAAGATTAAACAAACAAACAAATCACGGCATCCCCTTGAATTGGATATAAATTATAGGGCCTATTACTGAAATAAAATTCTAATATTATCAACACTTTTTTGAACATCATTGATTAATATAAGCTAACAAAAACACAACTCTGAACCTGCCACCCTCTTAAACATGCATGACCAACCGTCTGTAGATCAAATTTGATTTCACATTGCCTTTGTTTGAAAAAAAATATTTGAAAAATGTCAAAAATTGTTGGAAAGTCACATAAATGTTCAAATTTATTGGGAAAAAAATTGGAAATGTATACTTTTGTATGCATTTGATTAATAGTTCAATAATTACAGCACTCACAAAAATAAAAACATCAAATCAAAAACTTCCTTGAGTCAAGGATTTTTTTTTTTTTTGAATCTTGTGAGTGCTGTAATTATTGAACCATGACTCAAATGTACATAAAAGTATACTTTTTTGGGAAGGAAATGGATCAGAGATTCTACATTTGGCATTAATTTTAACCAAAATTATTATTTTTTTCTTTTTTTTAAAAGAAAATCACAAAAAATTACTTTTTAAACCCAATTTTTTTAACAAGCCTAACAAAATAAAATTTGAGTAAAAAATGCCCAACATTGCTTGATGATGATGTAAAGACACTAATGAAGGGACAAAAAGAAATGATAACCTAATCTAAAAAGTGTAAAAATAAATCCATTTTTGTTCACGGTTTTTGGCAATTTTTGGTCAAAATTTCAAAAAATATTAGATTAGGTTTTTTTTTAAAAATGTGTCCCTTCATAAGTGTCTTTACATCATCATCAAGTGATTTGGGCATATTTTACTCAAATTTTTTTGTTAGCTTTGTTAAAAAAAAATTGGGTCAAAAGAGTGAATTTTGTGATTCTCAAAAAACCAACAGTTTTGGTAAAATTTGACGCCAATATTCTCTGATCCATTTCCTTTCCAAAAATGTATACTTTTATATATATTTGATTAATAGTTCAATAATTACAGCACTCACAAAATCAAAAAATCAAATCATAATCTTCCTTGAGTCCCCCCTTAAAGGTAGATGACCCGATCACATTCCGATTTTCAACTTGAAGTTTTCTATTCTACATGAAAGGTCATCCTTAAAAAAGTCGTGTTCCAAAGTTTGAGTTGCATAGCTCTAATGGTTCTTATTTTAGACGCACAAGATGCTGTGAACTGTACCCATTGAGTAGTACACCAACTATATCGGTGGTTACCACCATTCGCGGTAATTTGACGTTATTTCATCGATTTCTCCGTAATTATACCGATCTAGGCCGTCAAATTTCAGTATGATGATGAGAAAAATACGAGCTTTCATATGATATGAAAATCTCCGTATGTTTGAAATAATTCTGTGTTACGAAAATGTGATCGGGTCATATACCTTTAATGACCCTACATGACAGTCCGTTTGCTCGAAGAACATGGTTCTTTTCTCTCCTTTCTCAATGTTGTCTTACCTCAATAAATACATTTCCTCCTCCTTGTGGGAAGTCAGAATTGGCCCAGAATGGTGCTACAATAGTATCATGTGCCGGTGTGGGTGTGCGTACGGTGGAGTACTCGGGATTGGAATAAATTCGTTTCCACCATTGGTACCGCTCAAGAAACACTATCAGTCCATCGGCAGTTACCTGTGTTTATAAGAATTGATTAAGAGAACATTGGTACCGCTCATGAAACACTATCAGTCCATCGGCAGTTACCTGTGTGTTATAGGAATTGATTAAGAGAACATTGATAGCGCTCATGAAACACTATCAGTCCATCGGCAGTTACCTGTGTGTTATAGGAATTGATTAAGAGAACATTGATAGCGCTCATGAAACACTATCAGTCCATCGGCAGTTACCTGTGTGTTATAGGAATTGATTAAGAGAACATTGGTACCGCTCAAGAAACACTATCAGTCCATCGGTAGTTACCTGTGTGTTATAGGAATTGATTAAGAGAACATTGATACCGCTCAAGAAACACTATCAGTCCATCGGCAGTTACCTGTGTTTATAAGAATTGATTAAGAGAACATTGGTACCGCTCAAGAAACACTATCAGTCCATCGGCAGTTACCTGTGTGAGATAGGAGTTGATTAGGAGAACATTGATACCGCTCATGAAACACTATCAGTCCATCGGCAGTTACCTGTGTGTTATAGGAATTGATTAAGAGAACATTGGTACCGCTCAATTAAGAAACACTATCAGTCCATCGGCAGTTACCTGTGTGTTATAGGAATTGATTAAGAGAACATTGATAGCGCTCAAGAAACACTATCAGTCCATCGGCAGTTACCTGTGTGTTATAGGAATTGATTAAAGAGAACATTGATAGCGCTCATGAAACACTATCAGTCCATCGGCAGTTACCTGTATGTTATAGGAATTGATTAAGAGAACATTGATAGCGCTCATGAAACACTATCAGTCCATCAGCAGTTACCTGTGTGTTATAGGAATTGATTAGGAGAACATTTATAGCGCTCATGAAACACTATCAGTCCATCGGCAGTTACCTGTGTGTTATAGGAATTGATTAAGAGAACATTGATACCGCTCATGAAACACTATCAGTCCATCGGCAGTTACCTGTATGTTATAGGAATTGATTAAGAGAACATTGATAGCGCTCAAGAAACACTATCAGTCCATCGGCAGTTACCTGTGTGTTATAGGAATTGATTAAGAGAACATTGATAGCGCTCATGAAACACTATCAGTCCATTGGCAGTTACCTGTGTGTTATAGGAATTGATTAAGAGAACATTGATACCGCTCATGAAACACTATCAGTCCATCGACAGTTACCTGTGTGTTATAGGAATTGATTAGGAGAACATTGATAGCGCTCATGAAACACTATCAGTCCATCGGCAGTTACCTGTGTGTCATAGGAATTGATTAAGAGAACATTGATACCGCTCATGAAACACTATCAGTCCAGTGGCAGTTACCTGTGTGTTATAGGAATTGATTAAGATAACATTGATAGCGCTCATGAAACACTATCAGTCCAGTGGCAGTTACCTGTGTGTTATAGGAATTGATTAAGAGAACATTGATAGCGCTCATGAAACACTATCAGTCCATCGGCAGTTACCTGTGTGTTATAGGAATTGATTAAGAGAACATTGATACCGCTCAAGAAACACTATCAGTCCATTGGCAGTTACCTGTGTGTCATAGGAATTGATTAAGAGAACATTGATAGCGCTCATGAAACACTATCAGTCCATTGGCAGTTACCTGTGTGTCATAGGAATTGATTAAGAGAACATTGATACCGCTCATGAAACACTATCAGTCCAGTGGCAGTTACCTGTGTGTTATAGGAATTGATTAAGAGAACATTGATAGCGCTCATGAAACACTATCAGTCCATCGGCAGTTACCTGTGTGTTATAGGAATTGATTAAGAGAACATTGATACCGCTCATGAAACACTATCAGTCCATTGGTAGTTACCTGTGTGTTATAGGAATTGATTAAGAGAACATTGATAGCGCTCATGAAACACTATCAGTCCATCGGCAGTTACCTGTGTGTTATAGGAATTGATTAAGAGAACATTGATACCGCTCATGAAACACTATCAGTCCATTGGTAGTTACCTGTGTGTTATAGGAATTGATTAAGAGAACATTGATACCGCTCAAGAAACACTATCAGTCCATCGGCAGTTACCTGTGTTTATAAGAATTGATTAAGAGAACATTGATAGCGCTCATGAAACACTATCAGTCCATCGGCAGTTACCTGTGTGTTATAGGAATTGATTAAGAGAACATTGATAGCGCTCATGAAACACTATCAGTCCATTGGCAGTTACCTGTGTGTTATAGGAATTGATTAAGAGAACATTGATAGCGCTCATGAAACACTATCAGTCCATTGGTAGTTACCTGTGTGTTATAGGAATTGATTAAGAAAACATTGATAGCGCTCATGAAACACTATCAGTCCATTGGCAGTTACCTGTGTGTTATAGGAATTGATTAAGAGAACATTGATAGCGCTCATGAAACACTATCAGTCCATCGGCAGTTACCTGTGTGTTATAGGAATTGATTAGGAGAACATTGATAGCGCTCATGAAACACTATCAGTCCATTGGTAGTTACCTGTGTTTATAAGAATTGATTAGGAGAACATTGATAGCGCTCATGAAACACTATCAGTCCATCGGCAGTTACCTGTGTGTTATAGGAATTGATTAGGAGAACATTGATAGCGCTCATGAAACACTATTAGTCCATCCCAGCAGTTATCTATGTGATATAGGAGTTGTTTTTTAAGAGAACATTCAGTGATTTGGGAACAAGGATTTTTTCTGAAATATTTTTTCTTCAAAACTGTAGAATACATAAGATTCCAATAACTTGTACAACACATCAAATTAAAATAATTCATGGTGTTTTTTTTTGTCAATGGTTTAAAAACGCTCCAACTTTTCTTATTCTTATATCGCTCTGCGCACAAAAGTTATCTAAATGTGAGCACATTATCTTGGCATGCGTCACACATACAAGTCACAGTGCGCCATGTTGTTTCCTGCGTGGGTATGCGAGCCCACGCCCTTCCGTATTAATTTATTGCTGTAAGGCTATATTAAAAATCATTTGTCTCAAAGCTCCCGCGCGCGTTAGTTAATTGGTGCGCGTTAGAAGAAGATTTTTTTTTTTAAATCTTTTTTTATTTTATTTTATTTTTCAACAAAAAAAATCAACCAAAAAAGTTTCACAGATTTTTCAGATTTTCATTCATCACATCATTTTAAATACAAAGGTCCCTTTTACAAGGATATCAATATTTTGTATTTATAATTTTTTTTTAATTTTTTTAAAACTCTGCAATTATGCATTAGGTTTTGAAAAACTGAAGAGCTTTGAAACAAAAGATTTTTTTAATATAGCCTAAAAAGCAGGTTCACCAATTTTGAACTGACTGAACTAATGGTCGCGCAGTGCCAATCACATGGAGGATGGCCATATCCCACAGGACATTCTTTATGGAGAAACTGTCACTAGCAGTTCCGCTATAGATGGTGTGACCGGTGACGTCATGTATTTACAAATGGGACACCCTCTCTTGATTCCCTCCGGGCAGAATATACAGTAAAGTTAATGAAGACAACATGAAATTTCTTTCTAATGAATTGTAAAACTCATTTATTTTTAATTCTTTTTGTGAAATTCGATAGCTTATAGCATTCCTAAGCAAGTTTAAAGACAGTTTTGATAACAATTTGCTGTAACACCACAATCTAGTTAGAAAACCTGATCTGGCCTATGTAAACTATAGGAATCTTGCCCGGTTAGTTTTGTCTCAAATCAACAGAGGGCGTCATAAATGTAAACAACGGTCACCTCATCTATAAAGATGTCTGCAAAAGCAAAAGAGATTTGAAAGCACTAGACATCAACATTGCATTCCTGGGAGAGCCTTGCAGTTGCCCACATGAAGTGGAAAGGCACTTGGCACCTGCATCTAAAGATAGGGGGAAGAGCACCTGCTCACTGAAAGAAGACCAAAAAATCCAACAGATGAAACTAAACACTGGTGTGACTTTTGCAACATGCAAGTCTGACATCCCGACATCCTGAGACCATGGTCTCAGCCGACATCAGTCAGTCATCAACATTGCTAGTCAAATTATCTTTTGGATAATCTGTTGTCAACCCGTCGTCGTCGTCATCATCATCATCATCATCGGTCGTCCTTGGACGGAACAATGGAAGCAGCTTAGTCATTCTTTCTTGGCTATTTGTTTACCCCATTGGTACGCCACGCCTAGTGGAGGTATGTATAGGAATACATATTATATGTGTGATGTGTTGTGTGTGTACAGACACAGACCGGGATCCCCTACTCTTTACGGAGGAGTCTGTGACCTTTTAACATGCTCATGGATAGCTCTTCAGATACACGGGACCAACACTTCTACGTGACTTCCAAACCATGGTGCGCCTATGTACATGCCTACTTCAGTCTGCACAGTCTGAAGGAGGCATAAGGACGAGGCTGTGTTGGTGTATCGTATTGAACACACGCTCAAACGATCCACCAACAGAACTACGTTGCACAGCAGTGTTACGATGCTCTAACTGACTGCGCCACCTCGGCCTACTACTATAAGCTTTATAATGTTCCATCTATTTTTATGTTCAAAACTTGACATTATTTGGTTTGGATGTCATACTTACATAAAAATACTTGAAATAATCTTTCCCAAAAGGGAATCCCGATGGTGCATATATAGAATACGAGGCATATTGACCTCCAAATATATAGGACCAATAGTCGTAATGATAACGCAGATTGTACGTATAGCTGTCTGGGTTGTTGTACGGCACTAGTCGGAGCTCTGTAACAGATGCAATTAAACAAATAGATTACCATAGATCAGTGATTCTCAAATGGTGATGCACGCGCCACTTGTGGCGCATGCCAAGTGGCACATGTCAAGTGGCGCATAGCATCACTAGTCGGGTCTCTGTAACAGATACAATTAAACAAATAGATTACCATAGATAAGTGATTCTCAAATGGTGGTGCACGCGCCACTTGTGGCGCATGCCAAGTGGCGCATAGCATCACTAGTCGGGTCTCTGTAACAGATGCAATTAAACAAATATATGACCCAACACAAGTTAATGAGGCGCAATAAGGGAATATGAATATTTAGTTATTGATATCATGATAATATGTATATGTTAAGGAACATTTTGGTACCAAAGTCAATGTCATATCACATTCCCAAACCAAAGTTACAGATGATTGAAAATCACATCGTCTCTAAACATCAAATACAAATTGTCAAGTTATGGGCAATAACAGTTTTGGTTTTGTTAACAAATCAATGGAGTAAATGAAAACTATATTCCTCAAAATGAAGTTTAACTCTTTATTTTCATGAATTTGAGTCTTTGGTTTGATACAAGATGTATCAAAGATCAGAAATAACACTTGTTCTGAATTTTGACCTTGTCCCACTTTTTGTGCTATTAAATTCAATTAGCTACTGCCGCATTCCGCTCATTTACTTATATTGGGTCACATATGTTACAAGTAGAACAGGGATTCTCAAATGGTGGTGCAAGCGCCACTTGTGACGCTTTGGCACATGCCGAGTGGCGCATAGCATCTTATTATGCCAGATTATAATTGTACATGAGTGCCAGGAAAGCCCTTCTACACCCTAAGAACTGGCTCAAATTCACAGTATTCTTAAAATTCAATCACTTCAATGGTGCACCAAAGACAGGCCTTTTGACCCACCCATATTTGTCAGGACTAGGATAGTGGCGCTTGGTGGTTTGCTATCTTACAAATTGTGGTGATCACTAGGTTTAGTTGAGAAAGCCTGCTGTAGAAGCTGTCATTTTGAGGGTGGTTTTATTTTATATGCAGATTTTGTTGATAGATGCAAACCCGCAAATTGAACCTTGGGTAAGAGTGAATAACACATACTATTGTGTGACACATCACATCAAAAAGTACAGCAGACAACATTCCAAAATATTACAAAATTATTGAATTGTATTACCATATTTGGAATCACCATGAGAAATGCATTAAAATAAGTACAAAAATGTGTTCAGTAAACCTTGAGGTATGCATTGAAAGTTGAGAGAGGATTCTGAAAACATCTGATTTGTACATAGTAAAATTTATAGCCTCGTGGAAAGTGGAAAGAAATTTGTATTTTGACAACATCTGACAGTGTTTGAAGCAAACTTTCCAATGATACCTTATTCGTCTGAAAGTTGAAGCAATACTTTTGAAAATATAAAGAAAGAAAGGTGTATGTTTTTCTTTTTCTTTTCTTTATATTTGATCAACTATTTTGCTCTATATCGCAACATAAGTCTGGCCATCAAGATGTATCTTAAGACAAGATGCGTCGCAATTCAGAGTTTCGTAACTAGTAACTAGTTTGTAACTTGTAAACTCGTAACTTGTACGAGGATGATTAAACTTATTTAGGCTCCGCCTTCTTCATGACACCATGGTTGCTACATACAGAGCACAAATGGCTTCAAGATGATGGCCCACAATTGATGAAGCTTATAGTGCAATGATGGTCATGTATGTATGGAACCCATTCAATTATTTCCAATCATGTAGTTCAATAATTGATCTTTCCACTGGTACTGATGACATTTTACAGAATAATCCCTTCCAGTCAAAGTTAAAAATATACAGGGTGTCCCAAAAATGTCTATACATTGCCTGATATCACCATTAAAATCATTTTGCAGTTTTAAATTGAAAACATATTTGGATGAGAGGAAATTTGTAGAATTATTTTGATACCAAAATTACAATACCAGATATCTGTATGGCCAAAGTATAGAAGGAAAGTTTGGCAAACTGTACTTATTTCATTTTTGGGAAGATAAACTAGATTAACTATGCCTTACAACAATAATTTCATGGTTCAATGCACACATTAACAGTTAAATGGCCATTTTAATCCCTGTGCACAGTGTGTAACCATACTCTTTATCCGCCATACATTCAGATGTATCTGCTTTCTTCAATATGTCCATACATTTGTCTCTTTTTGCAGGTTAAATTTTTTGAACTTTTTAAGGTATGGTACACCTAATGAAATATTCATACTTACTACAGCAAGCTGTGTAACCGTCCCCTTCATAACCATCCATACATTCACATGTATAGCTTCCCTTTGTGTTTGTACAGTCAGCATTTTCAACACAGTCATCTGTTTCCTGGACACATTCATCTTCATCTGTGATACACCATATGAAAAAATAAGCCCTCAAAGTCAAAGACAGAATATAGTTATAGAAATAATAGGCATTCACGACGGGTATCAAACAAATTGTAAATATTTTTAAACAGGTTCACCGTCTTAGATAGAACAGAGACAAATTGTTTCCCAATTTTTCTCTTTTCTATCTACGACGGCGAACCTGTTTAAAAATATTTACAATTAGAATATTGTTAGTCAGCCATTGCTGACCATGCTGTGCAATAGAACTATGTAATTGACTGCATGGCTCAACGCTGAACAAACAACAATCATGGCACATCCGCAAAGCCATTTGGATTGACACCATGAACAGTGACTCCAGGGCCCATTTTCGCAAAGCCATTTGGATTCGACAGAATGCACCCGACACCATGAACAGAGAATGGCTCATTTTCTAAGTCTTTTAAAAAAAAAAGATAATGTTACAAGGTGAAAGAATCATTAAAGGATTAAGAAATTATTTGCTACTTTATATCACATTTTCAGGAAGGGGTTGATAGAGTTAATAAAAACTTCAAACTTTAAAACTTCATCTCTTTCATGTTCGAAGAAGTTCATCAGGATTGAGATTTATGTTGAAAGAATTAGAATTTTCTTTTTAACAAATCCAAATGTACTCCCTATTTATCGACGTTTCACAACCGACTTCTCTGGTTGTTTCTTCACGAACAAAGAAACAACCAGAGAAGTCGGTTGTGAAACGTCGATAAATAGTGAGTACATTTGGATTTGTTAAAAAGATAATTCTAATTCTTTCTTCATCTCTTTCAATTTTTACATTTCATTGAACAAACAGCAGAGTAATTCTACTACATTCTAACCATTGTCAAACCTTCTTCCAACAACCTCTTTTTCTATTTCCCTCAATCTTCCCCTATGATTCGGGGGGGGGGGGGGGGGGGGGGGGGGGGGCAGTAAAATATCAATATGATTCAATCAATTTAAAAGCTTACCATAACATTTCAATCCTTCGCCGACATAATAACCTGTGTTACATGTACACGTGTAGCTACCTATTGTGTTGGTACATGAAGCATTGGGATCACAAGGGTCATCCTCCTCCTCCTTTTTGCTGCATTCATTTATATCTAGAAGAAAAAAAATCAACAAGTCCTTATATCAATCCACATGAATAGTCTCTTGTCTATCAGGTATCCAGGTTTTTTGCCCCCCCCCTTCCTCCGCCTTTTATCAACAATTTACCCACAATTCACTCTGATTGATTGGACTTTGATACATATGACGCATTCCGCCAGGGTTGCACAAACTGTGTGTTTCTACTGAGCACACTGTATCACCCGGTATTTATTACCCACTATTTTCTGATTATCATGATCCAGATCACCGTCACACGGTATGTTTCTACCGAGAGTAAAAAGCCGGGTAGCCACCCGTGAACGGCATTTTACTCAAGAGGTGGTTGACGGTTGCCAGAAAAACGCTCACCGTTCCCGAAATTTTGATCGCCCGGCACGTTTCTACTGAGGCCATTACCGAGCATGAGCAACATTTTCCGTAAATCACTGCTCAGTAGAAACATGCAGAAAGTGCGGGAGCAGGGAGCACCACACCCAGGAAATAATGAGCAGAATTGGGGAAATAATGCCAAGTGGAAAAAGAAAAAGTATTGGGGGAAAAGGGTGAAAAAAGATGAAGAGAAAAAAATGCAAACTTT
Source organism: Ophiura sarsii (assembly GCA_035610835.1). Lineage (NCBI taxonomy): Eukaryota > Metazoa > Echinodermata > Ophiuroidea > Amphilepidida > Ophiuridae > Ophiura > Ophiura sarsii. The sequence goes on along the minus strand of CM069456.1, from coordinate 5,721,773 downwards.
GGGTTATGAACTGTGGTTGCAGGTATACTAACGTGTTTATTGTTTTATTGCTTTTCCTCAGTGGCGACGCTGCAGGGGGCAAGGGGAGAGCATTTCCCCCAAAGATATTCTTGTGCCCCCACCCCCTCCAAAAAAATCTATTTAGTTAAAGTTAGAACAAATCGACATTTTTAGCATAAAAGGGCAATTTTTTTCGCGTTTCGAGCAGATTTTCGTACTAAATTAGATACAATTTGACCATTTTAGCGTAAAATGCCACACACAAATTTGCCCGCTTCGCACAAATCATTTTTCTTCATGCTCCCCTAACAAAAATTCTAATCCAATATTGTAATCTGATTTGTATCAAACCTGTAACTCTAGGTGGGGAAATGTTAAGCTCAAAACCTTGCTCTTGGGGAAGAAACAACTTTGTGCAACCCTGCATTCTGCACATTTTTACACTTGTTTTCATAGTGCAATTCCAGCTTGGAGTTGTGATCTCTGTGGCTCGCTTTTATGAGCGGGATTTCCACGCAAGACAAGCGGTTGGTCACCGCACGACTTCGCCTGTTTACTCCAGCAGATTATGAGATTATATTGACTTATAGAAGCTTATTATAGATTTAGCCCAGAATGGAGCAATTAATTTGCATACAGCGGTCATGCTCATCTGCTTGAGTTTATTTCAGCTGAAAACTCTGATCTCACCTGGCGTTCGTTCCATCATCTACCATCTCCCCAGAGGGGTCCTGTCATTTGCTGGGACTAACACCCGCTGCCCACTTTGCAAAAATCATGAAAGCCTTCTCCACGTCCTTAACAACTGTTCAGTGGCTCTGACACAAGGTCGCTACACGTGGAGGCATGACTCTATTCTTAGGCACATCGTTTATCTCCTTCAGGATTCTTCGAAGAACCCTGACGTGAAGATTTATGCGGACATCAAGGACATGACCACCTCTGGAGGTACAATACCACCTATTCATACACTCTTGGTAGTGTTGAACCAATCAGGAAGCAGGAATTACAAATACGCGGAGTGCATTGAAAGTGTCCACTGCACTCCGCGTGTGCGCCGTTCAAATCACGCAGTGCGCGTTTTGTTTTGATTCGTTGTTCAAAATTCGCGGGTTCGGCGATTTTCACTGCGGGTGTTAGCAAACTTGTTTAAGTGTTTTTAGTAGTTTTACATAGATCAAAATTATGCTTAAATTGTGAATTTTTATTTGTATAGTGTCGTGTATGAATTAGGTCAATGCATGCGTATGTTTTGTTTCTCAAAAAATTAGAAAAATCAATGCACTTGCGCAAATGTTGAAATGCTCACAATAGCACTCCCCCTTCAGGGTCGTGCCATTATTCACACATCAACATCAGCGCGCGTGCATTGATTTGTCTAATTTCTCTCAAAACAACACATACGCATTTATTGACCTATAATTCATACACTCTATGTAGTGTTGAACCAATCAGGAAGCAGGAATTACAAATACGCGGAGTGCATTGAAAGTGTCCACTGCACTCCGCGTGTGCGCCGTTCAAATCACGCAGTGCGCGTTTTGTTTTGATTCGTTGTTCAAGATTCGCGGGTTCGCCGATTTTCACTGCGGGTGTTAGCAAACTTGTTAAAGTGTTTTTAGTCGTTTTACATAGATCAAAATTATGCTTAAATTGTGAATTTTTATTTGTATAGTGTCGTGTATGAATTAGGTCAATGCATGCGTATGTTTTGTTTCTCGAAAAATTAGAAAAATCAATGCACTTGCGCAAATGTTGATATGCTCACAATAGCACTCCCCCTTCGGGGTCGTGCCATTATTCACTGATCAACATCAGCGCGCGTGCATTGATTTGTCTAATTTCTCTCGAAACAGAACATAAGCATTTATTGACCTATAAATATCCTCCCTACTTCACAACGTCCTGACATATTTCTGTATAACGCTTCTGTTAAAACAGCCATGATCGCCGAGCTAACAGTGCCCTTTGAACAAAACACCGACAAAGCCCATAGTCGTAAACAGAACAAATATGCCAGTCTCATGCTTGATTTGAATAGAGGGGATTTAAAAACGTCTCTGGTCTGTTTTGAAGTAGGTTTCCGTGGGGTGGTTACCAAGGACAACATTTCTCGTGTAAAGTCAATGTTTAAATTCACTAAAGCAAGCTTCAACAAAAAAGCTATCAGAGACATTTCAAAGTTGGCTCTTTTAGGATCATATGACATATGGAACAGCAGACAAGATCCAAATTGGGACAATATTGATCACCTGAATATTGCCCACTCTTTTAAGAGTGGGCAATATTCAGGTGATCAATATTGTCCCAATTTAAAATCATGCTTTGCTTTCTGCTGCTCCTCAAGTAACCTGATTGTTTTATTCCCTGTAATTTTTTGATGTATTTTGATGTAGTTTTGATGTATTTTGTCTACCCTGCTTTGGCCCATGTTGATGGTCTCCATTGTCATGTTGGTCATGTCCTGGGTTTCATGTATGCTTTTTAACCATGTTTGTTAATAAAGCAATTGAATAAAATAAATTATTAAAGATTTAGCCCAGAATGGAGCAATTAATTTGCATACAGCGGTCATGCTCATCTTTCCCTGGGTCATGCACCATGCAGAGTCATTATGCTAATTTAAGTCAATCGGTTTGAAGTCGATTACCAGATCTATATAATCTCAAAATCTGCTGGAGTAAACAGGCGAAGTCCTGCGGTGACCAACTGCTTGTCCGGGGTTCGATTCCTGGCGCAAACGCTGCAGTAATTCCTTCCTAATCAGACAATCTTTTTGACCCAAATTATTTAAACCCCAAAACCCCACAATGGGGGGATAGGGTTAAACAAACACATAACTGTATAGTTTGCAATCAATGTGTTTCAGAACTCATTACAATGCCCATCCAGCAATCTTATCAAAGAAGTTTATAGGAGACAGATAGAATATAGGATTGAACTAAAGACCTAAAGTAACTGTTGCTACTTTTCCGACTGTAAGATCATTTCACAGAACACTGGTCTAGTATATTGTTGCTGTTCTGTCAAAACCTTGTATGTTTTTCCAGCCTCTCAGCATGTAAGTACATAGGAAGTGTTGCTTTCAGGGCAGTGGCAAGAGCACTTACCAAGGTTTTGATAGATCTGTTTTAGGCACTTGTATATGTTTAGAGCAGGCTGCCAAAGGTTTACATAGAAAATTAAAAATATTTTACATGCTGGACCCAGGTTTCAATTCCTGATATGTGACGTGATCAGATGAAATGAGTCACACACACATCAGCAGTTTTCAATTTTGATATTTGTCCATCATTAAAAAGCAGGTGAAAAAATGCTACAGTATGGTCTAAACCAGTGATTCCCAACCTCTGGGTCGCTGGGGTCGCGACGCACTTTTCGGTGGTCGCGGACTATCCTAATTAAAAAAAATAAAATGCTATGTTTTCATGAAAAGTGTAATAGTTATGTAACAAATATATTTGCTAATAACTTATCGCCTCCCCGCAATAGAATCGATCTTTCCAATCGATATCTGCATGCACAGAGATTACGGAGAATTATTGCATGATCATTGACCTATTTACAGCAGCTGTGCGTGCAAACTTCTCAAGGGGTTGTCCAGAAGGCCGTGCCTGATTACACCTATTCGTTACTTATTACCCAAATGTTAAAGTTGTTACGTTTTGTGCAGAAACAGTGGCGTAACCAGTGACGCCGTATCGGTTGAGATTGGCACTGTCGGTTCATTTGACAAGAGGAGGAATCATGGCATTATGATGGTCAAAAGTACACAGATGAAATTTTCAAAATGCAATATTCTTTGGTACAAGCTTGTTTAGATCCAAAATTTACCACCAATTGTGCACAAAATAAGTGTAAAGTCGAAAATGTTCGCGCGCTGTGCGCGCATTTCTTGACTCAGAACAATGTTGTCTGTTGACCTTTAGTTCTCCTCCCAATATCAATAACCTAGTTACGCCACTGTGCAAACAGATGGCTGGCACATCACGCAATCAACGACCTTACCAGGACAAATTCATTGAGCTAGGTTTCTATTATGTGGCCCCCACATGTGACTTTGTTCTGTGAGGGGTCGCGCTCTGATGCTGGTTTCTGGAATGGGGTCACCACCAGGAAAAGGTTGGGAACCACTGGTCGAAACCCTATTAAAGTTGAACTTCTAGTCTTTAAGAAACAATTTACCAACTGAGAAAACAATGTAAAACATAAAAAAAATGTCACTTCTTTTTTTACCTATAACTCAAAATCAATATTCCCAACATATGACTCATCCCGCTTGATTGTGTCACATATGCTTACCTATGCACACAACCTCATAAGGTATCTTGTCCACATTAGTCCAGAGACCCTGCTCACATGTAAACTCATTGTTGCCATTTGATGCCTTTGGTTTATAACCAGTCTTACACTCCAATGTTACTACACTCTTATGAGGATGTCGTCCTCCATTATCCAGTGTGCCATTATACGATGTCACAACATTCTTTCTTAGTTGAGCGGCTTGGCAATTACCTGATAGACAATAAAAGATTTGAATGATTATTACAGTTTGATTGATTGATTATATGCATTAATAAATATATACTATGTATTTATTAATGTTCTTTGACAATGATAGCGACATTTGATGTAAATGCTCTCCAATGAGTCTTCAAAAATTGGACAATTTTCAAACATGACTTTCTAAAAATGCAATTTTTTTTGTGATGTGTCATTATTTCTGAACAGCAACAAATTCATGTTTCTTAGGCGACAACACCCCTCCTCCCATGTTGAAACTCACAAAAAAGGTCAAATTATTTTGAACAAACAGAAAACGCCCAACTTTCCAACCCTAACTGAGAGATCTGTTGCCCATAGAACAGAAGGTTTTGTTTGTACCTTTATGGGACACTTTTTTGACACACCCTGTAGTTTTTACTTTCAATGAATTCAGTTTAGGTGTATTACCCAGGGCTCAAATTAATCGAAAGCATCTAAGCAATTGCCTTCGATGCCCCACCTAGTAGCCTTGATGCCCTCAATTTCTTGCTGTTTTCACTCCATTCAAAATTACATAATTGCCTTGGATAAATTTGGTGCCCCTTTCAAATTGCTTTAAATTACCTGCCCTTTTCATTTCTTATTTTGAGGCCTGTGTAATTACATGTTCATCGAATGTTTTCTCTATCAGACGCATCACTTACGTATACATTGAGGCGATGTCCCCACCCATGCGCTGTCAATACATTGCATCACTTACGTATACATTGAGGCGATGTCCCCACCCATGCGCTGTCAATACATTGTTGGTTATACTTACGTATACATTGAGGCGATATTCCCACCCATGCGCTGTCAATACATTGTTGGTTATACTTACGTTTACATTGAGGCGATGTCCCCACCCATGCGCTGTCAATACATTGCATCACTTACGTATACATTGAGGCGATGTTCCCACCCATGCGCTGTCAATACGTTGTTGGTTATACTTACGTATACATTGAGGTGATGTCCCCACCCATGCGCTGTCAATACATTGTTGGTTATACTTACGTATACATTGAGGCGATGCCCCCACCCATGCGCTGTCAATACATTGTTGGTTATACTTACGTATACATTGAGGCGATATTCCCACCCATGCGCTGTCAATACATTGTTGGTTATACTTACGTATACATTGAGGCGATGTCCCCACCCATGCGCTGTCAATACATTGTTGGTTATACTTACGTATACATTGAGGCGATGTCTCCACCCATGCGCTGTCAATACATTGTTGGTTATTCTTACGTATACATTGAGGCGATGTCCCCACCCATGCACTGTCAATACATTGTTGGTTATACTTACGAATACATTGAGGCGATGTCCCCACCCATGCGCTGTCAATACATTGTTGGTTATACTTACAAATACATTGAGGCGATGTCCCCACCCATGCGCTGTCAATACATTGTTGGTTATACTTACGAATACATTGAGGCGATGTCCCCACCCATGCGCTGTCAATACATTGTTGGTTATACTTACGTATACATTGAGGCGATGTCCCCACCCATGCGCTGTCAATACATTGTTGGTTATACTAACGAATACATTGAGGCGATGTCCCCACCCATGCGCTGTCAATACATTGTTGGTTATACTTACGTATACATTGAGGCGATGTTCCCACCCATGCGCTGTCAATACATTGTTGGTTATACTTACGTTTACATTGAGGCGATGTCCCCACCCATGCGCTTTCAATACATTGCATCACTTACGTATACATTGAGGCGATGTTCCCACCCATGCGCTGTCAATACATTGTTGGTTATACTTACGTTTACATTGAGGCGATGTCCCCACCCATGCGCTTTCAATACATTGCATCACTTACGTATACATTGAGGCGATGTCCCCACCCATGCGCTGTCAATACATTGCATCACTTACGTATACATTGAGGCGATGTTCCCACCCATGCGCTGTCAATACATTGTTGGTTATTCTTACGTATACATTGAGGCGATGTTCCCACCCATGCGCTGTCAATACATTGTTGGTTATACTTACGTATACATTGAGGCGATGTTCCCACCCATGCGCTGTCAATACATTGTTGGTTATACTTACGTTTACATTGAGGCGATGTCCCCACCCATGCGCTTTCAATACATTGCATCACTTACGTATACATTGAGGCGATGTCCCCACCCATGCGCTGTCAATACATTGCATCACTTACGTATACATTGAGGCGATGTCCCCACCCATGCGCTGTCAATACATTGTTGGTTATACTTACGTATACATTGAGGCGATGTTCCCACCCATGCGCTGTCAATACATTGTTGGTTATACTTACGTTTACATTGAGGCGATGTCCCCACCCATGCGCTTTCAATACATTGCATCACTTACGTATACATTGAGGCGATGTCCCCACCCATGCGCTGTCAATACATTGCATCACTTACGTATACATTGAGGCGATGTTCCCACCCATGCGCTGTCAATACATTGTTGGTTATTCTTACGTATACATTGAGGCGATGTTCCCACCCATGCGCTGTCAATACATTGTTGGTTATACTTACGTATACATTGAGGCGATGTCCCCACCCATGCGCTGTCAATACATTGCATCGCTTACGTATACATTGAGGCGATGTTCCCACCCATGCGCTGTCAATACATTGTTGGTTATTCTTACGTATACATTGAGGCGATGTTCCCACCCATGCGCTGTCAATACATTGTTGGTTATACTTACGTATACATTGAGGCGATTTCCCCACCCATGCGCTGTCAATACATTGTTGGTTATACTTACGTATACATTGAGGCGATGTCCCCACCCATGCGCTGTCAATACATTGTTGGTTATACTTACGTATACATTGAGGCGATTTCCCCACCCATGCGCTGTCAATACATTGTTGGTTATACTTACGTATACATTGAGGCGATTTCCCCACCCATGCGCTGTCAATACGTTGTTGGTTATACTTACGTATACATTGAGGTGATGTCCCCACCCATGCGCTGTCAATACATTGTTGGTTATACTTACGTATACATTGAGGCGATGTCCCCACCCATGCGCTGTCAATACGTTGTTGGTTATACTTACGTATACATTGAGGCGATGTTCCCACCCATGCGCTGTCAATACATTGTTGGTTATACTTACGTATACATTGAGGCGATGTCCCCACCCATGCGCTGTCAATACATTGTTGGTTATACTTACGTATACATTGAGGCGATGTCCCCACCCATGCGCTGTCAATACATTGCATCACTTACGTATACATTGAGGCGATGTTCCCACCCATACACTGTCAATACATTGTTGGTTATACTTGCGTATACATTGAGGCGATGTCCCCACCCATGCGCTGTCAATACGTTGTTGGTTATACTTACGTATACATTGAGGCGAGGTTCCCACCCATGCGCTGTCAATACATTGTTAGTTATACTTACGTATACATTGAGGCGATGTCCCCACCCATGCGCTGCCAATACATTGCATCACTTACGTATACATTAAGGCGATGTCCCCACCCATGCGCTGTCAATACATTGCATCACTTACGTATACATTGAGGCGATGTTCCCACCCATGCGCTGCCAATACATTGCATCACTTACGTATACATTGAGGCGATGTTCCCACCAATGCGCTGTCAATACATTGCATCACTTACGTATACATTGAGGCGATGTTCCCACCCATGCGCTGCCAATACATTGCATCGCTTACGTATACATTGAGGCGATGCCCCCACCCATGCGCTGTCAATACATTGTTGGTTATACTTACGTATACATTGAGGCGATGTCCCCACCCATGCGCTGTCAATACATAGTTGGTTATCTCCCACGAGCGTGTATCCATCATTACAACCTTGGATAACAGAGTCACCATTCTGATATACAGGGCGTGAATCAATGATCTTGCCTTTAACTGGTGAAGATGGTCTGAGACAGGAGCCTTGAAAATGCAAATTGTCAGGTTATAAGATTGAATGAAAATGAGAGATTAAAAGATGTAAAAGGGATTTGAATGTTTTTCCTAAAAAAAGAAAGAAGTAAAGCACATTCACTCGCCCATGACTTCCATCTCAATTCCTTGTATGCCAAAACCACAGATTTATAAACTGATCCGCTAATTTGGAGGTGGCGGCACTACAGGGGGGGGGGGGGGGTTTGCCCCCCAAAATTCAATTAAGTTAAAATGAGAAGAAAAAAATTCATACCACATTAGTTAGTATTAGACCAAATTTAACAATTTAGTATGAAATGGCACAAAAAAATGTGCGCGCTTTGCGCGCATCAGTTTTTTTATGCCCCCCTTTTCCCCCAAAAAATTATGACTGGGTCCGCCACTGCAATTTGGATGTGTGTCAGTAATTTTCGGATAATGCAAAAGACAAACATATATATACAGAATACCTTTAATAATTCACAGGCAATGAACAATGAAATGGATTAATTAAATTATGAATACACCTAACACAACCTGACCAGGTGCTTATATGTAAGCAAATTAAAATCAATAATCAGTACCGAAATTCTGAGATTTACATAAGTATGCATATTCCTTATCTGTAATTTGACACCACTTCATACCGATTGAGTGGATACTTTTAGGATTAGGATGGCTTAAGTCAGGGGTATGTCACTGAGCTTGCCGATCGGGTCCACTTTTAAATTGAACTTAGTCAGCATAGAATTGGGGGCGCTATACCGATCAGGCGTGATGATTGTAGCAGACGACGCAACGCTGGCCACGCGTCTCTCAGACGACCCAATTTGGCAACGGGAGTGCACCATTTTGAATTATTTTTAACAGTCATCGCCCGGTTAACGATAAAAATCCTTTTAATTATGATGTATTTGTCAAAATGATAGTTTAAAATTCGCGATTACGTGTTATTCACTACGAATTCAAAATTTAGGTTTCGCGTGGCCACCGTCGTCTGTTTAAATCTACAGCGCCCCCAAACCTATGCTGACTAACATGCCGTTTAACCTGCCGTTAAACCTGGTTAAACATTGTTAAACGCGTTAAACGCCGGTCACGGACGCATTCCGGACGATTACTATAATTTATTCAAATATGCAAAAGGTCCGTTTTCGTTACGTACGTTGGTATACTACTTTCCTATCCCAAAGTTAATAGTATCCCTGCTTAAGTGACCAAACCCAACAAAACAAGTTGTAGCAAATTTATTTTTCTTCGGAATATCATTGCGTATATACAGTGTGTGCTACGCATCAATACAATGCGTGTGTAATGAATCACAGCTAATCATCAATCTAAGGGGCCTTGCTCTTTTACAAATAGAGGAAAGAGCAAGGAAAGCTCGAGGAAACAGCGCTCCTTTTAATCCCAAGCTTTCCTCTGTCATAAAATGTCAAAATCAATATAAGTAACCATTCAATTTGAAGTATACCCATCCTTCTCTAAAAGTGTCAAACCCAACCACTTCAATTGGCACCAATACAGACATCTGATTTGAGGAGGAGGAGGAGGAGCGAGGCTTTCCCCCGCTCTTTCCTCATGCTTTCCTATATGTGACGCGATCAAGAGGAATGAGTCGGATGTCGGGGAATCCCAAATTGAGATATGGCCAATTCAAAATGGCGGCTTACATACGTTTTGATGGAAATTCATGTATACAATTTGACATAACTTTGGAATTAAAAACTCATTTTCGACCAGGGTCGACATCCGACTCATTCCTCTTGATCGCGTCACATATGTGTAAAAGGGCAAGGCCCCGAAGTCAGACTGCTTTTGATTTTTACAAATCAATGACATCCCATAGACAAATTATTTGCTACAACTTTGTGTTTGTTAGATCTGGCTATTTAAATTAAAACATCGTAGTTTTTAAAGTATCCACTCAATTTTTATGAATGCAGTATCAACTTATGGGGAACATATTTGCTTATTTAATGTGTTAAGGTTGGTGTCAACCCTGTTTGGCGCCAAATTATCAAGCACTGTAACTTTTAAATTATAAATGTGATGTACATAAAAGTATACATTTTTTGTAAAGAAATGAGTCAGAGAATCCATTTTTGGTATCAAATTTTACTAAAATTAGTGATTTTTACTTTTTTGCCCAAAAATCACCTTTTTGGCGTCAACATTTTTCAGACAACCTAACAATATCAGTTTTTGATTAAAAATTCCAAAATTTCACCAAAATCATTTAAAGTCAATTATCTAGGAGCGAATTTTTTGTTTTGGCTTAAAATTTGTTTGTTTTGAAAATATTGACCAAAAAGTGCCAAAAATGAGATTTTTGAGATAAAAAACATTTTTTTGGCACTTTTTGGTCAATATTTTCAAAACAAACAAATTTTAAGCCAAAAAAAAAAATTCGCTCCTAGATAATTGACTTTAGATGATTTTTGTGAAATTTTGGAATTTTTAATCAAAAACTGATATTGTTAGGTTGTCTGAAAATTGTTGACGCCAAAAAGGTGATTTTTGGGCAAAAAAGTAAAAATCACTAATTTAAAAAAAAATTGATACCAAAAATGGATTTTCTGACTCATTTCATTACAAAAAATGTATACTTTTATGTACATCACATTTATAATTTAAAAGTTACAGTGCTTGATAAATTTGGCGCCAAACGGGGTTGACACCAACCTTAATAGAATTTGAATTAGCTAACATAAGCACCTGGTCAGGAACTTTTTGTGTCAGGTGTATGTGTATTATATGTGTAATAATAATAAATATACCAACCTAGACAGTCGCTTTCATCTTCCTGATCCTTGCAATCAACTGTCTTGTCACAAACCTGTGTCCTATTAATACACTGCCGAGTCTCATTGCTACAACGGAAGTCGAAAGGACCAGAACAAAGTGGTGGCTCTGTGGCAAAAACAAAGACATATATCAATATATAAGGTGCTATTTCATGTCATTATTGGCTTTGCAACAGATCCAAATGGTTTCTCTAATCCATCAGGTATATCTAGCGTCGTCTCACGCGAGCACCTGATGAATGGTGAAGAGGGGGCTTACCGACTTAGTTACCTGTATGATCACTTGATTACGTGATATCAAATACATCCTGTGATGTCACTGGAAAGTCAACTCAGGATAAGAATACATGAGGCCCAATATTTTGGCTAAGATCAACGCAAATGTGCCTCAATGTTACTAAATTGTCCAAATATTTAGGCTATCTTTTTTATACAAAGTGTATTTCCTAAGTGGGAAAATACTTGGTATTTACCATTACTGTACCAACTAACTAAGAAATTAGGGTCATCATAGAGGTAGAGATAGATCCCATATTTCTACATAGTACAACCCCAGGGGGGGGGGGGGGGAAACTCAACTATTTTTGGATAGGGTTGTGCCATCCAGGGTCATCCAGGGTCTCAAATCGGAGCGGATTTTTGACGAAACATGGGGTCTGATTTTCTACAAAATGTAGGGTCTTAAGAACTGGTTTATTCCCCAATTTGTTAAGTATAAGAGCGCCAATTTTGTTTAAAAGCGGGTTTTAGAACTCAAATTTGTTGGGGCTTTGGAATTTTCAATAGAATGGGGTCTTAAGAGGTGATGCAAGCTCAAAAGGGGTCTCAAGAGCTAGCAGAAGAGGTTTAAAAATGGGTCTTCCGGGCGGCACATACCTATACTCCTTTTCACTGTCAGTGCCTCCCCCCCCCCCACCACCACCAACCTGGGAGTACAACAACCCAACCAACCCCCAATCTTACCTGGACAAAAGTCTTCATCTTCGTTGTCTGGGCAATCCTGTCTTTGATCACAGAATTGAGAGAGGTTGATGCATTTTGAACTGCTGTAACACTGTACTTGAGATGAGTTAGCACAAGGAGTAAAGCTGGCTACAAAAGAAAAAGAAAATCAACAAAGGTTAATTTAGAGTCCAAAAGATAAAAATAGTACCCCTGCAGGTACTCGTAAGTATTTCTCAATTAGAAACAGGAAAAGAAAAAGAATGTAAATTGACCCACACATGTAAAACAAGATGTTGTGCTTGAGTGATTCTGCATTGGGATGTTCTCCATACTGACAAAAATCCGGGAAGATTAAGACGGTATACTAGGGGTGTGCCGCTCTAATGGGTAGCTTTTTGGGCACAAAACCCTAAACATGGGGTATGATTTTGTGCTGGAAAAAATTAGGTCTATTTGCCCGATAATTTGCGAAAATTTGGTCTAAAATGAAGCAAAACCCCTAAAAATGGGTAGGGGTTTTGAATCTCCAGCGGCACACCCCCGACCAAACCAAATCCGAGTACCCCCACACCCCCCACCCCCCACCCCCGGGACTACAAGTATGCTGCAGTGACTCGAGTCCCTATTTTGAAGGACTCGGACTCGGACTTGAAGGACTCGGTCTCGGACTCGGACTCGGGCACTAGGGATTCGGGAATTGTGCCCGAGTCCTGTCCGAGTCCAGTCAATATTGGCTTATTTTGTTTGCAGTAATTAAATACTTATATATATAGTCATCCAATCTTCAACACAGTTTAGAAACAATGTCATAAATCATCATAAATACCTCTGAACAGTTAACAATATGGTGTTGAAAATACCTTTTGATAATCATTACAATTAGCATTAAAACACAATTCGAGGGAACCTATAAATAATTAAAGTGATAATTAAAGTGTTTTTGTGTCAGTATTTATACTGTTTAAAAAAATGATAACATTTCTTACAAAGAGGATATTTCATTGGCAATTTTCAAATTGATGGAATTAGGGATGACATTTTCACTTCAGTGAAAAGAAATAGGTGAAACGGCAGAGGAAGGGTTGCTTTACAGAATATCACACCTTTTAACAATTTTGTAATTTCTCGATCTATGAACTTCTGGACACGTTTTGAATATATGAATCAATTCTTATGCCTATAATTCAAAATGGTATCAACATTTGTCCATGTATAGGGATGCGAAGGTTAAAAATGCATCATTATGTTGACTTCACTGATATGTTGGCCTATTATAGATAGCAAAATTAATGACATGTGATCAGAATTTAAATACATATAAGGACTCATGACTCAGACTCGGACTCGAACATGAAGGACTCGGACTCCGTCTCGGACAGTAAGGACTCGGTCTCGGACTCGGGAGGTAAGGACTCGGACTCGGACTCGGACTCTGGTAAGTTGGACTCGACTACAACACTGGTATGCTGACCATAATAATGAATGCATACACTCCCGTTTGACCTCGAAATTGTCTTTACGCCAAAGTCAGAAAATATCCACCATAAAACTTCGGTAATCATCGGATATACGCCAGATGAAAAACAACAAGGCAGCAGGTCTTGACTGTGCGATCACCTCAGAAGCACTCCAGAGTGGCGGCGATGTAATGGCAGATGTAATCCATAATTTCTGTGCAGAAGTTTACACGACTCTAATACCACCTAGCCAATGGACCACCAGTGTTATTGTTCCTTTGCCCAAGAAGGGAGACCTTAGCCTCATGACCAATTACCGGGGAATATCCCTCCTTTCGATTGCTGCTAAAGTATACAACAGGATCCTTCTAAATAGGATCCGTGACCAAGTTGACTCCATCCTGAGGAACAACCAGGCAGGATTTAGACCAGGGAGAAGTTGTGCCCAACAAATTCACATACTCAGAAGGATCATGGAAGGTTTCCAAGACTATCAGCTCCCGCTTGCGGTAACATTTATCGATTTCAAGAAAGCCTTTGATTCCATCAACAGAAAGGTGATGTTCTGCGACATTATGGAATTCCAGAAGCTGTAGTCAATGCTATAAGTGTGCTATACAACAACTCTAGAAGCGCTGTAATGGTAGATGGAAACATTTCACACCCATTTGATGTCTCCACAGGAGTTTTGCAGGGAGATGTTTTGGCTCCTTTTCTATTTGTTATATTGGTCGACTACCTACTGAAGAAGGCCACATCAGAGCTAGATTCAGGAGTCTTGACACATCCTCGTCGCTCCAGTCGTCACCTGGCCAAGTTGCTAAATGACTTAGATTTCGCTGATGACATTGCTTTGCTGGAATCTTCAATTCCGCGGGCACAGGCCCAGCTAGCCAGAACAGTGGCGGCAGCAGCCGACCTCGGCCTCATCATTAGCACACCTAAGACTGAGTACATGACTATTAACTGCAACCCCCATCCAACACTTCAAGTCTATGGTGATCCCATCAAACATGTGTCAGATTTCAGATATCTTGGCTCTATGATGGCATCTGGTTCAAGTGACCTTAAAAGAAGAAAGTCACTTCATACCTTACATATGTAAGACAATTACTGGGGGACAAAGAAGGTGCAATCCAAGAAAAACAGATTGCCGCACTTGCCACTGATCGTCGTGCATGGAGAAATCTTGTAGTCGCCTGCTCTGCAGCCGAAGGATGATGATGAATCATCGGATTCTCAACTTACAAGTGCAAGTACGTGAATGGCTTTTAGACACTAACAAGCTATTAGCTTTAACATGTAGGTTTAATGCAATATAGCTATATGTTGACACAACATTCCCGTATTTTGATCCTATTTAGAGATTTATGATATTTCTTGTAAAAATCCTGTATTTTATATTGAAATTTTACACATCATTTACTAAACGTAGTCGTCGCTATCTCCACGAATTTGGCGGTTTGCGACATTGTTTTGTCTAACAGAAAGGGTCTGCACAAGTTCGTCACACTTAAGTGATGTGTGCCGATCCATTTTTACTCTTGAAATTGAAGGATGTTAATGATTTGAACAACCATAACGAACAACAGTTTATAACAGAAGGGAACAATAGCAGACAAGGCATTGAGAGACTATTTATGTTTCTTTCAAACAAGTTTAAAACTTTCCACGCGGCTATTTTAGTTTTACCACACAAAACAGATGTTTCAAAAGCCTTTCCGAAATTTCAAGTAATCTCAAGAATTAGTGAATCAATACAAGGTATATTTGTACTTATTTTAATGCATTTCTTGTGGTGATTCCAAATATGGTGATGGAAATTCAATAATTTTGACATTTTTGAAACATTTTGTTCGGTTCATAGACGCCTGCCGCGTGGAAAGTGTTAACACACACACCCCCACCCTTTTGTACTTAGCCAAAGAGGTGAAATAAGTCCGATATATTCGTTATCGTAACATTTTAATGAAATGTCAAAGAAGATGAAAAAACCTGGACCTGAATCTCATTGATTTTAATGATGGGCATCGATGGGTAGGCGCAGCCTACTATATCATTTTGGGACAGCCTGTATATGAATAAATGCACCAAATTGGAAATTGGACAATTTGCGCATTTGACATTGAAATGTTCTCTGAATACGTGTCATTTATTTAGTGTTAGCATACAACTGAAGATTTGAACACTTTGGAGTACGTCTCATGTATTTAATGTTAGCATAAAACTGAAGTTTTGTTGACAATTTGTTTTTGCAAAAGCCGCATCATGAATATAAAAAATGAAATCTGAAAAATTATCAGCACGTGTTTACCATGTTGAATCAATGTGTCTTATTTTAAGTTATGCGATCAAACATTTTAGCTCATATGGCCATGGGGCCTCAGATATTTTTTTTTAACTTGTTGAATTATTTCACTGAAGTTTAAAAGGGTATCAAAAGAACGTGTTCAGATATATAGATAGATGGATATATTAATGGATAGATATATTGGTTCAAACGGTCTTTGTATAATTATATGAACAAAACAATAAATGAGCATTGTTAGATGGTTTCAGCTTATTTTACAACTTATAGAGCCACTTGTTGGCGCATCCGTTACGTCGGTCGCCTCAATTATGTTGAGTTTTGACATAAAACTGTACTCATTATGTTCCCATCCCTTAACACTTTCGGACCGGTGATTTTGACATTTCGCCGGTAATAAATCATTTAAGATTTTGTCAACCGCTGACTATGTGGTCCATTTTCAGGGTTATGAAGGTTAGTTTATGCTCTTGGGGCATAATTATGTCCTTTGCAGTCTTTTAATTGGACCACATAGTGGGAAATAGACACATCTTTATAGATGATTTATTACCGGCGAAATGTCAAATCACCGGTCCAAAACTGTTAAGGGACTGGGAACATAATGCATAGTCGGCATACCCACTTATTTAGTCTCACAGTATAGTAGTGGCACAATACAAATATTGTGTTATGATGTGCTCAAGACCGGGAGTCAAGACGAGAGAGATTTAGGACAGCGGACAGCATTTTATAATTGCGCTCTTGCAGCGATGAGTTCAGCACGGTATCAAATCTACGCCAAAATACTGTCGCCCATACCAGGCCGCGTAAGCCGTGAACTGCGTAATGTATTTTTGAAGATACAACTCTCTTTTTTGAAGATTGGAGCAAATTACAAATATCTGTGTTGAAGGAACTAAAAAAAAAATCGATTCAAGGATATAAGCCGACTGGCTTCTTATTTACATAACAATTGGTCTTTGCAGACCATGTCCATTATAGACTTGCTAGGGACCCCGCTAGGGACTCCATAGTTCATTCATGGTTCAATCAACACAATTATATTTACAGGACATTCTTACGGTGTACTACATGTGCCATTTAAAGGATTTTTTCATTTTATTTTTGCGAATTTTAATTTTATTTTTGCCAATTTTGTTTTATTTTAGCCAATTTTATTCTATTTTTGCCAATTTTGATTTATTTTTGCCAATTTTACTTTATTTTTGCCAATTTTGTTTTATTTTTGCCTATTTTATTTTATTTTTGCCAATTTTGTTGTTGTTTTTACCAATTTGTTGGGGTATTTTTGCCATTTTGTTTGTATTTTTGCCATTTTTTAATATTTTTGCTATTTTTCTTTTTTGTGTGTTTCTGCCATTTTTTTCTTCTTTTTGCCATTAATCCATAGACAAATTTATTGTTGTCACAAATCCGTTGGCAAAAATATTTTTTTCACTTATTAAATGGCAAAAATAATTTTGCCCATTTTGTTTGTATTTTTACCATTTTTTGTTGTATTTTTGCCATTTTTTGTTGTATTTTTGCCATTTTTTAGTATTTCTGCCATTTTTTTCTTCTTTTTGCCATTAATCCATAGACAAATTTATTCTTGTCACAAATCCGTTGGCAAAAATATTGTTTTCACTTATTAAATGGCAAAAATAATTTTGCCCATTTTGTTTGTATTTTTGCCATTTTTTGTTGTATTTTTGCCATTTTTTGTTGTATTTTTGCCATTTTTTAGTATTTCTGCCATTTTTTTCTTCTTTTTGCCATAAATCCGTAGACAAATTTATTGTTGTCACAAATCCGTTGGCAAAAAATATTTTTTTCACTTATTAAATGGCAAAAATAATTTTGCCCATTTTGTTCGTATTTTTGCCTTTTTTTTTTTTTGCCATTTTTTTGTATTTCTGCCAATTTTTGTTGTTGCCATCCCATAAATTATTTTAGTGGCAAATCTACAGAACGGTACGGACGTGATGACAGATTGAACACACAGGTGGTCCCTTAAGGCGTTGGGCGGTTGGGAGGCATGCCGGACGCGGCCGGCCCAGCCTTTGCGAATTGATTTAGATAGGGTAGGCAGGGATACTTTCGCATGAAACAGATAGATATTTCTTTCCTAGAGTTAATTATACGATCAAGGAAAGAAAAATATAATAGGCCTATATGATATAATTTATTTGTAAAGAATATGAAAACACTGTGCAAATCCAAGTTATAGATTTAAATAATATCTGAACTATACAAATTTAAATATAATAGGCTACAACATTATATTCAATTTAGTAAAACCAATTTAATCGGCCCAATGTGATTTTAAGGGATGAATGGTTACTTCTTATAAGTTGCATATCAATATTTGTGTTTATTTTTATCGTTTAGTTAGCTTTGTTCTTTGAATCAAACTGTCATTAAAGAGAAAGGCGTGCTCGCCTTTTAAACAATTATTACGTCTAATTAAAGTAATCATTATTGAAAATGTTTAAATATGCTCCCGATTTACTCCGTGAAATGTATAAGCCTCCCCTGAAATATCCCCGTCGGTACACTTGAGCTTCCGTCGGTAGATTTACGATTTCTCCCATCCGATGTTTTTTCAGCCGTTTTTGAGGACAACGTCATCGCTCCGTGTACCCCCCCCCCCCCCCCCCCCCCCCCAAAGACAAACAAAGACCTGGGTTATTTATCGAGCAGCATAATACCCTTATCGAAATATAACAAAGGACAAGTGGTACGGTATGTAAATAAACACTATATCCTGGTGTGTTTGATTACAATACCCCGGGGTATTAGTGACTACTGGTATGACCCTCGTATCGAGCCCCAATGTCTATTTTATCGATCCTCAACTTTAGAAATATCGCGCTCAAATCGTATCGAGCCCCGATACAGTTGGCCTATTGACAAGTTAGTTAACACTCAAGGAGCAAGACAAAGTTTAAAGTAATAAATATCTACGCAGTATGATAAACAAAACCTGAAATGTCAGCTTTTGTCAATAAGCCAAAAAGTAGCGCCCTCTTTAGAAGTTTGGTTGCTGACTGTGCGAGACCACGCGACAATCCAGCCTCGGATACCTACCAATGCAGGATGCCCGTGGAGTGCCGACATCGCAATATTCCCAACGTGTACTCTCCGTTGTATAACACCACGTTTTAGGTTCTCCATCCGGGTTTCGGCAGTAATTATGATCACCAAGTCCTCCATTGGGATAGTTTTCAGGCGTACGGCTATGCCAATGCGGATCTTGTGATGTCCACTCTTGGCATGTTTTCCCGCCAGTTGTTGTTGATATGTGGCCTCGATAGTCTGATCCGTCGCTCTCGGTAAAACATTCGATGTCCCCTGTTGTCATGGAGGAATGAAGGGAAGACGGATTTAACAAAATAGTTACATACCGGTATGTGTGGAAGACGGTTATTGATCGGTAATTTAACAATGCCCCCCCCCCCCCCCCCCCAATGTACCCAACACTTTTGGTCCCCCCCCTTTGGGTAACTTTGATACAATTGGTATTTAATGAAAAAAATCCAAGAATGTACCATGTATAAGGCGTTTAGCTCTTTAAGTGGTATTCGTATGGTTTTTACTTAATTAGATTTCAAAAGTCATCGCGTGGGAGCTCGCACAATCCGCATTAACAGCAGTATACAGTCACTGAACAAACATTGAACTAACGCACATAAACGTGCCTATTTATTTGTACATAATATTAATAGTAAACAAATCAATTCCAAACGCTGCAATTTGTTATTGAATCAATCGATAATCGACAGACCTGTTGGCTTCTTTTTACGACACTGGCGGTCCGGACCATCCCACAATTTACAACATTTCAGATTCACTCAACATGAATGCTTTTGCTTGAAAAATAAAGGTTTTGCTTGAAAAAATTCGAGTATTGCGCGCAGAAATTTGTGTATATCTCGTTAATGACCACCTTTTTCAACGGTACTTTGTTGAAATTGTGGAAAGTTTTATTTTGTATACAGAATAATACAGGTTCCGCAGGTCGCACAATTTGCATCGGTTGGTCCGGACGTTGCCTACCCTATCATGATTTAAGTTTCATTTTACACCACAAAATGATAATGTCCTCTTCACTCTTTAAATTGTTAATGTTTCTAAAATA
This sequence comes from Ophiura sarsii, assembly GCA_035610835.1. Lineage (NCBI taxonomy): Eukaryota > Metazoa > Echinodermata > Ophiuroidea > Amphilepidida > Ophiuridae > Ophiura > Ophiura sarsii. Next base: position 5,701,666 of record CM069456.1, on the reverse strand, counting down.
AAAGTTCACAAAAATATTATTGTGTAGTGGGATTTATTTGTTTGCTTCACAAATTGTCTTACACCTATTGCCTTTTTAAAACTGAACAATTATATACTAAAGTGCGCGCAGCGCGCAATTTTTTTGTCCACCCAGGCGTTATACTATCCATTTGGCCAAACTTTTTTGACCCCCCCTTTATGTACCCAACACTTTTTGGTCCCCCCCCTTTGGGTAACTTCAAACTGTTTTGCCCCCCCACCCTCATTTTGCCCAGCCCCCACCAAAGTATTTCTGAACACTCCCTTAGGCCTATACATTGTTTAATCCTTTCAAAACTCGTTTTTAATCAACTAAATGATATCAGTCTCTTTGCAGATTTTTAACAAGAAACACATTCAAAAATACTGCAAGTCACGACTTGCGAATCCCCCTGGCTGGGAGATCAACTAAATGAGGTCAACGGTCATGGGTCATGTTCCCCCGGTGTTGATGTTTCTTTTCTCCAAGTTTGAGGTCAATCGGTCAACTTTAACGATTTGACCTCTGGATGACCTTTGACCTCAGATGACCTCGGATGACCTCTAATTATTTTTTTACATGTTCCCACGGTGTTCATTGCACAAATTAACCCCTTGTTGACGTTTGACCTTGGTTGACCTCTAATGACCGTTGACCTCGGATGACCTCTAATTTATTATAGACATGTTCCCCCAGTGTTCATGTTTCTTGTCTCCAAGTTTGACGTCGATCGGGCAACTTTTACGATTTGACCTCTGGATGACCTTTGACCTCAGATGACCTCTAATTTATTTTAGACATGTTCACCCGGTGTTCATGTTTCTTGTCTCCAAGTTTGACGTCAATCGGGCAACTTTTACGATTTGACCTCTGGATGACCTTTGACCTCAGATGACCTCTAATTTATTTTAGACATGTTCACCCGGTGTTCATGTTTCTTGTCTCCAAGTTTGACGTCAATCAGGCAACTTTTACGATTTGACCTCTGGATGACCATTGACCTCAGATGACCTTGGATGACCTCTAATTTATTTTAGACATGTTTACCCAGTGTTCATGTTTCTTGTCTCCAAGTTTGACGTCAATCGGGCAACTTTTACGATTTGACCTCTGGATGACCTTTGACCTCAGATGACCTCTAATTTATTTTAGACATGTTCACCTGGTGTTCATGTTTCTTGTCTCCAAGTTTGACGTCAATCGGGCAACTTTTACGATTTGACCTCTGGATGACCTTTGACCTCAGATGACCTTGGATGACCTCTAATTTATTTTAGACATGTTCACCCGGTGTTCATGTTTCTTTTCTCTAAGTTTGACGTCAATCGGGCAACTTTTACGATTTGACCTCTAGATGACCTTTGACCTCAGACGACCTTTGCAAATTAGACCCCAAACAAGCAGCTACAGTGTTTGACCATGGCCTACCTATCACTGAAGGTTTGAAGTCAATCCGTCCATCCTTTCAACAGATACAGCATTCGGGCAACTTTTACGATTTGACCTCTAGATGACCTTTGACCTCAGATGACCTTTGCAAATTAGACCCCCAAACAAGCAGCTACAGTGTTTGACCATGGCCTACCTATCACTGAAGGTTTGAAGTCAATCTGTCCATCCTTTCAACAGATACAGCATTTGGAAAAAAGGCTAACCAAAAGGCACACACACCCCCACACCCCTACACACACACATACCCACACACATACATACGCACATTACATGATGACAAAATCCCCTTCTGGTTTTATAAACCAGGGGGATAAAAATCAAGGACTGTAGGACATTTTGGATTTCATATGATACCCGAGTTTAAATTAAAACCATGAGGTTTTATTTTCAAAACACGAGTAAAATGATATATTTAGGTTGAGACGCGACTTTCTTTAACATGGTTAAGTTCTCACATAATTTCAATTCCAATGCAAATTGGATTCAACATGTTCAAAAAGCCGGGGCTTGATAAGTATATTGTTATTTCTAGAGATCTATGTGTTTTTGAATGACGATAAACAGTAGGCCAGGAGCGGGAGGGGTCCTTTGGTTTTCACTTATATCAAAAGACGCTTTAAAACGAGTGGATTAAATGCATGTCGGGCGTAAATTGTCAGGTCTGATTGTTAGGCCTACTCGCCTAAGTATGACTTTAAATGCAAGTAATTGTGAAATGATAACATTGTAAAATCGAAATAATTATAATTTTCAACTATCTATAGGGTAAACAATACGAGCGGACCTATAGACGTTTCAGTAATCTAGTAAAAGGACCTCGGGGGAGACATTTTCTTTAAAAAGCGTGTAACGCGTACCTTCGCACCGTTAAAATATGCAATTTTGAAATTTCACGTTTTGACCATGTGTTTTGTGGAGGCCCTATCTTCAAAACGGAACCATGAAATTAAATATAACCCTTTGTAATGTAATCGGTGGTTTTAAAAGAGTTAGTTTGGTCGTCCGAAAGCAGGTACCCTTGTTACCCTCCCACCCTTTTGAAATGTTTGATATAGTAACCCGGTGTGTTTCACAGGTGATTCTTTTGGATGTGTTTACATTTCCGAGGTCATGACTGCCATACTTGCGGTTTTGGAGAGGGGTTAGGGATAGTATTGACGCACATATCTGATGGTATGTGGACAGGCAATCCCTCGTTGTAGGTCTTTCCATCAGAATTCAACTCTTGAATTCCAACTCTTTTTAACTTTCAAACTTACTAAGTTCAGTAGGTTTTTGGAAATAGAGACTAATTTCCACCACCGATTTTCAGCAGATATTTGTAATAGAAAAAAACTCAAGAAAGAGTTTTCATCACAGAACAGGCAACTATCAACTTATTCGACATTTGATTTTTCGAGCTCTTCTTTCTCTACTGATTAAAGTAGAACACGCATTTCCCGACATTTGTATTAACTTTACTGATTTTTGTTGAACCAAGAAAGGTTCATTTTTGTTTGGCATCTTCTCACGATTGACTAGTTAGTCAAATTCAAGGTCTTGAATATACATCCTAGCCAGGATTTTTCAACATAAATAGATAGTTTTCTATTTAATTTTAGAAAAAGTAATAGATAGTATTCTATTATTTTATATTATTACGAATGGAGGCGCAAGTGTGCACGAGTTGTACATGTGATCAACATGACTGGTAAAGATACCAGGCCTTTCATCTTTTATGACTACGCTAATTGGCATCCTTTGTTTGCTTGGATCGCCCACGACATTGTCGACGGCCGCTTGCTCTCATTGTCCAGCATAGGACGGAGAGCATGGTCGCCATTTTGTAGTTAACCAAGAAATGGTTTAACTTTTGGGAATTGAACATGGAAAACATTCATTACAGTTTCAGGCTTTTGCCAAACTGTATGATAGGCTTAATAGCGGCAGTTTGTCCGCGAAATTTTAGGGTCCGAGTATGGTTCCGATCAGCGAAAGTTATCTCGCTCGTTGCATAACATTTTTATCGTCTGTTAGTAATATAGGCAAGTTTTGCCCTGTACTTACTTAGATTTAAAACTTGTGTATGTAGGCACAGGTCAGTTGACCTACAGCAGCCCGTGCTACTGATGAGACTCACGGAGAGTCGAAACGCGTCTAGCTACTCTGCATGCCGTCACCATTGTTTTATCTTAAACATGGTGGGCCTTTACTCTATAGGACATTCTCAACTTATTTGTCTCCTCCCTAGTAGTTTAAACTCAAGGGAGATGACATTTTAAGTTGGGAATGTTAAGAAGACATATACAAAGCTCATTGTATATAAGTCACTCTAAGTCTAGAATGGCATTTGGTTTTCCGTATTGGTCCATCGGATTAATTTTGTTCTTTCCCAGAGTCATCTTAGTTACGAAAGCAAGCTAGCTTTCTTTTAGCAAACAGTTTCATAAACCTGAAGTTCATAGTCATGAATTACCGGGTGAATTACAACAAGTCGCCTCCATCGATCATCGTTTAAAGAACGGCAAGTCATGCCTTCTGTCATCGTTTTAAATAACTATCATTAAGCCAGTTCGCTTTTTGATTTATCGGAAGATAAATAGACCTACTGCCTTCTCATATAAGTTTAATATGAGCAATACATGCCGCGTGTCTTTTAGTCCAATACGGAATAAAGCACATTAGGCCTACACAACATTCAGCAAGACATTTATTTGTCAGATTTTAATAAGATATACTTTCCTAGTTTGGAAATTTATCATTTTAAATGTCGGAGAAAGAGCCAGCGTTTATCGTGTTTCATTCGGAAGCTTTTACCGTGTGACATAGAATCAAATATATTTTGTGAGATAAGACAAAATAGGAATTTCAAGTTTAGAAATTCAGTGTTGTTTGTTTTAACAACACATCATCTAATAAGTTTTGCCACGACAAAGATTTTGTCGGACACGTTGCCTTCAGTTGATTTTCTTTTAAATCATCTTCATCAAAGTTTTCTGTTTTGGAATGCTACTTATTTTAGATTTTCTAGTTTGAACTTCTATTATAGCATTTTACAATCGGTGGTTTTAAAAGAGTTAGTTTGGTCGTCCGAAAGCAGGTACCCTTGTTACCCTCCCACCCTTTTGAAATGAAACACACAAAAAAATAGCAAAAATACAAAAAAAATGGCAAAAATACAAACAAAATGGCAAAAATACCCCCCAAAATTGGCAAAAAAACAACCAAATTGGCAACAACAAAAAAGAAATTGGCAAAAATAAAACAAAATTGGCAAAAATAAAACAAAATTGGCAAAAATAAAATAAAATTGGCAAAAATAAAATGAAAAAATCCTTTAAATGGCACATGTAGTACACCGTACATTCTTGATCTTTATCGTAGTGAAATTGCAAATGAAAAATAGTATCATTCAACATTCAATAAAATATAGCGAACGATTATAAGCAATCCTGTTATTAAAAATAAAAAAGTGTAATATAAAAAAGAAAAAGATATTTACAAGATTCGAACCACTGACCTCATGATTGTGAAGCCAGCGCTCTACCATTTGAGCTAATGAAAACTATACATGAAACAGTTTTAAAATAAAAATAGATAGAGCTTAAAATACGAATATCACTGAAATCGGAGGCTAAAATGCTTTATATTTGGATTGTTGTGCGTTTTTATCAAAGGTTATCGCCCAAAAGTTGATTATATGCTGAAGGAGATTGTAATTCTGATTTCATTATTATGCATTGCACTTCTTTTTGAAACTATTCTAGACACAGATCGTTCGTACAATAATTTGAACATTACGTTTTGTCGATTAAAATTCGCGGCAAATCTATTGCACCATGGGTATTATTACATGGGAATACGGAGACTCAGATACTAGGGAGTCATGTGATTTTTGTCCAGGACAAACACTTGAGATGTACACGCCCCTTTAACTAGTCAATTAGATCATTGTTGTATTTTTGCTTTAATCTTTTATTCATATGTTGTACAGCGCTTTGAGTTTATATCTCACTATCTAGTAAAGCGCTCTATAAATGTGTGTTATTATTATTTAATGCTGTCTTCATAAACCTAAAACACACATGTATAGCCAATTAAACACATTAGTAAAACAAACAACTTACCACACACACTGGTCGATATGTTAGGACTAAATACTGGCCCAGTACCATCTCCTGGATCAGTGCATGTTCCTGTTGCTTCACCAGATAATATATAACCCGCAGTAGTGCAGCTCAATGTCACATTTGATCCAACAGCGATCATGGGCGTATCAGGAGAGCGCGCTCCGTTTGCTGGTGCCGCTGGAGTTGTACATTGTACTATAACAAAATTGGTTGAAGTTTATATGATTAGGGTATTACCGACTTTTGAATTAAAATGTAAGCATTATGCAATAGGAATATGATTAAAAATGTCCAATAATGTGATATGCATTATTAATCCATGCAATGTTTTACTGCAATGGACTGATTGTAGCTATTGTGTAATTTGTGTTTACAGAAGAATCTGTAGGAACGTAAACTCAGGAAACCTTATTCTTCACAATTCTTAAGCCAGATTAAGAATTGTTTAAAGAAGTTCTGAAGTTTGACCTAGGGTATATATCATGAAAATCAACTCACAAATTATTTAACAATCCTAGAAGAGTTGAAAATTAAGAAGGATACGTCTATTTAAGATGAATGTTATGTTTTATGCAATAGGACACTGGTAACTTACAGGGTGTCACAAAAAAATTCAGTGTTTGAAATTAAGATAGACCCCACCATAAGTCTAAATTTAATATCCTAGAAAAAGAAAAAATGCTGTAAATGTACCTAAATGTTTCATAATTTGGAATTTGTAGGTTATTTCCTCCACATTAGGCCCAGAATCTCTAGCATTTTATTGAATGGTATCATTTTACACGATTTCACTGTTTCTACCAATTTAGAGCTAAAATCCATGATCTTAGGATACAGGCAGCCTGTCGTACCTAAGATAGATATCATTGACCCGTAGCGAGAGAAAAAGCTGGTTACCTCCAACCAAAGTGATTGTTTTTAAGCAGAAGACATCTTGGTCTTCAATAAAAACAATGATTTGAATGAACCAGTTTGCTCTAAAGGTGAAAAAAGAATTAACACGAACTTGACCTCTTAACCACACCAAGCAATAGGGAACTGATTTGGTGGTTGGGACCTGCAGGTGTACCCAATTTACTCAGCAGTACAAACTGATAAATGTTAGAGGTCGGTAACCAGTAATAACTGACTCAGAATGTATCCTGTGTATACTAGTATAACAGTAACCAGTCTAATGGGTTATTGCTCGGCATAGAAACACAATTTTGACACCTCTGAAATTATATTCATGACTAAGTTTACGTCAAAACACTCAGGGGGTTGGTGGTCTGGGAGGTAAAACAATGGATGACAACTAGCTTAAGCACTAAATATTGGATAGCCTAGATTCTTAAACTGTTTTGTTAGAGTTATTGTGCTTAATTCCGTTGATGGCGCTTGGTTGGTTGGTTCGGTCCTGGCATGACTGACAGCTCGTGACCTTACAGATACTACGCCACAAATAACGATTTTCAGCAAAGGAGTAACAATCACGGAGCGGGTGTCCCGTAATCAACTTTATTTGGTCAATCCACCGGGAATGAGGTCTGCCTCTCTTGCGCTTCCCTTCAATCATGCTTGCATGATCATCTTCTCCAGGTTATTACCCTTGCGAAGTGAGATATGGCCGAAGTAGCTCAGCATTTGGGTGTTGATAGCATGAAGAAGTCGTTTAGACACCCCTATTCCTTCAATAATACTGGCATTGGTCCTTCTCATTGTCCATACGATACGAAGCATACGCCTCCAACACCACATCTCGAAAGCAGCTATTCTGTTTTTGTCAGCTTTGGTTAGGGTCCATGTCTCACACGCATACATGGCAATTGGAAATACAATGGCTTGGACAAGCCTGGTTTTTGTTGCTCTGGTTATTCCTCTGTCAGCCCAGATCTTACTTAGGTTGATCATTGCTGATCTAGCCATTGCTAAACGGTGTCTAATCTCTTGGCGGCAACCACCCTCTTTGGTGATTAGGGATCCAAGAAAGTTGAATTTTGAGACTAATTCCACCTCATTACCATCAATTATGAGAGGCTCTCCAACACCATCTGTGCCTATGGATATGATCTTGGTCTTACTGACATTTAGACGTAGGCCAAGCTGCTCACTCTCCACCTTGACTCTCTTCAGGAGTTCCGCCATCTCTTCCATGTTTGTTGCAAACAGGGTGGTGTCATCGGCATAACGTAGATTGTGTATTTGGTATCCACCTACTGACAACCCCCCTGGCCAATCATCCAATGCACGTCTCATTATAGACTCTGCATAAAGGTTGAAGAGTGCTGGTGAAAGTATGCACCCTTGACGTACTCCCTGACCTAGAGCAAACCAGTCACTATTTCATTTCTCAGTGCGAACACAGGCAGCTTGAACATCATACAGATTGCGAATTAGGTGGACGAGGTGGTAAGGGATTCCCATTTCTTGCAGTGCTGTCCACAATGCCGAATACCTCACACAATCAAAGGCCTTAGCGTAGTCTATGAAGCACATGAAGACCTCCCTCTGGTATTCAAAACATTTCCCCATTATGTGACGTACATTGACTATCTGATCTCTTGTGCCACGGCCTTTCCGGAAACCGGCTTGCTCAGCAGGAAGTTCACGTTCAAGATGAGGTCTAAGACGTTCTTTGATGATGTGCAGCAGGATTTTGCTTGCATGTGATATCAGAGCGATGGTACGATGATTTTTACATTCGCTAGCATCCCCTTTCTTTGGAAGTGTTAGGAAAACTGATCTCTTCCAATCCTCTGGCCATACTCTTGAATTCCACACAGTATTGCACAGCTTTTGCATAATAACTGCTACAGAATCATCAGCTTGCTTCAGGAACTCACTTGGAATATCGTCTAGACCAGGTGCCTTTTGACTTTTTAACTTCTTGATGGCTTCCTGGACCTCTGATAGAAGAAAAGCAGGCTCATCTTCACCTAGTGGAGGCAGGGGAGACTCCTGTGAGCCATTTGTCTCTTCTTGGGACGCATACAGATTTTCACAGTAGCTTTTCCAACGATCCTTGATTTCTTCACTCTCAGTTAAGACCTTTCCTTGCTCGTCTTTGATGATAGCCAATCTAGTTGTCGTTTTTGAGGTGATGTTTTTTTATGCATCTAAAGAGCTCTCTGCTGTTTTTGTGAAAACTGTGATCCTCAAGTTCTTGGCATTGCTGTTGGATATGCTTATTTTTATCTCTCCTATAATTCAATTGAACCTCACTTGAAAGTCTTCTGTATAGGTTACTGCCTTGCAGACCAGCTTCCTTCAATTGGCGTCTTTCATCTGCTAAGTTGATGATTTCATGTGACAGCCATGATGTGGTCTTTCTCTTATGTTTCTTAGGAACAAGTTTTTTGGCTGCGCTGAGAATAGAGTTTTTGATGTCCAGCCAGAGTTCATCAGGAGTTGTTTCCTCGTCTCTTACCATCAGTTCTTGAAACAGATTTCTGGTCTCCACTCTATATTTGTCATCAAGCTGCTGCAAATCAAATCTGCAGGGTTTTGGAGCACCTTTGGTCATCTTCAACTTGATTCGAAAATCAGCAATCAGAAGTTGATGGTCACTATACCTATATCTGCCCCTGGCAAGGTTTTGCTATCTTGATAGAAGACTTCCACCTACTGCTAATGAGGATGTAGTCAATCTGGTTTCTTGTGAGGCCGTTTGGAGATATCCAAGTGTACTTCCGTCTCGGGTGTTGTTGGAAAATTGTGTTTGTAATAGTGAGTCTGTTTGCTACACAGAAATCCACGAGTGTACTACCTCTTTCGTTTCTGCTTCCCAAGCCATGCGGGCCCAAGGCCATGGTTTCGTCTTCACTTTGGATGCCTTCTCCGACTTTTGCGTTGAAATCACCTGTTATCATGATGATATCTCTCTTCGGAATGCCATCAAGGGTTTCCTGCAGTTGGCTGTAAAAACATTCCAGATCTTCATCAGAGGCAGCGGAGGTTGGTGCATATACTTGATGGCGCTAGACGGAATAAAGCTTATACGTTACACAGGATATATACCGATACAATTATACTAAGGCAGTTATTGCTGGTTTCTGCGCTCCAACATGTATCAGTATGTATACTGGTTACTGCTGCATGAATTGGGTGGCATATTAGGCCAGAACTTTACGATCTGTTATGATGTAAATAAATACCCCCATTGAGATATCTTAATTACTAGGCACACTTTTACCAGACCAGAAATACCCCTGCCCCCCCCCCCCCCCCCCCCCCCGGCTTGTCCCCCAGGTCTGTCCCCTGCTGTGATGGTCAACCACTATGACCAATTTATTATAACTGCTGTGTTACAGGGACTGAAGGCGGGTGTATTATTTGTACATGTATACTATGCCGAGCAATGAATTAAACCAAATTCAGCTAAGAAAGATAAATTGGTCCTAAAAAACAGTATCTACTATGCTGTAATTTTTACCGTTTTTGCTGTAATATTGTCACGCCCTAACTAACAAATGGCAAAAATTGCACTTGACCACTGGCAATGAACACCTATGGGGCATGTGCTGTAATATTGTATCCAAATCCATGTTAATCCAGTGATATTTGTAAAGTTATGAACACTTTGGGCCCTATGTTCTTTTTATACCGATGTCATTCATTTATTCAATACTAAATACCCATTGACCTGTTACAGCGGCTGTAACAACAATCTGAATGCTTCAACAACAACAATTAGTATTATAGGTTACAATATTTTAATCCAAATTACTTAAAGGCATATTATGTGATCTTTTCCATGGAGCGCCCTCTATTCATGATTTTTTTTAGATAGTAGATTTTCTTTTTTTCTTCTTTTTGTTGATGCCGGCGCACCAACTATTTATTTGCATTTGTCATACAGGAAACAATGAATAATGTATATGAACATTTAGTTTTAATATATAATAAAGTACAGTATTTAATTATTGTCTTTCCACCTTTTATATAAACCCCATTTTTTATTGTGTTTATATAGTAGATTTTCTTGCAGATTTACATTTCTGATCATAAATCGTACATACATTCCAAGTTACAGAGCGATACGATACCTAATTACCTCAAAATCATGGTTTTAGAGTGAATTTAGACTAGAATAAAATAAGTTGTCGGATATCCGACAGTTTATTTTCACTCTAAAACCATGATTTTGAAGTAATTAAGAATCGTATCGCCCTGTAACTTGGAATGTATGTACGATTTATGATCAGAAATGTAAATCTGCAAGAAAATCTGCTTTCAATTTTTTTTTCGATGTTGAGGGCGTTCCCTGGAAATGATCACATAATATACCTTTAATTAGTCAATGCTGTGTTCATAAACCTCTAAAAACGGGTGACTTTGACAAACATGTCGCACAAATTTCTTTAGAATAAATCAAAGTATGTATAATAATTTGGAATTTGTAGGTTATTTCCTCTACATTAAGCCCAGAATCTCTAATATTTTCTTGAATGGTATCATTTTACACGATTTCACTGTTTCTACCAATTTAGAGCTAAAATCCATGGTCTTAGGATATAGGCAGCCTGTCGTACTTAAGATAGATATCATTGACCCGTAGCGAGAAAGAAAGCTGGTTACCCCCAACCAAAGTGATTTTTTTTTAAGCAGAAGACATCTTGGCCTTCAATAAAAACAATGATTTGAATGAACCAGTTTGCTCTAAAGGGCGTACAGCACTAAATCCCTCCTCGTTTTGTGTAATGGTAGTAAGTTCCGGCAAAAACAAAAAACGATTTTGTGATTAATGGGGTCCTTTGGGAATCAGTTTGGCGTGAGGGTAGCATTTCATAATTTAAATGAAAGATAATCTCTTGTTCTTTGATCAGGATATTGCAAATTATTGATTTTCGATTGTATCGAAAATGTATCACGTGGATGAACACACGTGATCGGAGGCGGTTAGAAGCGAGCGTCCGGGCTGAAAATAGGGGTGGCGGTGTTTAAATGACCGTATCGTAAAATATAATTGGAAGGTGTAACACTTCTTGACGATTTTATGAAATTTTAATGTTTGTTTATTAGAATAAAGCATTCGAGACATTCCAAAAATGGTTACTAAGGGCTCAAAATAGCGACTCTTTTAGCCCTAATTTACATGTAATCCAATGGGCGGTTTATTTAGTGCTGTGCCCCCTAAAGGTGAAAAAGAATTAACACGAACTTGACCTCTTAACCACACAAATCAGTACAAACTGATACATGTTATAGGTCAGTAACCAGTAATAACTGACTCAGAATGTATCCTGTGTATACTAGTATAACAGTAACCAGTCTAATGGGTTACTGCCTGGCATAGAAACACAATTTTGACACCTCTGAAATTATATTCATGAATAAGTTTATGTCAAAACACTCAGGGGGTTGGTGGTCTGGGAGGTAAACTTTGGCTTTGACAAACATGTCGCACAAATTTCATTAGAATAAATCAAAGTTTATTTAACAGTTATCATCAATAGCACACACACATGTATAGACAATTAAACACATTGAAATATTAAGAAAACGTGACCTTTATAACAGAAAATGAGGAGGGAGGGGAGGGCTACGAGAATCGAACTATTTCTTTTAAGTGGTCTAAGATGAAAGAAAATTCACCCCGGGCTTCCAACATCCAAATTGCTAAATAGAAGTGATCGGACACATCGACCCGGCCTTTTGTGAATGGCTACCCCCTTTCTAATCAATTCTCAGTGGCGATCCAAAGCGGGTATTCGGTTTTAAAAAACTCATTCGGATGAAAAGTCTCATACGGGGCCACGTTAAAATTGATCAATTAGAGTCCTTTTGACTTGGGGGAAATGACGGGGACACAAGTAAATAGTTATAGCAAGGTGATTTTCTTGGCTATTCTGACAATGGCTTCACCCCTGGACTCCACAAGGTGCCATTGGGCGGACCCTGCACGGACCCCACGCCGTTATTCGGGAGTGGGGGGGGGGGGGGGGGGGGGGGGGATATAAATAAAAACCTGGCTACCAACTTACAAATGCCTGCTAACGCCACTGTCGATTCTTGACCTCTGTCCCCTACTTAAGCATTCCTTATTGACCCCTCTTTGACACTGAATGAAACTCTCTTTGTAAATGTATATTAATAAGTTTCTCACAAAATCAGGGTTGTCATAAATTATTTTTGACTTGTGACTTGACTTAGTATTTTGCCCAATGACTTGCCTAAATTCAATGACTTGGTCCCATGGACAAATACTTTGAAATAATTTGACTTATGACTTGAGGTTTAGTAGGTTTAGAAAGAGCGGGAAAATCGCGATCCTTTTTTCTATATTGTTACTTGAAGTACCCATTCAGTGAGGTGTTAATCACCGATCCTGTTTCACTCCTTGTAACAATGTAGAAAAAGGATCGCGCTTTCCCCGCTCTTTCCTCGAGCTTTCCTCTACTTGTAAAAGGGTAATGCCCCTAATTACATATTACTCGAACTTATTACTCGAAGTCAGTGATTTGGTAACAACAGCATGGAATGTTAACTTCCATGGTAACCCAGCAACAACTGTAGTGGTGACCTACTGCCCTACAAATGTGGCGGAAGAGGACATCATAGAAGAGCACTACAACAGTCTAAAGGGGGCGATTGACTCCATTCCAGCACACAACATCTTGCTTGTTGTCGGCGACTTCAATGCCAGACTTGGAAAGGATGACGCCAAATTTTTATACCATGATGATACAAACAGAAATGGAGAGTATTTAGCAGAACTAGCTAAAGAGAAAGATCTAATAGTCGCAAATACCTACTTTCGCAAGAAAAAAGGCAAGTTGTGGACATATGTCAGCCCAGGCGGCAATAAACTACAGCTGGACTACATCCTTGTCAGGCGGAAATGGCGAAACAGTGTTCAAAATTCTGAAGCATACAACACCTTTGCTAGTGTGGGATCTGACCATAGAATAGTCTCTGCTAGCATCCGATTAAGCCTCAGGAAGAGTAAGATCATCAAACGGAAAAAGCAGTACGATTGGAATCTATTGACAACTGATCAAGATCTACAAGCTAAATACAGTATAGAGGTGCGCAATAGGTTTCAGCCCCTTCAGGATGACGTAGAAACTACAACTGAGAAATACACAAGGTTCATTACAGCCACTCAAGAAGCTGCAGAAGAAGTCATTCCGGCGAGGAAGAAAGAGAAAAGAACCTACTTCTCAAAAGACGCCCAGGTTATCGGGGCGAGAACAAAAATTGATGAAGCTTACGCAAAATATCAACTAGACACTAACAATGAGGAAAATAGCAGAGATTATAAGGATGCTAAGAAGAGCCTAGGGGAGGCTTATGATCAAGTGAAAGAGAAAGACCTTACCAATAAGCTAAGAGAGGTAGAAAATGCTCACATAAACAGCAAGCATGGTAAGAGTTGGAAACTGATAAACCAAATATCAGGAAGACTGACAACAAGAAAGGGGCAAATCAAAGGGTCCACGCAAAAGGAGAGATTAAACAACTGGTACACTCACTTCAAAAATCTACTTGGGAGCCCACCACATATAAGTAATGAATATGAGGAAATTGCTCCAATACTATCAGATCTCAACATAAAAGTAGGAACCTTTGACTTGGAGGAATATGAGAAGGCTAAGAAGGCACTAGTAGAGGGGAAAAGCTGTGGGGAAGATGGTATTACACCTGAAATGCTTAAAAGATGTGATTTGGATAACATCATCCTCGACTTCTGCAATGATGCCTTGTCGAACGGGAAAAAGCCAGAACAGTGGTCCATTCTCAACATAGTACCAATACCGAAATCAGGCGATCTCAGCTTGGAAGGTAACTACCGTGGAATAAGCCTGAGTTCAATTGTTGCCAAGCTATACAACAAGATGATACTCAACAGAATTAGACCGGAGCTCGACGTCCACCTAAGAGCTAATCAAAATGGCTTCAGAGTAGGACGTACCACTGTAGGTCATATACTTGCCCTTCGAAGAATTATTGAGGGAATAAGATCAAATAACCTGCCAGCCATCATAACCTTTATCGACTTTAAGAAAGCGTTTGACACAATACATAGGGGACGAATGCTGCAAATATTGAAAGCCTATGGTGTACCCGATCAGCTTACAAATGCGATAGCAGACATATAGAAATACACCAAGGCAAAGGTCATATCACCAGATGGAGAAACAGAAGTGTTTGAGATACTGGCTGGAGTACTACAAGGAGACACCCTGGCTCCATATCTTTTTGTCATTGTTCTTGACTATGCCCTAAGAGAGGCCATAGATGGCAAAGAAGAAGAGCTAGGATTCCACCTAACAAAAAGAAGCAGCAGAAGAATAGGACCAACCGTACTAACTGACTTAGACTTCGCTGACGACATTGCACTGTTGTCTGAGGAAGTGTCTCAAGCGCAATCACTACTAAACAGAGTGGAGACTTCAGTGGGAAGAGTTGGGCTCAAAATGAACGCTGCAAAGACGAAGTACATGTCCTTCAACCAGACGCAAGTACCTGTAATTACCACAAGTGAAGGCATGCGCCTTGATAAAGTGGAAGACTTCAAATACCTTGGAGCCTGGATGAACAGCACTGAAAAGGACATCAAAACACGCAAGGCAGCTGCATGGAGAGCTTGTGGCAAACTTAGTCAGCTATGGAAGGCTAAATCATTATCCAGAAAGCTCAAAGAAAGACTGTTCATAGCTACAGTAGAATCCGTCCTCCTTTATGGATGTGAGGCATGGGCAGTCACCCCAAAGCTTGGTAAACAACTGGATGGATGCTACACTAGGATGCTAAGATCTGTGTTCAACATCAACTGGAGTCAGCATGTGACAAATAAGGACCTGTATGGGGACATGCCAAAAGTCTCGGACAAGATCAGAGAACGCAGAGCAAGATTTGCTGGACACTGCTTCAGAGGGTCCAAGGGGCTTGTACACAAACTTATACATTGGATCCCAAAGCACGGAGCAAGAAAGCGTGGTAGACCAGCCCTGACCTACATTGACATACTCAAACGTGATACAGGACTGCAGGTGGAAGAAATCAAGACAGCTATGTTGGATAGGAAGATCTGGAGAGGCATTGTGGTTCGGAAAAATCATCCGCCCTAAGTCAAGTAAGTCAAGTAAGTCAAGCATGGAATGCCTACCCACCCATTTAATGGAAAAAGACAAAATGTGTGATTCTCACTAAATGACCCTGGACATAAATGTGGAATTCTCCCCGATTTACCAAATATATAGCCTAACAGCCTATTGTACAACTTGACCCGTGGGGACCTTTACCTTGGTACGTGACCATTGGCCTCATCAAGGTTTCCACGTTACATCAGATTCTATTATAACCCATGTTTGGTACCACCATGTTAACATTGTTACCACATCCACATCCCACACTCGACACACACTTCCTAAAGATGGGGGACAAAAACGACTAACCCATTTCGGAACTATCATCACTGGCTGCTGTAGTTACCGACGATGGCGTTGTGGTAGTAACATCGTTTGGTGTGGTCGCATTTACATCGTTGGTAGACGTGCTGTCAGTTGTTACTCCTGCCGTTGTCATGCCGTCGGTAACGTTCATGTTGTTGGCAGTACTTGCTTCTGTACCCGTAGATACCCCACTGTTGGTAGTCCCTGTTCCTCCTACCGTTGCTCCCGACGTTACATTGTTAGTAGTAGTCATGGTGTCGGTAGTGGTGTCGGTTGTTCCTCCTCCTCCTCCTCCTCCTCCTCCTCCTCCTCCTCCTCCTCCAGAAGTTGTCA
The DNA here is from genome assembly GCA_035610835.1 of Ophiura sarsii. Classification (NCBI taxonomy): domain Eukaryota; kingdom Metazoa; phylum Echinodermata; class Ophiuroidea; order Amphilepidida; family Ophiuridae; genus Ophiura; species Ophiura sarsii. The sequence continues at coordinate 5,685,396 of CM069456.1, read as the reverse complement.
TGCCGGTAACGTTCATGTTGTCAGTAGTTCCTTCTACCGTTGTTACTGACGAATCAGTAGTTGTGGCATAAATACATGGCAGGTCTGTTTGACAAAAAACACACAGTTTTTCAGTCAGAATTCTCAAATTTAACGCGTATGTCTATACTGGTATGTATTAATTAAGCAAAGACAAAATAATGGGCATAAGATTGAGGCCATTGAATAACTAACATTGACTATACAGGGTGAATCCTGTTTTCAAATTCAAGTTGAATTTGGATTTGTTTTTAGAACCCTATAAGAATGGCAGAATTCGTTATATTTTAACCAGTTCCAAATTGGCGAGAATTATGACTTTTGTATTTTGTCCGTCAGTGGCGTACCCAGGGGTTCAAGGGGCCCGGTGCCCCCCCCCCCCCCCCTGAAATAACCCCGTCGGTACACACGAGCCCCCCGTTGGTACATTTCTGATTTTGACCATGCAATTTTTTTTCGGCCGGTTTCGAGGATAACGTCATTCCTACCCCCGACGCAAATTGACACTCCCCTGGGCCCCACCCCCGACGCAAATTGACGCTTTGAGTTTCTCGTTTTCTAAACTGAATGAAGGACATTATTCTGTGATTTTACGTATGTTTTACATGCCACACCGGTAAATATGTAAATCGGGTGCCTCGGTAAAAATGATTACCCAGGTCAATTTGGCCAAATGGTTAATGCGATGGATTTTTTCACCTAGTTAGGCTACTATAAACGGTACGTTTTACTTACCGTTTTAAAAAAGATCCATATTTCTACTCGGTTTTCAAAAAGAAAGTCGGCTTCTTTTCACAATTGCATTTGAAGATAATAATGACTTTTACCAGTATTTGTTATTGGATGGATATTGAGTGCTTTTGTATCAAACGTAACATGCTGATGCAATTGACAACTATAAGCACTCTGTATCAGCTTGACAGCTCATAGCTCTCACCTTGACAAATGCAAAGAATACCGAGGACCAGAAGTGCTGATTTGAAAGTTAACACCATGATGAATATACCTGTGTAGTAAGAACAATAACAACACTAACACTAACAATAACACTAATATATAGAAAATATAGAAAAAGATGTGCAGGTTTACGGCCGATTTTTCAAGTGTTTATAAGGGCTTAGTTCATTTTATGTTCCAAGTTGAAAATCATATTGCCATTGGAAAGGGAAGATTATATAAACACTATAAAAAATGGGGTTTATATAAAAGGTGGAAAGACAATAATTAAAACTAAATGTTCATAATTATATATTATTGTTTGACAAATGTAAATAAATAGTTGGTGCGCCGGCATCAACAAAAAGAAGACAAAAACAATAACACTAATATTAATTAAAGATATGTGTTCCGATTACTGGCCCGATTTTCAACTTGATGTTTTCTATTCTATACGAAGGGTCATCCTTAAAATAGTCGTATCCAAAGTTTGAGTTGCCTAACTCCGATGGTTCTCTAGAAGCACAAGGTGACATGAAATTGGCCCATTAAGTAGTTCACAAACTGGCCGGGTGGTTAACCACCTTTTGGCAATTAATTCACACCATTTTGGCCTATAACTTCTAAATGGAACTAACCTTGCGCCAAACTAGAAATAATGAGAAAAATATGGGGTTTCTTCTGATATCAAAATATGTTGATGGGCAAAAAAAAGCTTACATGTAAGTGATCAGAACATCCACCTTTAAATATCAAATTAACATTCAATAAGTTCAATGTTTGAAAAGAGACACAATCCAGATTTGAAGTGCTCGCAGTTGATCAACCATGCGGTTTATATTGGTAAAAGCAGATTTACAACCGAACAAACATCATATCATTTAAAAGTATTGGAAAAGTGTACTTTAGGTCCAGATTATGGACTGTACTAATATCGTCCGATACTGGAATACCAGTATCGTTCGATACTGGTAAAAAGTCTGTGTTCCAGTATCGGACGATACTGGCACATATAAAATATACCAGTATCGGGCGATACTGGAACACAATTATGTATCAGTATCGTTCAATACTGGGACAAAGTCTGTGTTCCAGTATCGGACGATACTGGCACACATAAAATGTACCAGTATCGGGCGATACTGGAACACAATTATGTACCAGTATCGTTCAATACTGGGACAAATTACTACTCGTAGCATGTGTACCAGTATCGAACGATACTAGAACATAAAAACGTTCCAGTATCGCTCTATACTGGAACACAATTTGGTGTTCCAGTATCAACCGATACTGGTACGATTATATGTTCCACTATTGACCGATACTGGTATGACCTAAAGTACACTTTTCCAAAAGTATGCTAAAATTATCGCTTTGCGATATAAACAATATGAATATAGAATTATGACTTGAATCCTTGCATCCTTTTTATGTGAACCATGTACACAATAACAAACGTCACAAACTATTGAATCTGTTAGATTACTACATCATTATTTTATTGAAAACGTGCAAATAGCAAATTCAGTCCGTTGTCCCAAAACTGCAAGCGCTGTACAATTGTATTTCTGCAGTCGTGTTATGACAATAACCTCCCACGCGGTAGAAGAATTCAAAAACCTGTGCAAATGTGTATATCGTCATGGCATTATTTATCGATCAGTTTGGCGTCGAAATTTAACCGTGCTCACTCACTCAAAAAAATTAATTAAAAGGTCGTTGGTTAAATAGTATGATTTTATATTTTCATTCCCATTTTCTCAACAGATCCCGGCTCCATTACTTCTCTGGGTCTGCAATTTCAGTAAGGTTATGAAAAAAGACCTGTTCTACGGTCTCGAACCGACCCATTTGTGTGAATTCGCCCGAATGGACTTCACACGTAGGGTCGGTCGGGCTTTTTTAAAATCCATTTCCCCCAAAAAATGGCACTCAGAAATCTGCCCGTAGAAGGTTTATTCCTCCTGCTCAGTGATTTGGTACGAGAAACGATGGGGCCTCATTTCCCTCAAAATCCGGGGTTTTGTGTTTTTTTGCAACGCTTTTCTATGTAGGCTACACATGTATTAACTCATATACAACATTATAACAGTAAATATCCCAATGTTGAGTAGTCTTGAAAATAAATGACTTTGTTAATTGAAATCTTGTAGGACTTGTATTATTGCGCAACACCCACAGATTTCGAATACGTTTCTATAGACCATTTTCAGTAGGTGTACCGTTAACTATTCCACCCAAATGATCAAATATACTTGATGCGGGCTTTATATAGACACCATCGGTGTTTATGAATCATTCCTAATTTGTTGTTAATACATTTCTAATCATTCATAGAGTTGTGTCAACTTTTGGAGTTTCCCTATTTTCGACGTTTATGAAGGAACACAATGAACCCATCTTGGTGTTTTAGAATACCCGATGGTTTTGACGGATATAAATTTATAAAACTATGTTTCAAAATCACTCTTGCAAACCTTTCCAAAAATAAAATGATACATTTGACTTATTCTGGAACTAAAGGGCTCAGCAGACTCCACAACGCTCCAACGCAAAGCGCAAGCGTTGACCACCGTTGACCAATCTGGCTGCGTCATTGTGTTGTGGTGGAACTATAGTATTACGCATATGTGAGAGCGCAAAGAGTTCGAGCGTTGTGGAGTCTGCTCAGCCCTTAAGGTTTTATTCTTCCAGAATTATAAATACTACTTGATGACGGAGACATTCATCTTTCTTTTCAAAAGTTATTACAAACTACGAACATACACATAGATGCAAAGACCTTTAGGAAACCACGGAAGTTTTAAAATGACAATGCAAACAGAAACTATAAGAAGTAATTAACAAAGTACGAACATAAAGATATAGAAGCAAAGAACTAATGAAATTGCAAAATTGGTAATGCATGTAATCGGAAATTGTAGGAAATATATAACGTAGTTGCAAAATACAAATATACAAAAGTTATAAAAGCCATAAGAATTGAACAAAATGCCAGGAAGAGAAACAAAGGTGAACGAAAAAAAAAGACCTAGAGAGAATTTCGGAAAATAAATTGAATATTTTCACAGAAATGTCTTTATATGAGGAAATAATAAAAAATAAATAAATAGCAAGTAATATTAAGATAACATGAAGCCCTAAAATCTATCCTACCTTTGTCCTTCTGCTACCTGTAATTCGTGATCAGCTTCCTCTTCCAGGCGAAATATGCAAGAATTCTCTCCTCTAAATAAATATAATTCCGTTCTCCAATGTTTATACTGAAATAGACTTTCAATTATTTAAAATTTTATTTATACAGATGTATGATCGTCATAAAATAAAGACAAACTGAACAAAACTGATTTGTTGTGTACATCAAAGAGACAAGCGTACCTAACTTGTTACGCTCCGTCCAATAATCAAACTAACCAGTGATAACACTTCACGTTAATACCCAACTTGGGTTGATATCGGGTTGGTATCAACAATACAAGGCGTTAGCAACATGAAATGAAAATAAAGTGCAAGATCATCTATCAATCATGTAAATTAGGGACGCACCATTTGATATCCAATCCAGGGGGCGGGGCATGGAAGTTTGAGTAGAGCATAAATTGTTTTTGGTCGCCAAAGGCGGCGACGTTTTTTTGGTTTGTTTCGCCGCCCAAGACGGCGGAGTTTTTTGGTTTGTTTCGCCGCCCAAGACGGCGGAGGCTTTTTTTGGTTTGTTTCGCCGCCCAAGACGGCAGAGTTTTTGTCCTTCTCCATTTCTAATGTTTTCGTTTATTTTGAGTTGGGTTGAGCAGATTTATTTATAGTTTTTTTTTCGCCTGGATAGTGGGTGAAGTTTTAATCTTCAATAATCTTCCATGCCTCCCCCTGGATATAAAATGGTTCGTCCCTTATTATACGGTAATGGATCACACCTGTCAATCATTTGGCAGTCTAAGTTCACATCAGAACATTTTCTGTTGTCGTATTATACTATGGAAATTTAACATGAGGCTATTCAAATGAATTAATCACATTCGTAAATCGAGTTCGATACGGGCTGGTCTAAAGCTTTATATATTCCCTGTCTTGAATGATTTCTATTTTGACAAATGGACTCCATTATAACAAAAATGGCAACATAGAAATGGAGAACAATTTTTTAAATAGTAACCATTCAAGACAGGGACTTTAAGACTAATTTTGACTATACAGGCTGTCCCTAAATGATTAGTACCCATCGATGCCCAAAGTTAATCAATAATTTTCATCCTCAAAACCAAGATCCGTTGTTTTTTCACCATCTTTGACATACTGTACCCTTTCATTAGCATTTTCGATCGTGAAATTGGGATTTATCAAACTCAAGTTCCATTATGTAAAACATGGTGATTTCATCAGTAGCAAAGGTCGGTCTGAAAATGAATGCTGGCAAGACAAAGTTCATGTCATACAACCAAATTCAGAAGGGATTTATACAGACAAAGGATGGAACCAAGTTGGATGAGGTACAGCATGGAGAGCATGTAGTAAAATGACCAAAATATGGAAGTCAACTCTCGCTAAAAAATTCAAACGTCGCCTATTTGCCTCTGCAGTAGAGTCGGTTCTGTTATTGGTTGCGAAGCTTGGACCATCACTCCCAAGTTACAGAAAGAGCTCGATAGCTGCTACACCAGAATGCTGAGAGCAGTACTCAATGTCAACTGGAAACAATACATACCTAATACCCAATTGTATGGTGATCTCCCCAAAATAAGCAAGAAGATTCAGAAGAGACGGACCCCAGACGGACAAGGTTTGCTGGCCACTGTTACAGAAGTGAGGAGCCAGTCTCTAAACTGGTGCACTGGACCCTAAACATGGCAAAAGAAAGGCGGGAAGACCTGCTCTGACATTCATTGACTTACTCAAGCAAGATACAGGATTGGAGACAAGTAACATAAAGACAGCAATGAAGGACCGAAAAGTAAGTGTGGCGAGCCATCGTAGATCGTGGACACCACCCGAGTTAAGCAATTAAGCATTTCACCTTTTCGACAAAGTGCAACAAATGTGTGTGTTAAACAGCTTGTTTGAAAGAAACAAATAATGTTCTCTTAATCTCTTGTCTACTAATATAATATTTTCTTCCTTTCTATTGAACTGTTAATGATTGCTCAAATCATTAATAATTCTCCCTTTTAATTAAATTTGAAGTGTATAAAAGAAGTTCGTCACACTTGACCCCATGCATTGTTTTATTTGACAAGTGTTTAGGGACTTTTAAATAAATTTACCCAACTTTACCTATTTAAAAGTGATTTTTTTTCTTCTAATTAGATAAACTTTTGGACACGCATCTCTTCGATTTTGGTTAAAGTTTAGTATGCCTTCGGGTTAATCAAAATGGCGTCGAAAATGACCTAATTTTTTTCTCCTAAAATGACATAATATCAATCAAAATCGGGACCAAAATGTATAGTAAAAGTATAGTTTTAATAGTGGGATGTGTGTACTAGACCATTATGGGATGTATGTATTATATCACTAGTAGCTCATATCCAGTGTTTTTGCAATTTTAACATACTTAAAAATCCAATATGGCTGCTACAATAAGCCCCAAAATGGCTGCCAAAATGGGTAAATTTCATAAAATAGGATAATATCAACCAAAATGTATGATGAAAATATAGTTTTAACAATTGGATGTATGTATTAGACCACTAGTAACTACTAGCCAGTATTTTTGCTTTGAAATAACATACTTTAGATACAAAATGGAGGCCAAAATGGTTGTTTTAATTATATTGGGTATTTTGTATCACATTCGCCAAATAGTATGTTCTAAAAAGCTTTTGCAATTAGATATAAGACCCACCTCTGTGACAATTTTGATTCGGTATCACTTTCCAAAATGGCTGCCAGATGGTTAAGTTGATGTTAAATGACCTAAAACAATTGTTTTGTATTAAATTACCATAAAATCAAATACCAATACCCCAAATATAATGTGACAGAATTCATTATATTTCTATGATGAACTATAGGGGCTGTAGATCTAGTTTTGAGTATTTTAAAACATCTAAGATGGCTGCAAAAGGTTAGAATAACTGAAAAGCAGTATTACTTTATTGTTAGTGTTACATTAGAACATATTATTTGGTGAGCAAGACTTGCCGGACACTGCTTACTCAGAGCATGCAGAGGGTCCAATGAGCCTGTCTCCAAACTCCTTCACTGGATTCCAAAACATGGATCAAGAAAGGGTGGTAGACCAGCCCTAACTAACATTGATCTAATAATAAAGCGTGACACCGGATTGAAGGTAGACGAAATCAAGGGTGTTAAAAGGGAATATTTATTTGGAGAAACATTATGATTCGGGAAAATCATCAGACATAAGTTAAGTAACTTAAGGGGGCACTAAGAGATGTGTTGGAGGCTGCGCCCTCAATTATGATAAAAACTGGGATTAGTTTATTTTTACAGTTGTATTACATGTATGAACTTACACCTATACGGATTAAGAAAAATCAGCCCTCTTTGTACAAGAAAACGTCGATTCAAAAATGCTCGTATAGCCGCAAAAAGCATTTTACGTCCGACAGTATCCCCCTGCAATAGGCCTACGCGTGATACATAACGCGAACCATATTTGCATAGAGGGCGTTTTTCAATAAATAGCGATGATATTGTTTTAATCAAGTTTTTGTTAGTAAAAACAACACTAATGGCAATTTTTAATGTTCATCTTGAATTAAACATTTAAAATTTTCAACACCACTTAATGTCCCTTTAAGTAAATCAAGATACACATTTATAAAGATTTACTCAAATATCTAGAATAAATTGGAACAAAAAACAAAATCAAAACAAAATAGAAATAGAAATGAAAACTAACTTTGTATACGGCAAACTAATTATATTTAATGGGATCATGCGTGCTATAGTAATTGTTTGTCAGATTATAGTTGATTTTGATTGAAGAAAAATCAATATTAGTTCGTATTGGTAAATTACTTGATACTATAAAGAATAGTTCATTCGAGGTGCATCTCTCATCGAAGTACCGTACGAAATTGATACTTTCCAAGCACACCATCCGAGGATCAAAAAGAGCAGCGACTTTTAAGCGATTAGAAAAAAGAAAGGGATTTTATTCTTCTAATTTTGGACATTTGGAATAAAAACTAGTGTGATTGTTTGGTTTGAAAGGATTTGAGAGCCAGGGTTACGAGCCCGTGGTGAGTGCAAAATAACGCCAATAGCCAGGTAAGAACATTTCAATCTTACTTTGTCACCACATTTTCACCAATATTTCAACATTATAAAAATAAAAATAAATCATTTCTTTGAATAAGTTCATCTGGAATTTCTGTAGACATAATATTGTGATTTCTTTGTGTACAAATCCAAAAGAAGTTCTTCTTCACTTCTTTTGGATTTATACACTAAGAAATCTCAATATTATTATATAATATTTCCTTTTGCATTTTCGGTTAAATATATACACTAAATATATTTTATTTGTTTTAAAAATACAAACACCTGGAATTACGAGAAAAAAATGGTTTGCATGTTTGGGTGTTTGTTTATTTTGAATAATGCATTTTCTTAGCTGATTTTATTAAATAAGTATAATTATTAGGCTAAATAAAAAATAAAGCAGTTTCTCGTCCCCTTGCGCACCATTTTTCAGGAATTCTAAAAACTGTGTTTCCTTTATTCTTTCTATAACTTTTTGTTGTTAAAATATTTAAAAGGCTAACATCTTGGTAATAGATTTACTTTAGTCCAATGGGCATTTTAAATCAGGTTTTATGTTAAGGGATGGCATCCAGATTCGTATGGATCGAAAACCGTCGGACGGAGAGGGTAAACGCACTGGGATAAACGGACAGTTTTGTGTAAATGAATGGAATGCAGTTAAATAATGACCCGCCAATACGAAAAATAATGTTTGCTCCGTCGTGATTGCCCATGTAAAGGATCGATATAGTATATTGTCCGCGTGTAATTGTGGTTATTGGCTTTGTTACTCAGTCAATAGTAAAGCAAACCAATTATCGGATAGCAATAGGCCACTTCTCACCGTTTGTTTGCTTACTCCCGTGTGTCAATTCGGTGTTTTGGTAAATGGTCAGAAGTCACAAACTGGTCCAAAAAAAAAAAGTTTCACTTCTAATAATGTTGAGAAATGCACCAATTCTGATTAAACGGGACAAAACTTAAGTTTTACATACTTAATGACCCACAAACTATATATTGTTGGAAAGCTTATGATTCAAGGTTTTTCATTTTTGCAAAAAAATAATCAAATTATACAGGGTGTGTAACATTTTTACAGGGTGGAACATAAAAAAGTTGATGGTTTTTGCTCCTCACAAAATATTTTGATAGTTTGTACAATTAGGGTTTAGCTGGAGATAGTCACCAAAATCAGAACAACTGCAGAAGGTGCTACCAAATTTGCTAAGAATCACCTGCCCAAAATGTACACAGGAAAAGTACAGGGTGTCTAAAATTATGATGAAATAATGCATAAAATGAAGGTTTGTATATAATATTCTATGAAATTTAGTTAGCATGGACTATTTAATTTAAAGGAAAATGGTTATCAAAATGAACTACATGAATATCATTAAAGTTCCTTTTATTTTGAATGCAGGGTGGTCCAAAATAGGTCTAAATAGCAAATTTTTCATAAATCTATGAACAATTCTGTGAAGAAACACTTCTGGCTTTTTTAGTTAAATGATTTACTACCCAGGGTAGAAAAGGACCGAAGAGTCACACAAATGAAATAGAGAGACTGCGATTTGGCCATTGTTTAATCAATAAAATGAATAAAACTGTGTATTTTTTACATTAAAACACTCCCTGAATTGAACATCATATTCTAATAGAGAATGTCTAGATAACAATTCAATATTATTATTCATAGTAGCAGGCACATGTTATTAACACATATGAGAAGTTTGACAACTTTCCTATGTATACTTTTAAAATGGCATCAATTTCAAAAGTTCTAGTTTTCCGCTATTTTGTGTAGAAACCTATGGGCGCCTCATCCACCGGCGCCTCACCCACCGGCTCCACCCTTGACTCACTCGACGTTTAGATTGATAACTTCACTGTTGCTAAACATGTGGCTTTAATCCTTTTTTTATTCGGTAGCTGGATAAATTGTCTTTAATATGATACCAAAAATGTTATGTTTTTTTGACAACTTCTATTTAAAATAGAGACACGTATCACGATTTTAAGGATTTTTTGAAACGGCTCCACCTTATTTGATATACCTATTAGTGACCTGTGACCAAATGTGTTTAGCCATAGTCAGCGAACGCAATGAACAACTCCCTATATAGTACGGACTGCCAGTGCGTTTTATCAAAGCGTCGCACGTTTTTCAATCCGTATGAATCTGGATACCGTCCCTATAACTAAACCCCAGAATCATGAGGCGTCATGCTCTTCAAGTTACGCAACCAAATTATGCAGGGCTGTCAACTTTTGGGATTTGCTGGGAGGGAGAGATACAGACTCAAAACAACAAAAATCGTAAAACATGCACAATTTTTTCCCGTCAGCAGCTGAAATCCTGATAAGTGCGGGGGGGGGGGGGGGGGGGGGGGTCGCAAATGTACCGACGGAAGCTAGTATAAAGGTGTTGATACACATTTTAATTGAGGTAATTTTGTTGAGGCAGGAGATTTTTTATAATATATGCTAGGCGGGAGTGCGGGAGAAAGAGTGTCTATGCGGGAGACTCCCGCCTAATCTAATGCGGGAGACTCCCGCCTAATCTAATGCGGGAGAGTTGACAGCCCTGAATCATGCAATACGAGTATTCGTTGGTAGAATACTACATCATCAACGATTTTGCATAAAGGAATAGCGTGTTTTTAAACACAGGAATAGCGTGTTTTTAAACACGCTATTCCTTTAAAAATTAAAATTAAAATTAGGTTACCGGAAAGTGACGGCCCCTGGCCCTGTTCTACGGGCAAACCAACCTCATGTTTGTTTTCCCAAAATATATTATTCCTTTCCTAAACACACATCATGAGTTGCACTGAAAATGCTCTGAAGAGAAAAACATGATGTAAGCATGCGTGACACGCAACGATTTTCGAAACACATTGATAATCAGTTTTACGCATTCTGGAAACTAGTGGATCATTGGTGTAACTTATATGTTTCGTATAGGCGGCAAGAAATAAAAGTAAACCGATAAACATGCACTTCAACCAAAATTGTTGTCCCATTATTACTCTTTAAAACAAGAGACAAATCGTCTTTTACTCTGTAAATGCTGTTTAAAATTGTATGCAACTGTGGGGTTTATCAAATTCACAAGTGTTGTGTCTATAAGCAGGGAGTCACGCGCTTAAAAGAGATGTTGGTGAGGAAATCATCAAAATGTGGTCACAAAACGTGTCAAATGAGTGCATTAAAAATCATAAATTGTTTCATATTTCAATTTCTTGTACAACGTAAAATGTTGTATTCAAATCGTTGATTCATGTATATTATAAGTTGCGATGAAAGATAACAGCTCGCGAAAACAATATAAATGTTACCATGGTTGGATCGACCTGGATTCATCGTGTACGTTGCTATGCAACATTCAAACTTGTTCTTGTAAAATTCAAATTTCCTAGCTGCTTTCTGTTAGATATTTACCCCATGGTACGCTATTGATAATACGCTTTTTAACCATGAAAGAAAACAATTCTGACATAGGGCCTACATTATCAAGTTATTGTGCAAATGAAATTGACAACAAAAAGTTCTTCTTTTGTCTAGTATTCGGTCATAATTTTCATCATTCATTACACTCTGCATGGGTCTCGATGTGCTTTGTTAATCTCTAGAATATGACATGTTGTTTGTGTGCTCGTCACGGTAACGACAATGAAAAACTCCCTCGATGCAAAGATTTACAAATAATGTTGTTAATTAAATCACGGTAATCACGCAATAAGCATTTATCATTCGAATGTCGCGTTATTATTGGGCAGATTGCCATATTATTCGTATCTTTCGCCATATAGAAAAATCCAAGTGTTAAACATGTTATGCTAAATGCGAACCCACTTTCAATTACTGTGTTTAAGTTATCTTTATTTCAAAAGAAAGTTATTGTCTCCCGTTGAAGTTATTGTTTTCACAATTAATAAGACAACATTTGTTTGGTTGTCCTCTCCTCCTTATTTATCTTTTTGACCTTATATTTAAAAATAAGTCCAAAACACGACTTTGGATGACCCATGTTTGACTCGAAATAACCTACATAATACCCCATGACCCATAGCATATACATGTAGCACTGGTAACTTCTAACTTTATAAAGATCCTATTACTACATTATACACTGCAAAAAGGTACGTTGCTAAAAGTACTTTTATCATCCGTTGGTTGACGTGTTGATTAAAATTCAATGTAGAAAGTTAGGCGTTGTATAAAAGTAAAAAATCCCCAGCGTTGAGCAATTCCTCGAAAACAATGTCCTTAAAATGTTGGTGGAAACTATTTCTGTTGCTAAAATATGTTGCGTAAAAATATTCCACTTTGGCAACTGTTGCATGAGCATTAGAGGAAAATCACGCAATCAGTTGATGCAAGTTACGCAAGTTAAGCAACCTTTTTGCAGTGTAGTATTTTCATTTATTCTGATCAACAAATTATGATTTCTGAGAACCGTTTTCTGTGTTTTCTGAAGCAACAACATCTAAATGTTGCTTATAATTTCAACATAAAATAAGCTTAACATTTCATACCAAATTAGGCTAATCTTAAGCAAAAAGATGATTATACACATTGATTTAAGCATTCAATGGTTCTGATTAGCTTTTGAAGGCACTACTTATGTCGATCTCGATCGGTCTTCGTGATGGCTCGCCATACTACTCTGTCCCTCATGCATGCTTTCATCTCCTCTTCCTTCAGTCCTGTGTCTTTCGCCAAGACGTCTTAGTATGCCAAGGCTGGGCGGCCGACAGATATATGTCCATGTTTGGGTCTATAGCAGAAGGTCAGATAGTATCTCATTTTACTCTTCTCATGCAATGCCCGGCAAATCTCATCCTTCGATCTGTGATGTTTTCTGATACCTTTTGTAATTTTCCATACAGGTCTTTGTTCGGTACCTTGTCTTTTCAACTAATGTTGAGTGCAGTTCTCAGCATTCTAGTGTAGCATCCATCTAGAGATTTCTTGAGTCTGTTGGTGATGGTCCATGTCTCAGCTCCATATAGTAGAACACTTTGAACAGTAGCTTGGAAAAGTCTGATTTTTATTTTTCGACAGAGGCTGGATTTCCTCACTTTGTTCAGAGCATTGCAGGCCTTCCAAGCAAGTGCTTTACGTATTTTTATGTCATGCTGGCTACTACCAACCCAAGCTCCCAGGTATTTGAAGTCCTCTACGTTGTCTAGGTGACTTCCATCAGAGGTTTTTAGTTGTACCGCTTGTGTTTGGTGAAATACCATGCATTTGGTTTTCTTGGCATTCATGTGGAGCCCAGTTTTGAGTGCTGCTCCTCAACATATTTCAGCAGCTTCTGTGCCTGCTCCTTAGTGTCAGAAAGTAACGCTATGTATGTCATCTGCAAAGTCAAGATCCGTGACTTTCTTTGGCCATATTCTTCGACTTCTAGGCTTGATGGTGAATCCTAGTTCCTCTTCTCTACCACTGATAGCTATTCTTTGAAGGGACAGTAAGCTTTTATCTGGTAAATTTCATGGTTTTAGCCATTTTTGGTCCCGTTCAAATGTTCAAAGTGATCTGACGTCTGCGCATGCCGATATTTTCTGTAGGTTTCATATGAATAACTTCAGATAATTAGTTAATAAGTACTTATCCTATCAAATCTCCCAAACAGGTTCATTTCTTGGATTTTTCGTTAATTTTTGATTTTCTGCAAAATTAGTGATTAACTGCCTGGGCATTTTTCAATGAAAATAGAATATTTGAAATACTGATATTTGAATACTTCTTGTTTAATTGCTTCTCCTTACTTTCCCCTCTTATATCTAACTACATATTTCAAATTACACGTGGATTAAATTAATTGTCTTAGGTATATATATCATAATTATGCAAAACATCGGGATTTACTTGGTTCTGGTGTCACTCTCTTAAATCAAAAGATCAAAAAGTCAATCTTTAAGATTGTGCTAAAGGGAGGATCTTAAAAGATTGAAAATGGTCAATCTAATAGAGCGAAATTACAATATATCGGACTGAAATTTCTGTCTATTAAAGATTGACCATTTTCAATCTTTTAAGACCCTTCCCTTAGCACAATCTTACAGATTGACTTTTCAATCTTTTGATTTAAGAGAGCATGTTATACAATCTTGTTACCACGTGTTTTATACAAATAATTCAAATATCCCGCCAAATAACGGATTTAGAGTGTTCAAAGTGTACTCACTTTAATTGAAGCTAATGCTATGACGTCATAGTTCATACTTAGAAATCCAAAAGTGTATTGTTTGAAAGACACAGGTTCATCCTTTGTATTGATTACACTATTCCTCAATAGAATCACTCATGCATCCCATACCATGGTCACTTTCATTACTTATTGACCGGTCTTCGTGTGGTGCATAATCTGAAGAGCCGTAGCACCAAAAGAACATCGTCAGGTGGATTAATGTACTAAACAGTTTGTTAAGATTTGAACAGTCGTTTATTTGAACTAAGACTGTACTGTGGTTCGATCATGTACGCTTACACAGCAAACACTACAGAACACATCGACGCGTAGAGAACACAAGAACATGTCAAGAACGCGTCTGGACGTGTTCAAATATGTAACAGATTTAGAACATGTTCCTGGCCGTTACAGATGTGTTCTTGATGTGTTCTAGAAACAGCCCTTGAACACATGCAGAACACATGGTGATGCGTCAACAAATCTCGAACACCTACAGAACACATTAATGTCTACAGAACACATCTTGAACACATGAAATGTGTGAACATGTTCTATATCTGTTACATTTGGATGCTTCCGACACATCCTGAACGTGGTAGAACACGTCGGAATGTGTTCTGTGAAGCGTCTGATGTTCTGTAGTTTTGCAGTGTACTTACCCGCAAGTTCAAAGAATTTGGATCAGTATTTAAATAATCTCAGATCTCAAGATTCTAGGATGTCTGAACTGAACAAATTCTGTTTGTCAAAAGTGAAGTAAATTTGTCAGCATAAGCATCTGGGACATATTCATTCTTTCCTAACTTTGGTTCTTAAAATGTCTGTATAACATTGTTTCTTCTTTTAATTAGGCGACATCTTACCTCGTCCACCGACCATGAAGTTGCTTTCTCGTGGAACTGTTTTTCTGGTGATGGCAATCTGTATTATCAAAGGTATGTACATGTATCTTGATCTCGAAACGAGAAAATGTCTTATGAACCAGCCCACCGCAGATATTTTGGTACGAGAATAACCACGATAGATATTACATGAAATGTATTTTGATTAACAATTAATTAATTACAACCGACTATACGTCACTATATGAGAGTTGTTTAGTAGCCGAAGCGGCGCTTTCAACTCAAATTATACTAAAATCGAATCAAAACTCAACGGATTCAATTATAGGAGACAGTTCTGGGATTTATCAATGTAGAAAATATTGCAACAAATAACAAATGTTCAACCAGTCAGTTTACGCGTGACTTTTCTCTCACGGAGTTTTAAGATAAACTGATTTTAAATCTCATTCATACATTGCATTTTATCGACCATACGTCACTATGTAATACAGTCCAACCTCAGTTATCCGACCCCATTCTATTTTATCCGGATAACTCTGTTATCCAGCTGAATGAATCCCGAAGAAAATAGGTTTTTTATAGCCTAATCCCCTAGTTATTTTCACACTCTGAAGCATTTGAAGGCCATCTTTTGATGTTGGTAGTGCTGGTTAGTGCTTACATACATTGTCACTGTAATATCCCTCATTCAGAACCCTAGCTTGTGGTTCACAAAAAAGTTGACCCAAGTTCAAAGTAATTTTTCAACCACATTTAAAGATTCTACATTATCTCCTATGCACAGTTATTTTCATCACTCGTTCCAGTGCTTTTCCATTATTTGTTACCATAGGCCTAGTCTTACTCCTACTTTGTTATTTATTGTTTTCTCATGCTTTCTCTCAGTCCTTTTACATTTCCATCTATTTCATTATTTATTTGTAAGCCATCAATCACCACCATGGATTTTTTTATATCCCATTTGCCTTTTAATTCTTAATCTCCCCTTTGTCTATGTCATCCTTTTGTTACATTATCCACTTCATCAATCAGCTGTCAAGTTTGATATTCCTTACCCTATTCATCCATCTGTCACTTTGACCCCCACTGTGTTACATCACTTCCTGCCTATTGTTCCTCTGTCTATATATATGTTGTGTATGTTGTCTTCTGTCATTTAACCTTCGATAAAGATTCTGTTAGAATCGAAACGTCAGGTCCTCTTATATTTATTACATTTACTTACACAGGCTATTTTTGTGGATAAGCAGTTTGCATTCAGCTTTTATATTATACATTTAAAGATTCAGAGAATTTGTGTTTACTTAGTCTTAATAAGCAGTACGTTTTGCAATTATCCTGTAAAGATGGCACGTTTAGCTTGTTTGGTTCTTCAGATATGATTCATTACAGAAAACATGTACAAAACTGACTTGTCCACGGGAGCGTCATTTAGTTTTGGTCTTAAACAAAACAGCATGCTCTAGTTTCAGAATTGAAAAGCCCGCCCTGACAAAGTATCCCAATCTCTATGCTTATGTGCCATTCACATTCAACAAAGAAACGTAGATAGGTAGGTAATGTCAAGCACCAGACAGATGTTTCAGATGTCTCCTATTTTCTTTTTCTCCTATTTTTACAATTTGTGACCAATCGTGGGCAAGTCCACTTTGTGCATTCCATCTCTACTAAAGGACGCTCCCGTGGCCAAGGTAGTTGTGTGCATGCTTTCTGTAATGAGCCATATCTGAAGAACCAACCAAGATAAATGTACCATTTTATCAGGATAATTTCAAAACTTACTGCTTATCAAGACTAAGTAAACAGAAATTCTCTGAAACTTTAAATGTGGTTGAAAAATTACCTTGAACTTGGGTCAACTTTTTTTGAACCACCCGGTATATGTCCAAATTTGAGCCCGTCAGAACAGTCAGAATTAGTCAGATGCAGAATTACACATAATTTCGCTTATATTAGTCACTTATCCGGCTATTGCTTGGTCCCATCATGTCCGGATAACTGAGGTTGGACTGTGCCACATACCATCCCACACAACATACATATATTGGCACAATATTGGCCCAACATTGGCAATATTGGCATTGGCACTCTCTTGGTCACCAATATTGGACCAATATTGGTTTTACATTGGCACTTTTCAATTGGCATCATGTTGGCAACCAATATTGGACTAATATTGGTTTTACATTGGCGCTCTTCAATTGGCATCATGTTGGCAACCAATATTGGACCAATATTGGTTTTACATTGGCGCTCTTCAATTGGCATCATGTTGGCAACCAATATTGGACCAATATTGGTGACCAAGTGAGTGCCAATGGCATTGGCACGGTTGGCACTCTCTTGGTCACCAATATTGTACCAATATTGGTTTTACATTGACGCTCTTCAATTGGCATCATGTTGGCAACCAACATTGGTCAAATAATGGGCACAATATACCAGGGGCGGGAAATGACACCATTGATTTGATATACAAATTATGAAGTGGTCTAAAATGCGGCCGCTGTTGAGAGTTATCGCTTCCCGGCCTTTTGACTAGGATCTTGTGTAGTATATGTGTGACATTGTCGTACATGAACAGCCCGCACACTGTTGGGTCTGCACGTGGAAGGTGATCAGCGGACAGCCGACCATTGCACTGCCGGTTGGTGACAAAAGCTACCTGCCATGTTAAGCTTTATGCTTCATGGGTTCATCAGGTAGCCTAGTCATGTCTGCGAAGCACCTTCGCTGTGCCATTTTTATAGTCCCCGCGTACATGGCAGGTCGGGGTAGGATCTGGATTGCCCTTGGGTTGTCCAGGCCTACGGCCCAATGATTTGTTATACGGGGCCACTGGGGGAGGCCGGTTGTGTCTGTCCTGTCCCTTGAAGGTTTTTACATTGACCTGGGCTTGCCTTGGTCAGTGGTTTCCCTTCTTGGGCCGAACCCCCAAAAAAAGAACACAAAAAAAGGATCTTGTGCTTTGTCCTGTCCCTTGAAAGATTTGTTCTCTTGTCCTAGGCTTGCCCTTGGCCAAAGTTGGTCCTGGCCACCGGTTGGTCCGGGGTCCGCTCACTCCTCTTTGGGGGAATAAAACAATATAAAGATAAAATTCTTCCTACCTAACATTTCTCCAATATTGAGCCAAGCTTGGGCCCATGAGCAAATAATATTGCGCCAATATTGTAAGCCAATATTGGGCCAATAAATCATAAATATTGGGCCAATATTGTAATTTTGTCTGGGATACGTCACTATATATGTAATACGTCACTATGTAATGCCACCGACCGTATGACACTGTGCATGTAATACTGCATACGTCATTATGTAATACCACTGATCATACATCGCTATTACCATTGACCATATGGTAATATCACCGATCATACGTCACTATGTAATACCACCGGCCCGTACGGCCCGGCCAATTCTCAAACGCACGCCTGCCTATGCTATCTCACATCTACATAGACTCGGCAGAATCCATAAGTCAGGATATTAACGCCAAGGCCCCAGTTTCCTTGGGACAATGTGTGTAGGGGAGATGCGGGAGAGTTGAGCCAATTTTTATATTTTGTGTCACCATCAACTCTCCTCATGGTGACCATTTTGTAAATAACCCAATCCTTTCCGGTGTAGAACTTTTGGTAGTTTACAATAAGTTCTCTAAAATAATGGTCATATATACCCCCTTCAATAAACAAATTACCGCCATTAGAGTCTAAGTCTTGCTATGGGAAAAAGACAAAACATTTATTTTTCTATTTTTCACTCAAAAGTAAAAAAAAGAAAGATTTTGTTTAGGTATCTTTGATACTGAGCACACATGACAGTACAGTTTAACACTAAGAATGTCGTATTGATGCTATATAACAATATATGCCAATATAAATTTTAGTAAGTTACTTCTTTTCGAGTTATAGGGGGTGGCTCAACTCTCCCTGTGGCTCAACTCTCCCGCATCTCCCCTACGACTAAGTACCCCGGGTAAGTACCTTGCCCAAGGATAGGGGAGAACGGGGTAAGTTGAGCCACTGGGTAAGTTGAGCCACCCCCTGTATTAGGGAAACTATTGACATTCCTAATTTTACACTGTCCTCTATTGTTAGATGATATCACTCAAACCTCTCTGGTGACAACCTTGCATCGTGTGCACACATGGTAAGAAAATTGAACTAGAAAGTAGATTTTGGAGTAAATTTTTGAAAAAATGGTTTACGTGTTTTTTCTTCTTAGAAGTGCATAGATTGTATTAGTGCAACTTTGTGTGCTAAAAGGGTGACATGTGCACTTAAATTTAGTAACATGATGAAAATGTCATTAAGCTTCAGTAGGGAAGGGGGGGTATTTTTTCATAAATTGACCGTCGCGGGGTAAGATGAGCCATTTTTCACGGGGTAAGTTGAGCATAGGAAATAGCCATGATAAAATAAAATGTGTCAACATTTAGTACGAAAATTGTGCGAGTGTTTTAAAATTCCAGTTTTGATCAAAGTATTAACAATTATGAGTATATTTCACTTTTACCATGAATAAACCAAAATTTCTGAAACTTATTTTCTGATTTCAAATGTCCCATTGATTATTGTGGTGGCTCAACTTACCCACACTGGTGGCTCAACTTACCCATGGTCCGGGGCAAGTTGAGCCACTTTACCAAATATTTTCAAGCATCTCCCATGAATAAACAATAGCAATTGGTTCAATTATTATGTTATACTAAGTAAGTCAACACTCTAAAGTTTTACTTGCAACACTAAGTGTGAAGGTCTGTCTTTTAATATCTGCACAATAGGGCAAAATGTGAAAAATGGCTCATCTTACCCCGTTCTCCCCTACAGACATGTTGGACCTAGAACTGGAATCGGTCACTCACGGCCGGCCTTAGGGACGCACCATTAGATTTTCAGGTAGGGGTAGGAAGTTTTTGGAGAAGAAAAAAAATCCCCCTCTATGCAGGCCAAAAATAAATAAATTCCCCCCCTGATGTGTAAAAAAATCTACCCCACCTAACTCAATATGAATGAATACATTAAAAAAAAAAAGATCGCCGCCTTTGGCGGCCAAAAAATAAATTACCCCCCGAAACCAACTTCCTACCGCCCCCCCCCCCCTGAAAATCTAATGTTGCGTCCCTTCGTACACTGATTTCGAACGGCGAAGCCGTGATGAGGGACCTGGATAATCCACTGTACGTTTTATGACTCCGGCCGTGCAAAGAAAAGTTGCCAAACGAAACAAATACTCTTCGTTTAATTATTATACGACGTGTGAACACAGTGTCACGAGTATATTGGATTCGGTAGCCTAAATCTGGTAAAATTGGCTCCGAATAGAAAGCAGCAAGTGTTATGTAGTGATTTGTCTGTTACAACCTTTTATTTTTTGTCAGTCCCGACCCCTTTTCCGGGAAAGTAAGGCAATTGGAATCCCACAAAATGGATTATGTGCTGTGTTAGGTTGACATCCAGTGCTGCGACGATCATGCGGTCAAAAATATGTTGAAGAACTTTGTGTTTTGACGTGTTTTGTCGACTTGCAATGTATTGTGGGATCATACCTGAGCCTGCTCTGGGTCGAATTCTGTTTGAGCCAAATCAGCCAATCATAACCACTCTTCAGCTGATGTGAGAGTTATATTCTGGTGAGCATGGAAACACATTTATAGTTGAATGTATAGTTGGAGTTATAGTTAATATGATGTTTATGATATTAACCTTTTATTTTGGGCGAAAAGTAATCAAACGATTGATCAAACTATTCAATGAAATAAGATGCATAAAACAGAATATATTTGTGAAAATAATCACTGCATCAGTGACCAGTCAGCATATACAAGCTCGGTAACTCAAGTGCAATATACTTGTCAAGTATCTTTTTATTATAACTCGCTACAAAATAACGCAACAATTGTAGGGGGTAAATATCCTGTCAACATATCCATTACAGAAGGTCAATTTAACGGTCAATGTTGCCAATGTTTGATTGATTTGGTGTTTAGACAAGTTATATGTTTTCAAGTTAACACTTTCCACGCGGCTATTAGTTTACCCATACAAAACAGATAATATTTCAGAAACCATGTCCAATTTTCCAGGTCTATCTCAAGGATTACTGAACCAAAACTAGGCATGTTTGTACTTATGCCAATGCATTTCTCACGGTGATTTCAAATATGGTAATGAAATTCAATAATTGTGACATTTTTGAAACATTTTGTGAAATTTTGGAATGTCGTCTGCAGACGCCTGCCGCGTGGAAAGTGTTAACACAAATTATAAATTTACAAAGAAAACATAATTTAGCGAATTATCATATGGCCAACCTTTTGCAGCAATTAAATTTCACTGATTTGTACCATCTTCTATGTTCATATACTAAGTTTATATAACCATTATAATTAATATAACTGGTGGCAATTTAATTTAGCGAATTGGAACTCCTAGCGAAATTAAATTGCTAGCGAAATTAAGTGGTTTTACAGTATAATAGTCTCAGATTTAGGATACAGACTGACCGTGTACCCTTGGTGCCGACCATCCGACCATATAACATACTTTCCCAGTAACCATGGCACCTGTCACTGATATATCACACTCGCTGAACTGCTGCTGCCTCATACCCAAGATTTCTTGGCATGGTGTGATACAGGGTGTACCTTCATTTGTTCTCCAACCAGCCAGCCGGGCTGGTAGCATGTAAAAGTTACCAGCCCGACTGTAAACAAGTAATTTTCAATCACCAACAGCAAAATTCTTACCGGCCAGCCGGGCGTGTATATTTGAATTACCCACCACGGGCATGCGGGCGGGTACTAAGTTCAGCCCTGGATCATGAATAGATGTACTCAAATGATGCCCCCCCCCCCCCCCCCCCCCCCCACCCCCAAGTCTGAAAAAGGTCCTTTGTGTAAAAATATATTTTTTGTGTATTTTCCTTTTTGGAATAACGCCCCCCCCCCCTTCCCATAATATGTAAAACAAGCAGTTACAATTACAGAGTAATGAGAAGATGATGACAAGTTGGTAGATGGGTGGGTGGTTGATGGGTGTGGGTGGATGGGTGGGTGGATGGGCCGGATGGATGGAAGGGTGGGCGGATGGGTTAGTTGGTTGGTGGTGTGGATGGGTGGTGGGGTGGGTGTGGGGTGGAGGGGTGGGTGTGTGGGAGGATGGATGGATGGATGGGTTGGTTGGTTGGTTGGTTGGTTGGTTGGTTGGTTGGTTGGTTGGTTGGTTGGTTGGTTGGTTGGTTGGTTGGTTGGTTGGTTGGTTGGTTGGTTGGTTGGTTGGTTGGTTGGTTGGTTGGTTGGTTGGTTGGTTGGTTGGTTGGTTGGTTGGTACACGTCGTATACGGTTCCGATAGGATCCAATTGCGTCATTAATAAGGAACTCAAACCACAAATCGCGTAATCCGAGAACCGCGCCATCTAGTTGAAGGTGGCAAGGTTTCTCGCAAGGTTTAGGCCTATCCTTCAAAAGTTCTTGAAATCTCTGATAATGTGTACCCCATCCCATCCCCATCCCTCTCGATCGAAGGTATTATTCACTACCCCTCTTTTCACAATGAACTGTTCCTTTGGAGACGTGCTGCGTTATCCCATTTTTGATTGACACGGGCTGTGTTTAGTTTGATAAAAAGGTAATTTTCACATTTTTCAAAACAAAACCGCCGACTCAGTCCTGTTTCTGTTTGTGCATAGATTCATGAATTATCGTTCTTCTACACGTCGAAGATGCTTGGAACCCGTTCAAAATGTCTGATTTATGTTTTCATCGTACAATTAAATGATGAAGAACATGCATTAGTTTTACTTTTACAGTAAGTTTGAGTACAGTTCTTGCAGGTGGACAAATTTGCCCACCGACTTAGTGGCCAAATTCTCCCACCAAGACAAAATGCGTAATAAATTGGCTATTTTTCATGTTTGAAACACAAAATAATTGTTCCAACGGAGTAAAAATCTGCTGGGGAAAGGTTTAAGTTTCATTTCCTGTTTGAATTAAGGCATAGTAAAAAAAATTACATGTTTCCCGTCCGGACTTTTTAAAAAAAGGAGGAGGGAGGGTCTTACTATTTACTATTTTCCCATTTTTTGATATTTTTTCAAGATGGCCGCCAAGTCGAAAGTGACCAACTGACTGTGTTGCAGACACTCCTAAACAGGATTTTCCACTCTAATTGCCAGAGGAATAAAAATATGAAAAGGTTTACCTAATATATAGAGCCAACTACACATTGTTTCTTAATATGTTTTCTTCATTTTTCAGGTTGAATGAGGAACAAAACATTTGGTCCCCATACTATTTCAATTGAGAAGCCATGTCAATAATTCCGTGTCATGCATGGCATGAACATGCTATGAAATGATACAGCATTTCTATTACACCTGCCATTCCTATGGGCAAAAGATCAATCAATAAAAAAAATATTAAAAAAAATAATAATATTTTTTTTAAATTTTTTAATTTTTAATTTTTTTTTACAGAATTTTCGGAAATAGTAAATAGTAAAAAATAGGAGGCGGCAGCCATAAAGGAGGCGGGCGGGGACGGGAAACATGTTAATTTTTTTACTAGGCCTAAGCAAATTCTGATACTTGTTTAATGCATCCGTCAATTGCAGTCCCGGCTCCTGGGTACCCGGGGCACTACGGGGAACTAGCCGGGACATGGCGGGGAACTCGGCGGCAATTTCTGCCCCGCTAGCCGGGAAGATGTCGGAGTACTCGTCGTGGAGTCGGAGGAGCCGGGAGTGGGGGCCCGGGGAACTTGTCGGGTACTTCGGCAGAGACTCGTAATCCGCAAAAATTTCAATGCATTTTATATTAAAACAATCGGACATCAATCAATGGCAATACACATCGGATGTGTCGCTTGTCGCAATATTTTCCATACGATACGACATGTCGATACATATTTTCGTATATCGGAAAGAAACGATATGAAAGTTTAATTGGGTTTTACATGCTTTTTTAATTTTTCCGCACATTCCTCATTTACTTACAATTCATTACAAATTATGATACAATGTATATTGACGCGTGCATGGCTGTACCGTGCATCATTCCCTCGGTGAAAGCCTGACAAATCCCGCAAGTAACAAAATAATTCATACTGAATAACAACGCCATCGGGGAATGCCACTCGTATTGTATTTATAAATAAACAACCACGTTTTTCATAGAGCGCAATGGTCAATCAGGGGCCTAATCCACATCTGTGGAACTGTGCCTTTCGAGATGAGTTCCGAGCACATGTTATTGGCATTGCGTCATTCGGACCGGTTCCGGAAAATTAAATAAATTTATAAAACCCCGCAGTAAAATTTATGATTGGACAAATTGTCACACGCATGCGTAAGGATGGTTTCCGTAGCAATACGTCATTCGTATCGGGTTTCGGAAAAGGCCGAAGGGAAATCGAATAAATCCGAAGCACAATGTCACACGCATGTGTAAAGGATGATTTTCTTCAATTAAAAGCTGGCGACTAATTCGGAATTTGTTCATTTTAGTCTTCGTTTAACGTTTTTAAATGACTTTTTCGGCCAATTTTCAAAGTTATTTATTGGTGGGGTAGATCATTGATAGGAATATTTCTCCCATTCCCGATCTGATCAGGTTTTATCTGACGTTTTTGATTTGTGAAGATAGTTGCAGAATTCGGAAACCAAAAAGTTATTTTATCGAGAGCGTGTTGCGGGCTGTTTGTCACATGCCGTTGACAACAAATACAGCTCAGAAACTCTTTTAATCTAAAATGATGATGCTGAGTCGCTATCTAGCACGGTACTGACTGACTACGTACGGCGGGGACTTCGTCGGGAGGTCGGCGAGGACACGCACAATTTCCCCGGGGTATAGGGCCCGAGACTTCGTCGGAAACTCGTCATCAAATATTGCCCCGCATTGTCGGGTATTCGGCGGGTACTTCGTCGGGAAGACGTCAGTTACTCGATTTTTCGAAAGCGAGTTGATGCCGACTTCCCCGCAGTGCCCCGGTACCCAGGAGCCGGGACTGCAATTGACGGATGCATAAGAGATGAAGAACATTTTGTGATTTTTGGTTTGAGACTGAGAGTGAGAGGCTTGATATCTCCCAGCACTGTATCTGGGTTGATCCACTAGCCTAAATGAGTACTTGTGGCCAAAATGAAATACAAGGGGTGTGTCAGAAACATGATAACATCCATTCAGCATCAAGCAAAAGTTTTGTCTATTGTAAAAAAGTTTTTGTAGTGATGGGCGGCTCAACAATAATCGATACCATGTGATTTTTGTAATAAGGGGGTTTGGTGTGAGGCAGGGTATAGGGAGGGTGTTTGTGATTGGGAAGGGGTTAGTGATGGGGGTGGTATAATGTGGTTGGGAGGGTGTTAATGGGGATGGTGTTTGTGGTTGGGGAGAGGGTTAGTGGTGGGCAGGGGTTGTGTTCGCGAATGGGAATGGGATGGCCCTGGGGAGAGGGTTTGTGTTGGGGAAGGGGGGATGGATGGGCTAGGGGTAGGGTGTTTGTGGTGGTGGGGGAGGGGTTTTGTGGTAGGTGAGGGGTTTGTGGTGTGGTTGGGAAGGGAAGGGGGTTTAGGGTGGGGTTGTGATGGGGATGGGAAGGGGAGGGAGTTTGTGGTGGGGATTGTGATGGTAAAGGGGTTGTGGTGGGTGGGGTGGGGATTTGTGGTGGGGAGGGGAGGTTGTTAGGGTGGTTAAGATGTGGAGGGGGCATTGTGGGAAGGTAGGTTGAGTGGGTTTGTGCATGGGGTTGGGAGGAGTTTGTGGTGGGGGAGGGGATTTGTGTGTGTACACCAATAAGTACACAATAAGGCCAATACAAAAAGTTTACTTGCCCATTCAGGGCCAGAGTCTGGGTCGGACGGTCAGATTTTTATTTTTTTATTTATTTTTTTTAATATTTTTATTTTGAAAAATTTAATACACAAAAACATGTTTTAAAGATTTTTTTATTATTGATTTTACTACTCAAAAGAACTATTGTCATCTTTCCTTATTGTTATGTGCTTCTTTCATTTTTTTTTTTTATTAAAAAAAAAAATAGCGACCCTAGGATTTCCAAAAATTTGGGTCGGTCGGTCGGAATGGGCAAGTCAACTCCTTTTTTTTGGCCTAAGAGTAGAGGATTCCCTGTTTGTTTAATGTAATAGTGCACTTTCAATGAAAGCTTAAAAATGAAATTTCAAAAATAGTTTTTGCCAAAAATGACTGAAATTGCATTTTTTTTCCCTCGTAAAACGTAACCATGAATTGTTTGAAGCAACGCAAACTATTTTGGTATCAAGTTCAGCTTTTTGATATATGAAGGATAGAAGATGCCATTTTTGTGTGTGGAAGCGCTACTTTTGGATTAACTGTAAATACTGGCAAAATGTCCACTTGCCACAAAATGACTGAAATTTCATCATTTTTCTGGCAAAACGCAACCAAGAATTTTTTGAAGCGACACGAAATATTTAGGTATTGAGTTAAACAATTGATATGAAGGGTAGAATGTGCCATTTTTTGTGTGGAAGCGCTACTTTTTGATTAAATAATACTTTTGGATTAACTGTAAATACTGGCAAATATGCCCACTTAGCGAGCATATTTGCCAGTGCACTAGCAAATTTGCCAGGGCTGGACAATTCGGACACCTGCACGGAATGAGTAAGGCTTTAATCCTTAATCCTTGACCTTTATAGTTTAAGCGTTTAAAAATAAAATTATTTTAATTTTAAAATTTAATTAAGCTTATTAAATGTACCGTATTATCCCTATTAAGCGCCCAGGGCGGTTAGCAAAGTCATTTTGGGTGGGCGCTTATTATGTTACCTTTTTAAACTCATTTATCGTACTAAATAAAATGTACAAATGGTCATTTTAAGATGCTAACCATTTGATGTACTTTAATACAATGTACAAGTGGTAATTTGAGAAGGCTGACCACTTGACGTACATGTACTAACGAAAATTTACAATTGGTCATTTGAGGAGGCTGACCATTTCATGTACTAAATTAAATATATGTACAAGTGGTCATTTGAGGATGCTGACCATTTGAAAAGGTGGGCGCTTATAAGGGATTGTTTGTTGGTAGTCATTGAGAAAAACAGGGGTGGGCGCTTATAAGGCCCCTTGCAATTAAATGTGAGTTTACTGTTGCCCGCGCGCGTCCAAAAGTCACCCGCGTGATATATGTAATATTTTTAAAATATTTAATTATTTCATTGTTTACAGCTTTTTCATAAGCTTTTTAACACTTTTCTGACGATAAAATTAGCCGAACTTCTTTGGAGATTCCTAGTGCATTCTGGGTAATATTTCAGGTTTGTTTACGATTGCCATCTTTAAAATTCTCCGAGCTAGCGTAACGAGAATTTTTTTTACAAACATCGATCGAATATCTCATTGATATTCAAAATAGGGATGCAAATATGAGTAGACTCCTTTATAAAAGAAACAAAATGCAAAGCCAAGGCAGTAGGTGGTGGTAGGACATAATTAACAGCATTTGAATTGTATTCGTACCTTGGATAATAGTTAACAACGCCGACAATATTAAATCAGGTGACTTTACCCCAAAATATTACAATATTAATATTAAATAGTCACCTCGTCCTGCTTTTCAAAAACGCAACAGTAAACTCACATTTAATTGCAAGGGGCCTAAGGTCCTGGGCGCTTAATAGGGATAATACGGTATATTAGATTTAATCTTAATTGCATTCCATGATTGTATGACCATAATGCTTATAATATTTAGCACCCGCTGGTTCATAAGAAAGACAAGACATATTAACAAAGGTGTGAGTTTAAAGTTGGAGGGCAAGTGCTGCCCAACTTCACTTGGTCAAACTCAAAAAGGTCACACAGATAGGCATGTTCATAAAATTTTGAAAATAAGAATTTCTCTTTGAAAATGGAATACATGGAAACAAAGTAAAAACTGATAGTTTAACCATGTCTGCAGGCTGAATAATCACAAAGTTTAGTTATAACCAAAAGTAGTTTGCCTTATATTGCTAAAACTGGTCAAGTCATGCAAATTTTAAACTATTTTAGGCTTAGCTTAAAAGGGCTTTAAAATCATGATGTCCAGTTGCTTGTGTGTGGTTAGTTAGACCAGAGAGATGTTATTAGACATCAGTGAATACATACCAGCTTGTGTGTTTTCCTTTTTCGCTGGATTTAAAAGAGGTAAACATGGAGTTTTCTACATAATGTTGGCGACAAATTTTCAAAAAAATGTCGCCCGCTGTAGTCAATGATATGAGCATCCCTATCACAGAATTTGGGTTGGGTTTTTTTCGATATTTTTTTTGTCTGACTCTGGATGTGGAACCATGTTCAGACCATTGCTAATTATTTTTTAAGGTTGTTCTTATGGCTAATTTTCTATTTGATATTTTAATAGAGCTTGATGAGCTCCACAAAAATCTGACATTTGAGATTGATCGGAGGTTTGGTTCTCTAGATATGACAATTTTAATGTCAAAAATGAAGCAAAATTGAAGCGTTCATTTCTTTTGCTTCTTGTTTTTTTGACCCCCTAGCTGGCCTAGCAAAATAATTAATCTATGCAAAAATGTTTAATTAATTTTTACAAGAAGAGTATAAATGCTACAAAGCTGAAATTTTGGGAGCTTGTTAATTATAGAATATATTTAATTATCAAAAATTAAAAAAAATTAATGCACTTCATTAATTTTTTGAAGTTCATGCACTTTACTAAATGTAATGCCACTTAGTGTAGGCCTATATGCTGGCTATACAACTTTCCTTTATTCCTGTGCTGCGGGAATCTAATGGAGTTTTCAATAAATAATTAGAGTAAAAACAAAAAACTATTATATATTATATATTATTATTAAAAATTTTATAGAAATTTTACCTAGGGAGTCAAAAAACCAATATGAATCAAAAGCAAATGTGATGCGGTCTGTGAAAACCCGCCACATGGTGGCATTTTTCATATTGAAGATATTTATATCATAATAAAGCTAAAACTGTGCTGATTACAGAACTGTTTCAATCATTTTTCTACGATCACTTCAAAAAAAGTTATGAGTGAATGATGATTGTGATGTCATAAAAAGCTACAAAACAAGAAATCATGAAAACAGGCCAAAAAAGATACATAATTCAATAGAATAACATTATAATGTTGATAATAAAAGTGACTTTTAGTAAGTTTTTGAAGGTGAAATTTCATGAAAGATGATGACACAAAGTATTGGAATTTAATTTTTTTTTATTTTTTATTTTTTTTAAAATTTAATTTTAGTTTTACCCATAATCCCTAGTTCACATTTTGCGACATCCGACGGGTTTTCACAGATTGCATCACAAATAGGCTGCCCTCTGTTGGCCGAAAAACATTACAAAACAAAAGAATTCAAAATGACTTAAAATGGATTTTTGAAAATAAAATTGTCATATCTAGAAAACCGTACCTCCGATCAATCGCAAATGTCAGATTATTGTGGAGCTCAGCAAGCTCTTTTAAAATATCAAATAAAAAATTAGCCATAGGAAAAACCTTAAATGAGTAAGGGCTCTGTACTACCCTTCCTTCCCATGGGGGTAACAACATACATATGCAATATGAAGCTTTTTTCTGATCATCAACCATGTCCATGATTTGGGGTGTCTTAAAATGGAAATTAATTTGGTCAATGGATTAACTTGGTGTGTTTAGCTGCCTGTATAGAGAGAAAGGGGGTCGAGATACACTTGTTTTGAGGCCACTTTTGGGTTATTTGGATTAAAGTCACCCTAAGTTTAGTACCACTATCCGGCTTTGTATCCTATTTCAAAGGTTCTTTAATGGGCATTTGAAAATGTAAAATATTCGACGGAGCGAATCGCGCACAATTTAAATGGGGTACCGTGCAAACTTTGAAGGGCCATAATTCCGAAACGACTTGGAGTTGGAATTTTGTGTGTTCACAAAACCCATAGATGTATTAGAAATGAAAATCTGGGAGGTGACCCGTACCAATTTTCAGAATGTTGGTTGATTTGACACAGAATGACCCTAAAACATCATTTCACAGCAAATTAATTTAGCAAAATTAGCATTTAGCAGGGCTGTCAACTCTCCCGTCTAGACAATCTTTCAGTCGCTCTCCCGCCAAGCATATAAAATCTCGTGCATCACTTCAAATTAAGATCAGTTTCGGGATCCTAGGTCAAGAGCACCCCCCCCCTCCCCCCAGCTCTCAAGGGATTGTGCTTTAGAACTCACTGGGTATCTCCCCCTCCAAGCAAATCCAAAGGTTGACAGCCCTGCATTTTAGACAACTTTTTGCTGTAATATAATTTCACTAATTTGTATCATCTTCCTATATATTTACCATTATAAATAATATAACTTTCGCGAATTGGATCTCCTAGCGAAATTAACTAAATTAAATTGCTAGCGAAATTAAGTTGTTTTACCGTATCTGGATGAATGGGCATCGACAGAGTCTATGTGATACACACACATTTTTACTGCATAATCACACACAAAGCAATGATCCTATAGAAGTTGTGGTTGCGGTCATTGAAACAATTGTAATTTCAAAACTGTCCACTCGATTTTTATGCATGATGTATCAAACTACGGAGAAGAAATTTGCGCATTACGTAGGTATCTCAGATTTTTCGTACCGATTAACGTTGTGTACTTTTGGACGGGGTGTACTTTTGTATACTTTTGGGTGTACTTTTATCAATAGTACACACAAAAGTAAACGCAAAACTACACTCAATAGTACACGCTGTCCAAAACTACACCTTCATAATTTGCAGTGTATTAAGCCTACCTGGTACGATAAATGTCGTCTGCATCTACAATACAATACATAAAGACAAATGACCCATATAATAAAAAAAGTATGTCTGCTAGACACACATGCGCAAATCAATTAGACAAATGTCCCAGACTGTGCAAATTATGACCTATCAAAGCAAAGCTATTGTTGTGTATTATTATTGATGAATGCTTTAAAATGACATCAAAAGTTTGCACAAATGCCTAGGTATTGTTATAGGGATAACACCCTATATAATAACATATTATTGGATCACCTTGATCTAGCGCTTTATAAGGGGGCGCACCACCAAATCACTCCGCATTTATGTAATAACGCAATTCGGTTAATGAAGTTCTAACATTGAAGTCACGATTTTAATTAGAAGATAGGCTTGAAATTGCACGATATTCGGCAATATGATTGAGATATAAGTCAAGATTATATAACCAACAAATCATACTATTTTGAAAACGTTAAGCTAAAATAGGCACGCGGATGTTCACGACAGCCGATACCCAAATATGAGTGATGCGTATCATTGAAAATAGGGTTGCGGCGCTATTTGTTGCTGTAGCGGGAAAAGTCAAGGGATAGGACCATGTTTTGACCAGTGATTTAGAGAGTTGAGATAATTTTCCTTATTTTGAGAGCAAACAGTGTCTCTCAAGTACTGCAGAATATTTCAAAATATGACCATGAAAATGACTCTAAACACGTCTGAAAATGCGCCGTGTATAATTTACGGAGTGTCCCACGCATAAATATTCAACAGGGTTTTCCAAATTTTGGTAAAATATTCAAAAAATTGAAGACAAATGCTTGAATTTGATATCAAACACTATATCTCAAGTTTTGCAGAAAGCGCCACAATAGCACCGTGAACATGACTGTCAACACTCAAATTTCATGAAGCGTATATTTGGTGGTGCGCCCCCATAACACACATGTATAGGAGCACCACAACAAATAACTTCCCCATTGAAATATGTGTAAAAAAAAAAAAAAATCAAGACACCTTTTCTACCCACCGGTTACATTTATCATATATGGCATACTTGTCACCTATGACAATTTTCAGTAAAGTCTGAATTTTAATTTAAGCCTCGTATTATTAGGGGTTATCAACATAGATTTTTCACTACGGACCCGCACGCAGTGCCCTCACTTTTTCACGTTTTCTGGCATGTCTGTTCACCATTTAGGCAGGTGCTTACGCCCTAGGCACTATTTAAGTCGATAAATAAGCCTACTCTTCATGCTTTTCTACAGGTATACACAAATTGCACATTGATTTGGTGTGATTTGCTCCCTTTGCTCGTCGGTATAATTCCAGGGCTGTCATCTGTTGGGATTTGCTGGGAGGGAGAGATACAGACTCCAAAAAAAATTCGAACAAACATGCACAATTTTTTTTCTCCGTCAGCAGCTGAAATCTTGATAAGTGGTGGGGGGGGGGGGGGGAGGGATGAAGTTTTCCTCAAATCCGCAGGAAAAATTGCATGGTCAAAAACGCAAATGTACCAACGGCAGCTAGTATAAAGGTGTTGATAAACATTTTAATTGAGGTAATTTTGTTGAGGCGGGAGACTTTATATGCTAGGCGGGAGTGCGGGAGAAAGAGTGTTTAGGCGGGAGAGTTGACAGCCCTGATAATACTTTGAGTTTATACAATTTTAGACAAAGATTTGCACAATACTAAGTCTCTTAATGTGACAAAAAAATATTTAAAGCAGGAAATCTCTTTGCAATTGGTAGCATTGGAAGAAGAATGAAAATAGTAGCTTTTAAAATGATACCCAAATCATTAGGCCTACTATACCTGTAGGTTAGAACAACAAAAGAAAAATAATTAATAAATACTTCAACAAAAGAGGAAGAAAATACTTCAACAAAAGAAAAATCCCTTTGTAGCCTGTTTTGTCAACAACAAAATTGAATTTCACTTTATAGGACTTATAAAACATGACTTTCTTTTGTTGAAGTCTTATTACTTGTTTACTCAGAGCAATGGAAACAATAAGTCTTAAATGCTGCTAAATATTTTATATTTGTTTTATTATTATTATTATTATACCAGCCCATGACAATGGGGTCACAGCTATTACTACAAATGCCCCAAACACTACCAGTGGGGCAGCATCTAATACCACAGTGCAAAATGCCACAGCCTCTGCCACAGATGCCCCAGCCTCTACCACAGATGCCCCTACCACAGATGCCCCTACCACAGATGCCCCAGCCTCTGCCACAGATTCCCCAACCACCAGTGGAGCTGCAGCATCTAATACCACAGATGCCCCAACCTCTGCCACAGATGCCCAAACCTCTGCCAGTGGGGCAGCATCTGATACTACAGACATTCCAGCAACTGACGATGAGGTAACTGTTGAAGTGTCTACTACGGCGGATCTTGTCGTCAGTTCAGGTTAGTAATAAATCAGAATTTTGGCTCATGTGTGTTGTAATATTATCTTGACCTACTTTACTTCATGCGTAAGGGTCCCACACTTCCCATGTATATGAGTAAATAGGTTTTATATTCAATCAGCCATCTTCACCCAACCGAAGCAGCACAATAAAGTTACTATAAAGTTATGTAAAACCATGGACTTCTAATAAGTCCATGGTAAAACTAACTTGATGCTTCGGAGTATTATTTCAATGTGCTAGTATGTTTTTTAAAAGAGCAAGGCAGCATATGTTGTTATTTTTACAACTCATTCATATTTATAAGGGTATCCTCTTTTTTGATTGGTTAATTTTTAACCAAGTCGGATAAATAAAAACCTACAGAATGTTTGTTTATGTTTATTGTACTACCAAACATGCTAGAGTTTGAACTACTTCCCGCTAATCAACACCGTCCCCCGAAACATCTCTAGAACTTATGAATATTACGTACATATTAAACGGTCATGCCAAGTATGAGGTTGACAACAACAAACATGGCCGTCATCTGCTAAACATCTGCCGAAGAAATTCGCGAACTAAACAGTCGCAGATTGGAGGCTTCTTTTGGATAATTTATATGCTGCATCTACCAAGCATGTAATAATACAAAAAATCCATGAGGTATGCAGCAACTATTGTGAAGAATGGAAAACGGGTTTCGATGATATTGTTCTTCTTCCAGGGGAAATGAGTCCGCCGCTTCTTGCTCGCTATACTGTGTAGCCTGTAGGCCTAGTATTACGAGCCTACGCGGGAGCAATGTAAGCTTTTTTTGATTTTTGATTTATTTTAGACAATGAAGTATGAGGTGTAATAAAACAAATACAACATGGTTTATTTCAGGAAAGTAGTGAAAACTACTGGTCCCTTGGTGTCGGATGACTAATGACTCCCTCCGCTGACAAATGACTCCCTCCGCTCCGCGTCGGGAGGTAGTCACCAGTCATCCAACACCAAAGGACCAGTAGTTTGCACTACTTTCCCTCAAACCATGTTGTATTTGTTAACTGTCAAAACCTCTTCCAACACAAAGGGACCAGTAGTTTGCACTACATGGTGTCTCAGAAAAAATTACAAGCACCTTTAGAGGATTATAACTTTCTGAATAAGTGTCAAAATAGAACAACTCAAACAACAAAATAAAGGCAAAATAGTTTGCTATACTTAAAAGACAACCGGATGGGATTCGGTTCAATAATTCCAGAGAAATGAGCAATTACGTAACATCAGTCTGGGAACACTTCTATCCAAGTTTGCTCATATTGAGTGATTCAGACACCCGGGGGGGCCAGTCAAACATAATAGTGTACACATGCGTGACCAAAAAAACGCGTAAAAAGGGGTGTTTTTTCAGTGTTGGACACGTCACGCGAGTGACGCGTTAAGGGTATCAAAAACGCTGATTTTCAAGAGAAAGGGTGGCTTAAAATACCGGTCGAACGTGTTTAGGGTAACTTGTTTTGTTCCCCGTTGCCAGAAAAATGTTATCCCCGTTTTTTAGATTTCTGTTTAGGGGTC
Source organism: Ophiura sarsii (assembly GCA_035610835.1). Classification (NCBI taxonomy): domain Eukaryota; kingdom Metazoa; phylum Echinodermata; class Ophiuroidea; order Amphilepidida; family Ophiuridae; genus Ophiura; species Ophiura sarsii. The sequence continues at coordinate 5,650,437 of CM069456.1, read as the reverse complement.
ATATTCTGGCAAGAACTTGTTTAGGGGTCAAAATTTGCAAGGAAAGCGCGCTAAAAACTTGTTTAGGGGGTAATTTTGCTTGCATGGATTAACGTGTTTTTATGGTTCTAGATATTTTTTTTTACACTAAATAATATGCCAGATGAGACCAAAGTTTAACACAAAATATGAAATAAAAGTTGTCTAGATTATTTTCATCACATTTTATACTTAAGAATTTCGCTTCCAGGCCGTCGTAAAAAGAACGTTGCTTATTATCTGATTACAATATTCATTAGATGCAAATAACGCCACGCCCCTCCTCTGTCACTGCCAGACGAAGCCATCCACAATTTCAAATTTGTATTTTGTTCCACGTTAAAATTAATTTCAAATAAACAATTCTGAATGTTTCGTGTCATATAAGAACTAAATTCTTTCATCATCAAAGCATATCAGTGCCACTCTAAATTACAATCAGCTTTTTTTACCATTGATGTACTATTTCTGTGCCACAAATCTTGTTTTGAGCCGATAAAAACCACCACGTCTCATGTCGTCTGGTTTGCTACGAACATGATAGTGCGCCCCCTAACGAACCGTCACATGTCAATTAACGTATAGGTAGGCGGGCTTGACTTTTCCAGATACTTGTCCCATAGTTATATAGTCCCTGACTACTACTTGAAATGAACTATATTGTATTTGTTTTATTACACCTCATACATATTTCACTGTAAAACTAAATGAGGCTCGTAGTAGGCCTACAGACTACACAGTAATTACACATGTACCAGACCTTCACAGATATGCATTATATATAATTTTTGCATTATTACATGCTTGGTAGATGCAGCATAATTATCCATTATTATAGCAGATGTTTAGCAGACGACACCATGTTTGTTGTTGTCAACCGCGTTCTTGACGTCATTGTTTAATATGTACGTAATATTCATAGGCTCTAGAATTGTTTCGGGGGATAGTGTTGATTAGCAGGATGGTAGTCGAAACTTCCGCATGTTTGGTAGCAGTATAAAAACAAACAAGCATTTAGCAGGCATTTAAATTTATCTGACTTTTTCAGAAATGAACCAATCAAAAAAGAGGATGTATACCTTATACATATGTATGAGGTGTAAGAATAAAATATCAGGCATAATCTAAAGGGGAACTTATTTTTTGTTGAACTGTGTAGTATATTCCAATCTGGGACCTAAACTGAGGCTAAATTACACTCTTTCCGATTTTTTTCCGTAACGTTACATGGTGTCTATCATGTGGGTGAAAAAGAGAGAATTCAAATATTTTGAATTAGGGAAATATTAAAATGACAGGCGCTGTTTAGCGATGACTCTTATGTGGGGTATCATGGATTTATTATAGTAGATTCATAAACTCTGGCGCATCGGTATCGATTTTGGACCTCGTCCATTGTGCGTTAGAGGCACCCATTTTGACCAATGATGAAACAGCGGTACTTTATAGATGTTATTATCATGATTATTTGCGCTCCATAATCAAATGCTATTCATGATGTGGCTTTATGAATAGGGCTGATCATGTAGCTTTACAATCACGACAACCAAAAACTTAACCCAGCAGCTTCAAATGTGTTCCCTTTGGAAGCGGATATCACAATAAAAACAAGTCGACCATCATCGACCGTATACAGGTTTCGAAAGAAAAATAGTATGGATGTCATTTTACCTATTCATAATTTAGTCCATACTTTTTATTATTTTCCGTTTTTATTATGCACGTAGAATAAAGGAAACATTAAAATGAAAATAACAGTTCTACATATTTATTTGCGAGAAAAAAACAGAAAATAATTAAATAATCATTTTTTTTATATGGCTCATTCCATGAAGTTGGGGCATATTATGTGACATCCAAGTGAAATTTTCAAAATGGATATTTTCCAACTCTTTCTTCTTTTTTAGGTTCTACATTTACCAAAGTCCAATGTAGAACTTTTTATTTTAATGTAACATTTGGTGTAAAATAACCGCACATGTTCAACAGTTGGATGACATTTCCAAAAATCCTGATGCTACATGGACACCATTTCTCATTTCCATATCATTTTCTAATAAAATAGCTTAAGATGTGGGCCAAGTTTCTATACCTCAATTAACTACTTGGAACCACAAATACATGAAAAGAAACCAGATTTGTCTAGGTTGAACATAACTTAACGAACAAGACATCGTAGATTAACTGTTTTATGTCAAAACTCATTGAAAAGTGACTCTTTATTTTGCAATTTGTATAATGAATTTAAATAAAGTACATATCAATATTTGTTTGATGTAAAGTACTCTATAAACCATGCACATTGATTACATTATAGTCATAAAGTAAGTATATGAAGTATTATTTACCTGTATAATGTTATAAAATGCACTACCGATGCTACATGGACACCGCGTCTTGTAACATTGTTAATAATAAGACTATTCATACTGTTACAATTATTTGAGTGTGAATGGTTTGTCTACTTGTTCATCATATCAAGTAGATACACAGAGTGAATTGCTTTAAATTTATCTAAACACTGTTCATGTAAAATTTACCTTTTCTGTGTACTTAAGTATTACGATGCTACATGGACACCGTGCCCTAAAATATTTGGAACAGCTTGAACAGGTGCATCTTTTTCAGATCAATAGAGAGGATGTACTATGATGTTAACTTTTTATGTTATAAGCACACGATAAAATTAATAACATGGATTGTAAAACTACAAATTACACAAAAAGATAACCTGACATGAAGCATAAAACATAATTACCTATGATACACATACACCATTTCTTACAATTACACAATAACAATACACCATTGATCAAAGAAACTTAAGATGTCCACTGAAACAAACTTCATGCAGTGTTGTTCTTAAAGTACCCTTTGTGATCTTAGTCTCTTTGCTTGTTTCTGATTGAATCATCCTCTATTATTGATACAGATGATTGAAAAGTTTGATCACTTAAAAAGTCAGTTTGCAAAAAAATAATTTAATTGCCATGATGGATTTCTTTGGAAAGGTACTAGTTTTTGAAAATGATGGGTTCCTTGTCTTCATCTCCATAAATTCCAGGACGATAGAACTGTCTTCTGAATTAATGTCAAGAACCTGCAAAGCAAAACAAAATAAACCCTATGGCTTAGTATCTTCATGGAACATTGTGTATTGATATTGGAGTAGATTATTTATTCATGTTGCACTTTTTGTGTTGCAGGAAAATATTTATATTAAAATCATGCTGGAGTATTTTATTTATTATTCATTTAACATGAAAAAGAATAGCAAAGGATAGAGAACTTAAATGATTTACAATTATTTGTTTTATTTATAGTAAATAAAACTAAAATAAGGGAATGTATTGTGAATTCAGTGAAATGCTAATGGAAATGGTGTCCATGTAGCATTGTGTATTAATATATTTCATTAGATATACATCTCTCATAATATGCCTTTTTTCTGTAAAGTGTAGTAAAATGTAGGCAATGTTTTGAATGTTTTGGGTGATGGATAATTTCGAATGGGGTAATTGTTTTAGTCTAATTAGGCAAATTTTATGAAATGCTACATGGACATGGTGTCCATGTAGCATCGTATTGGTAAGCTATATTATTAGCATTAAAAGAGCAAAAACTAATTCATTATTAACTTCAAAGTTTATTAATGATGTGATTCTACAAAAAAAATACAATTTCAACGAACTATAACGATACCCAATGCAAAATATTGCCCATGCTATGCCCGATGCTACATGGACGCCAAATTATTATGGCGTCTGTGACTCAAAATTAATATCATAACATGAAAAGAAATTCTGATTCAGTGTTTCCCTTTCAATAAAAATGCATTAATAAATACAGACATACAAGCAACATTAAGAAATAATTACAATCGCACTTATCATTCACAAAACTATCCAATGTTTACATTTTGATGCTACATAAAAGTCCCGATGCTACAACGGGACACCAGAGACTGAAACCTTGATAAAACTAGCCCACATGTGGCAAATTCCAAACAAACCTGATAGCTATTGACCTCTATCCTTACAAAAAGAAATATGGAATGTTTTATTTATCTCCAGGGGGGGATTCCCACAAATTGCATAGGATGTTTATCACGATGCTACATTTTATGGTTAGGACACCATGCACACGGCACGGTATACTATTTCATGAATATATGGAATGGTCTTCATGAAATTTATTCTCATTTGCAATAGTTTTCAATTGATAAATGCTCTTAATTTTGGAAAATAATTAAAAAATGTATGATAGAGAACTACCCCCATTCAGCAATGAAAACTCCCGATGCTACACGTGTATATTTTGTGGACACCGTGCGTAGCATCGGAAAGGCAATTTTCATGTTGCTTGGGTGAAAAATCAGTCCAGTGTGACGAGGTGTTTTGGTCAGTAAACTATGAATACATGTATCTTTTATTAATCAAATCGATTTCCAAGCAATTCTATGATAGTTTTGCTTACATAAAACTCATATTAATTGTTGTGTTTTCCATGTCACGTTTTTTAGCAAAAATGGTCTTGGACACCACCTAATTTTTTATTTTTTTCTTCTTCAAGGAAGGGTCGATTTTTTTTTTTTTTTCATGGCTCAATACTATAACCTAGTACTGTTTTTGGACACTAAAAAAAATTGATATACACATAGAGTAAAACAGTTTATAAGCTGCCTAAAGTACCAAATTCTGCTATTTTAACAAATGCCCCAACTTCATGGAATGAGCCATATACATGTACCTACAAGAGGGGCGGGTTTTTTCCGTAATTAAGACAAAGTGTGCCAACCTTTTTTTCCTTGATTGTCCGAGTCATTTGCTAAAAAAAATCATCTGTGTTAAGTCTTTTGGCTATAACATGAGATTAAACAAAGATTTCTTCACCAGATTTGGAGGACAGATAGGTTATAACACTGGTCACGTGTTCAAACAATATGCGTCAACGTACTTTTAGGGACCGGTCACTTTTAAATACGGAGGTATATTTTTCACTTAAAATGGCAGTGAAACTATAGACATGACCAGTTATTTAAATTCAGATGGATGCTCGACCTCATATATCATCAGCTAACCGTTGAGAAAACATCTTCCTGTCGTTTATATATATATCTCAAGACCAGTATCTATTATATCTATATATCTTAATACCAGTGTCTATATAACTTAAAAATATAGACCCAACATGAAATATGCCTGTTTTGTTTTGACAATAAATCAAAGTTGTCAAGCCATTACGCCCATTTATAAGAATGAGTACATCTGCACTCTTTCGGTACCAAAATCAAGGACATTATGATTATTCAAGAAATAGAAGACACAATGATAGTGCTGATTAAAAACAAATAATGCAAATCATGATTGTTAGAAAAAAAGAAGCAACAAATAAATCATTATCGAATAGAAGCTTAGACAAGGATTCGAACCCGGGACAGCGGGGTGCAAGTCTCATATGTTAACCACTACACCAACCGGGCGTGTGTGCATTGTAACTGAATTATACGCTATTAATGCTCGTGTATTGTCATCGCAATGGTGAATCAATATCATCGGTTCACCATAAGAAATCATTAAATGTGTCATTGTTACGAAATACAGAACTGATTTTTCAATGGATAAGGGATTAGAGGACAAATACCGTTCGTATAGACCCTTTTTAAGCAAAGATTAAGCACCGCATAGCTACCTTTCAACGGTGTACCATTGCTGAAATAATATAGATCTATAGTCATATATGTTTTATTTCAGCAGGGGTGAACCGTTGAAACATACCGAAGATGCGATTCATTTCTTCTAAATGATAGCCTATGAGTTTCACATTGTCCACTAAACACTAATCCATTGAGAAAAAAAGTTTTGAAATTTCATAATAATGAGAAATTTGATGAGTTGTAATGGTGTACCGTTGCAATGATTCACCGCTGCAATAACAATGCACGTGTATTGATAGCGTATAATTAAATTACAACATGCACACACGCCCGGTTGGTGTAGTGGTTAACATATGAGACTTCCACGCCGCGGCCCCAGGTTCGAATCCTTGCCCAAGCTTCTATTTTTCTTCTTCTTGCGTGTGCCTCTAAGCTTATTTCTAAACGATCATAAAGTCCATTTTTTAAATAATCGGCACGTTATCTTAGAGTTTTGTCTTCATGGCGCATTATTTGATATATGTGACTTTATTTATTTTCCATAATTTCATATTTAAATGCTAAGAACATAACGTGTCATCTTCTGAAGATGTTTGCATGAACTATAACAATGACAAGGCCTATTATACACCTATAGGCTATAGTCGCACACAATTAACATATACAGAGACAGCGTTAGTAAATAATGACCAGTCCCTAATACACAAAGTGACTTTTCGTTCTTCTATCTTTGTTTGTATTAGCCATTCTGTTTATGTGGCTTTATTTATTTTGTAAATAAATGTTATTATGATTATTTTCCATGATTATATATTTTAATGCTAGGAACATAACATGGCATCGTGTCATTAATTGCTATCTTCTGAAGATAGTAATGTTTGCATGAACTATAACAATTGCAAGGCCTATTATAGACCTATATTCGCACACATTTAATATACAGAGACAGCCTTAGTAATTAATGGCCAGTCCCTAATACACTTTTGTCTGACTTTATATGCCGTCTATCAAATGTTGATTAGAAATCAATTAATACATATACGAACTCTAATTGTTCTTCAACATTTTGTTTCACATCCATGAAAATAAATTGTAAAAATAACATGTTTTGACGTATATGTTGCCTAAGTATTGACTGACCAATCCCTAAATGACGTAATTGATACTTGTAACTTTTTGGGAATGTTGACAATATACCCTACAATAATCGTGCAAAACCTCATTAGCATTGGGCATTTGGTTCTAAAGTTATAGCCAAAAAACCAATCCCAGATGGTGAATTTAGGATTTCGCTCAGACAATCAAGGAAAATAATAGTTGGCACACTTGACGCAACTTATTACAAATATCCCTGTGCTCGCAATTGAGATCAGACTTGGGACATAGCACTGTTTAATAGAAAGCAAAAGTCTCCCCTTTCTTATATCCTTCCCCATCCCCCATCAATCAATGTTGGGGGACCTACCATGGCTTCTGATAATATGACTCGGATCAACATTGCCTCCGGGGAGAGGGGCGGGTTTTTTCTGTAATTAAGACAAAGTGTGCCAACCTTTTTTTCCTTGATTGTAGGTACAAAACCATTTGCCCTAATTAAATGGAAAAACAGTTATATCAACCAAGATACGGATTATAAACGTTACTTCCGGCTATGAGACCACCTGAATACCTTTATCAATTTATCTGAATAACAATAAATTTCTTTATCGAAAATATGCGGGCAATTGACAACAACTGTACAGCCAAAGTTATGCCAATATACCAGCCCCAAGTTCCCTGTCACTAGGTACATAGTGGTGACTACATCACAGTAGTACATGCACATGAAGACACGGTATTAACCTTGCAAATTACGATTAAATTAGAGTGCCTCCCCCTCTTTTGCTAACTGTTACCTCTGACTGAAAATTGTAAATCGACCAAATCGGCCAATGTGTGTGAATCGACTCTAAGTATGACAATTCAGTTGTATAGCTATTGTCTACATGTACCAAGTTTCCACCTGGATGTTGAAAAACTTTGCTCCTATATTGGCTCCTATCCTACAGAAAATTTTCACACAGTCGTTGTGCACCGGAGATGTCCCACTAGATTGGAAAATGGCAAATGTAACAGCCATCTTCAAGAAAGGGGACCGAAGTGATCCAGCAAACTACCGGCCTGTATCCCTTACAAGCGTGACCTGTAAAATGTTGGAACATATCTTAGCCAGCAATATCAGGAAGCACCTAGACAAAAACAACATACTCAGTCCTTATCAACATGGCTTCAGGAAGAGGCATAGCTGTGAAACTCAACTACTCACCACTATAGAGGACCTTGCCAGAAGCCTGGACAAGCGAGAACAAATCGACTGTCTAATCTTGGATTTCTCAAAAGCCTTTGATTCTGTTCCACACCAAAGATTGCTTCATAAACTAGAATGGTATGGTATCAATGGAAAGACACATACATGGATACAGAACTGGTTGACCTCAAGAAAACAAACAGTCGTGGTAGATGGTGAAACATCTGAAGAAGCGAAAGTGATATCAGGTGTCCCTCAGGGCACAGTCTTAGGACCACTCCTATTCATCCTGTATATCAATGATATTGGAGACGAAACTTCATAAACCCTCCGGCTTTTTGCTGACGATGCCTTAATATATAGGAAAATATCATCAGAAGCAGATGCTATGACACTTCAGGCAGACCTAGATAAGTTGGTAGACTGGTCAACAAAATGGCAGATGCGCTTTAATCCATCTAAATGCTCATTACTCCAGATCGCCCGCATCAGAAAAATCACAAAAACAACATATCAGATGATGGGAAGTAATTTGGAACAAAACAACCATCACCCATACCTTGGTGTTGAGATTGCATCCAGCCTGGAATGGTAACAACATGTCAACAACATCTCCAACAAGGCTAGGAAAACTCTAAACTTCCTCCAGAGGAACCTACACAGATGCCCACAGAAGGTTCGGAAACAAGCTTACATTTCACTCGTCCGTCCAACCTTAGAATATGCGAGCACTGTGTGGGACCCACATCATCAAAGGGAGATAAACCAGCTGGAGCAGGTACAGAGGAAAGCGATTCGCTTTATTGCCAAAAACCACCGAAGGAGAGCCAGCGTTACAGAAATGAGACACGACATTGGATTCCAAACACTGCAAGAGAGAAGACAAACTCAAAGATTAAACATGCTGTACAAAATAAACTACCAAATGGTCAGCGTCGAAATGCCACCATGCTATGCTCCAAGACACACAACATCACAAATTGGTACCAGAAGCAACCATGGCGAGCAATACTCCAAAATACCCACCAGAACAGACTGCTAAGTACAGCTTCTTTCCTCGCACCATATCTGTATGGAACCAACTACCTAAAACGACGATTCAAGCACCATCTGCGAAGTCATTCACCAACAGATTGTCAAACACAGTATTCAGTGAGCTACATGGGCTGTACATAGGCCCAAGAGCACCCACAGCTGATACCAACAACTAGTCAACACCAACCCATTGTATATAAATGTATATATGTTCGACGCAACCGTTGCTGCGCACATTATTTTGGTTAGTTCATCATATGATGGGAGTTTTTACGTTGATTTTTATTGAGTTGTTGTAATACTACACCGGACGTGATGTTTTACAAGCTTGGTGCGATACCTTATTAATAAGGTCTGCCAAGAATATCTTCAGATTCAGATTTGTATTTATCTATCATGAGATAGTAACATGACTGCATCATTGACTTATTGCAGCCCATTGACATATGCATGCCTACAAACATATCACCATCCCACCCGTACCACTTTGCGCTATCATCCGATGTATTACTTAGTTATGGGTTCGATGCTGACGTGTGCAATACCGGTATTATAGTTATTAATATTATGTGGTGTAATCTACTCTTGCTACTTTGTATGATTTATTATAATTCTTGCATTGTCTATGCGCGCCTGTCTGTATCTTATTGCAATCTACATCATCATCAAATTCAATCTCTTTTGATTACTCTCGTGCGTCTCTCCCGACAGTGTTTTGGATTGTGATTAAATTGTTCTTGGTTTTTCTTAGTCTCATTTTAACCGCTTGCAATGTAGTTTTAAGCTCTATTCACACATTGTTTGATTCCCTTTTTGATTTGTACCCCACTTTTGCATAGCATTATCTGTATAACCTTGTTATTGATTTCATAACGTGACGTTACATAGCGTGACGTGACGGGTTATTTCATGCTGATTTTTTGTATTACACATTGTATTCCTTAATGATATGTTAAACAAATCATCATCCCACCCATACCACTTTGCGCTATCATTTCTCATCCGATGTATTAGTTATGGGTTCGATGCTGATTTGTGCAACAATATAGTTATTATGTTGTGTAATTATCATTATCTTCTACTCTTGCTACTTGGTGTGATTTAATATAATCCTTATAATTCTGTATTACACTTTGTATTCCTTAATGACATGTCTACACCTGCAATAGTATGCCTACATTCTCCCATACCAGCATTACTCATTTGTATATTTCTGTATGTATGGCATCCAGTAATGACATCAAATGGGATCTTCTATATCAATTACTCCATTGTATTTCCCACGCTTGTTTTAGTTTAAATTGTGTTCTCATCTTCCAAACCTCAATTTTGTTTCTCTATGCTGGTATATTAGCATCCATTTGTTATTAAGTGGTGTTGGATGTTGTGAACCTATAACTGACGTTGCATTTTGTATTCCTTACATACTTTTATCATTCTGTATAAGGTCAATAACCCCTTTTCACCATCCTTATTTTTATTTTTTTGCTACGTACTCCCACTTCCATTGCAGTCATGCGATTTTTTTTTGGGACACCCGCCCTTCTTTCCATCGCTCCCCGTATTTCATATTTGTCTTTTGCTCCTTTTTTGTTTTTGTTTTTTCCTTTAAAGTATATCTTTGTAACTAAGTAATCTTATTAGTGTTTTATGTGCATATTGTCTGTCTATTTATGTTGTGCAACCACTGCAAAGTAACCAAAAATGTCTTTACAAATCATGATCGATCCCGAACTCCAAACTCCTCCTCATGGCTTTGTTCAAAATGCCTAGGTGATATTTTCCCTTTCAATCATTATCTTGATGATGACGACTTTCAAATGGCCATCCTTGATTTCTCATTTAGTTGCGACGCTAATCTTCTCAATCTCAACAACTTGTTGTTCAATCCTCTCCTCGTTGACTTTGATTCACAATCAAACATCGAGGATGCTTACTCTTCAAATGACACTATTGATTTTCCGACTACGAGTAGCTACTTTCTTGAGGATCAATTTAACAGGTCACTCCCGAATAATCACCAAGATCGTTTTTCAATTATTCATTTTAATGCTCGCAGCTTAAACCGCAACTTTGATCACATCTCCAATTATCTTGATCTCCTTACACACTCCTTCTCTGTGATTGGTATCACAGAATCGTGGCTGAACACCTCATCTGCCCTACCTCCTCTTGATGGCTACAACTGTATTCACAATCCTCGAAACTCGCGAGGAGGTGGAGTTGCAATATACATCTCTAACACCTTTTCAATCACTGAGCGCACTGATATTTCACTAGGCAACACAGCGGAGTCACTTTTCGTAGATCTAACAGACGGCAATAACACTAAAATTACCGTTGGCGTTGTTTATCGTCCACCAGACACTAACATCTCTAGTTTCAACTCTAATCTTAGCACTATACTTCCAAAACTAAACAGCATGAAAAACCCTTGTTTTGTTCTTGGTGACTTCAACATCAATCTCATCAATCAGACTCATTCACTTACTAATGACTTCCTAACAACTCTCATCCAAAACACCTTTTATCCTACCATTGATAAACCCACTCGTGTCACCCGCACTAGTGCCAGTCTAATCGATAACATATTCACCTCCCATCACCCTAACAATTCACTAAATGGTATTGTGATCACGGACATAAGTGATCACTATCCTGTTTTTCACATCACTGATATCACTAACAATCACAAAACCCGCAATACACAGACACGTCGTAATATCAACACGCAGAACAAAAACACTTTTAACACTAAACTCAAAGAACATGACTGGGATTGCATATACAATGAAACTGACACAGACAACGCTTACAACAGTTTCGCCTCCACATACTCCAAACTCTACAACGATTCATTTCCATACAAAACAACTCGTCACAAACACAAGAAACGCAACAAACCATGGATTTCACGCGCTATAGCCAAATCAATCAAAACTAAAAACAAACTTCTGAAGCAACTCAGAACAAAATACACAGACACTAAGCACGACAAATACAAACAATTTCGCAACAAACTCAACCACGTTATACGCATTTCAAAAAAGAAATACTATCACAACATTCTTGAGAAAAACAAGCAAAATTTCAAAAAGACGTGGAGCATTCTAAACAACATCATGGGCCGCAACACAAAGCGCAAAAATACTCTTCCAACTACATTTTACAACGCAAACACCTCATACTCAACACCCGCTGACATCTCTAACCAATTTAATTCTTTCTTCACAGGTATTGGTCCTTCTCTAGCTAACAAAATTCCTAGTAGCACAATTACACCTACCCACTGCCTCAAAAATCGCATCTCAAACTCTATCTTTCTTGCACCAGTGACACCAGAAGAAATTCTTGACCTTACAAAATTACTCAAAGATGGCAAGAGCGCTGGACCAGACGACATCGATCCCGGTATTGCCAAGCACACACTTCAAATCACTGCAAAACCTCTCTCACACATCTTTAATCTCTCTATCACTTCAGGCTTTGTTCCTACTAAACTCAAACAAGCAAAGGTCATTCCAATTCACAAAAGCAATGATCCTTCACAATTCACTAACTATCGCCCCATATCTGTGTTACCAGCATTCTCAAAGCTTCTCGAAAAAATAATGTATAATCGTGTCACATCCTTCATTAACAAGCACAACATTCTTACAAATTCACAGTATGGTTTTCGTACAAAACACACAACACATATGGCTCTCATTGATCTCTTAACCAAAATCAACGATGCACTGATCAAAAAGCACCACACCTTAGGTATTTTCTTGGACCTGTCCAAAGCTTTCGATACCATCAATCACAATATACTAATCTCTAAATTAGAACACTATGGTATACGAGGCAATGCTCTCGAATGGTTCAGACACTACCTCACAGATAGACATCAATTTGTTTACGTCCACTCCACAAAATCATCACTTCAGCAACTAACATGTGGGGTTCCACAAGGTTCCATCCTCGGCCCTCTACTCTTTCTACTCTACATTAACGACATTACGCACGTCAGCACCGCTCTTTCGTACATCATCTTCGCAGATGACACAAACTTACTTCTTTCACACCCAGATTACCATGAACTTCAAAACATCACTAACAACGAACTATCTAAACTATCTAACTGGTTCAAAGCTAATAAACTGTCCTTAAACATTAAAAAAACTAACTTCATGACTTTTTCACGCGGCAAACACAAACATCACAACATTAACATTCTCATCGATGACCAGCCTATTCTCCAAGTGGACACCACGAAATTTCTAGGTACCACAATTGACAGCAAGCTAAAGTGGACTGCTCATGTCAACAACGTTCGTGTCAAGGTTGCTCGACCAGTAGGCGTTTTAAATAAACTCAAGCACTTCCTTCCTATTAACACACTCAAAACACTCTACAACTCACTCATTTTGCCTCACCTGTCATACTGTAATATTGTCTGGGGAAATTCTGGCTCGTCTCGTCTTCATTCTCTTAAGATTCTCCAGAAAAGAGCAATTCGAAGCATTTCCTTGGCTAAATACAGAGCGCACACTAAACCACTTTTCAAGAAACACCTGTTCCTAACCCTTAACGACATTAACACTTTCCAAACATCACTTTTCATGTTTAAATACACAACAAATGCACTTCCACCGGTTTTCAATGATTACTTTTCACGCATCAGTAGTCTTCACAGCCACAACACCCGCCAAACTAACAACTTTCGCCTACCCATTGACCACACAACTCTTATCTCCAGACGGGCAATGCGTTATTTTGGACCCTCTACTTGGAATGCTACTCCATCCACCATACGTAATTCAACCTCCACAAACGTCTTCAAGCGCATGCTCAGAGATCATCTTATCTCAGCGTACTAGTCCGTTCACAACTTTTTGTTGAGTTGTTTTACATTACTTTTGTTCCTAGTTTATATTACTTTTCCTTTGATATTATTTCATTATTTCCAGCTACTTCTCTTTTTCGGTTTCACTTTGGTTTCGATCATTTAGGTTTCTTGAGCATCCAGTTTGTCCATATTTGTTTTGCTGTCTTGCGCAATGTATGTGTGTCTGCCTGTCTGTCTGTCTGCCTGTCTGTCTGTCTGTCTGTCTGTCTGTCTGTCTGTCTGTCTGTCTGTCTGTCTGTCTGTCTGTCTGTCTGTCTGTCTGTCTGTCTTTGTGTCTGTCATGTCTGTCTGTCTCTATGTCTTACTGTGTATGCACACCAACCAAGTTTTAAAAAATAGATTACTTTATACTTTCATATTGTTTATATAATATCCCTATTACTTATATTTTCTCCTTATTATATTGATTTATCTTTGTAACATAATTACTTATTTGTATTATCTCATCCATTACCATTTTTCCAAAGGGGTCGTTGACACGTGTAAGCTCTTCGTGAGTTTTTTTCAACGACGCCTTGCATATGCTATTGTTTTGTATATTTTTTGCTCTGACTCTGTATTGATATGTTGTATATGCGAAATAAATAAACCTGTAAACCTGTACTAGAGGCACTGGCATGTACACACACACGCAGAAAGACAGAGGATACTTACGCGTGTCAATGTACGCGTGTATAACAAAATAGAATGTATAGCTACCTTAATCCAACAAACTTAATGCTTGTAAAACAGAGAAAAGTAAAGTGTGCAGCCCTCAAATTAAGAAATGGAAAGGGCAATACAATTACAGGCAATTATGTACTTTTCAATGGAGTAAAAACAGCCAGAAGTTGAGGGCATCGAGGCAACTAGGTGGGGCACCGACGGCAATTGCCTTCGGTGCCTTCAGTTAATTTGAGGGCTGAAAGTGTGTATATGATTATGGAGTATATATAATTTTCTTTATTTCATTTTAATCTTTCAGAAATAACAACAACAGCAGGACCAACCCAACCATTGCCTACAACAACACCAGAACCTACTACAACACCAGAACCTACTACAACACCAGAACCTACTACAACACCAAAACTTTGTACAGGACCTCCAGAAAATACTGACGTGCCAGGAGCATGTGGATTTCTTGATTCCATTTGGACATTTTGGAAAAATGTTGTCCAATTTTGGAAATCTTTGAAATTACGTAATTATATAGAACAAAACATCATACTATAATCAAAACAAAGAATTCTCGATCAAATCGTATACGATTCCTCAGTGTCCCAGCGTCTGGGGCATACTGTGCGTGAGCGCGTTAATTGCGACGGCAAGGGCGCAGTAAAACCTGAAGGCGTGACGTTCTTGTAAACAAAAGGTAATTGACCAATCGCGGCCCTAATCAACAGGACCCCACGCTGCGTGATTGGACAATTATGTAAGTAGGCCTACGCCCCCTGAACGCATTGTGGCATGGTTGTCAAGGGCTCATCACACTGCGTTCAGAATTCGGATGGACGCTGGCGTGACTGGAATAAATGTTTTGATCGAGAATTCTTTGTTTTGATTATAGTCACAAAAATGAATAAAAACTGCCATCACTCAACATGCATTTTTTTAAATTCACAGCGATCGAAAGGCCCGGTGTCGATGACGTCATGGGTATCGGTGCTCAAATTTGCGCATGTGCATTGTATAACTATGACATCATCGACACTGGGACTTTCGATCGCCGCAAATTTTAAAACGTGCATGTTGAGAGATTGCGTTTTTTATTTGTTTTTTTGTCATAAGTGTGGTGTTTTGTTCCATTTAATTACAAAAGTTGGGCTTGATAGTTATTTGTCTAACATATAATGCACACTTTTATGCTTGCGGGACACCTCATTTAAAGATCAGTTCACAACAAATGTTTATATAATCAATCATTTCTCAAAGACCCTTTAATTGAACATAAAAACGGTGTCTCTTAACCCTAACCCCAAGGCATATTGGGAATAAAACTATCAGGGATGAAAAACAGATCAAATTAGCCGGAAAAGTCAAGCTGCACCGGCTCCGGGAATTAAGCCCAGGTTGCCAGCCTGGAGAGGAAAGTCCTGCCCCTATATTGACTAATCGCGCCACAGAGTTAGCATAGAAAATCTTAAGAATTTCTCCGGCATATGATAGCCCATCTGATCACGTGCTACCAGCACCTAGTAGTGTAATAGTTTGTAGTGCTGAGGAAGGTTACGGTTTAAAGATGTAAAATAGAAGCCACAAAATAAAGGATTTTTGTTGTTGACAAAATTGTTATTCATGTCTTTTGTATCGGTTAATTAATAATAATAATAATAAATGAGAATTCTTATCCATTAACTATTTTGGCCCCTGTCAGCTCTGCAAAAGGAAACATGGTATACTTGAAAATAACCAGTTTTAAAATAACACTTGAGCACTATCTGCCTATTTAACAATATTTATGAATGGTTAATTTCAAGATAATACTCATTTGAATAACCAATTGAAATACTGGTCCTGAAATAGTTCACTACAACTACAATCTATACCAAGGACACAATCCGTCAATTGGTGCACTAAATGATGGATTCAATTTTCTGACCAATCAGCAGGTTGTTCTCAAGGTTTAAAACATGGGTGTTTCCATAACCTGACCCACTTTTTTCTGACCTACTTTTTCTGACACACATATTTACCTGTTACAACGAGGAGATGGTTCTTTGTAAATATTATGATTATACGCAAGAAATAGCTATCTCAATTATTGCACTTTTATATGTTTTTAGTGTATGGAAAAAAACAATTATTTTCTGGCTCGTTCATACCCGAGTCCGCGCAATTACCGCTATCACTTATTATCTTGAATTAGGCTTGGGCGTTGCGCGATATATAACAACAAAAGACAGCATAGACGCTGCGTTGTCTCCATTCATATATCCTCTGTGAGTTTCTGCTATTCGTATCTAAAAATTATTTCAATGTGAAAGAATGTTTTTCAAACTGATTTTGAAGAAAAAAAGCCGGAAAATCATTTTAAAATAGAATGGATTTCGAAATATTAACTATTTTTTTGCCGAAGGCGTTCTAAAGGAATTGCCACCCAATATTAGCGCCTACTTGCTGCTGCTATGCACGGTTTGCACGGTTTACATACACTGTGTACATAGCAAACACTGCACTAGTATCGCATTTGTAGGTGTGTGAGAGAGAGAGAATAGCTAGCAGCATGTCCGATAAATGAATGACTTCATTATATTAAATAAGTACATGTACTGTGTGTTGACTCAGTTGCCCTGTGGTGGACTTAAAGGGGTGGTGGTTGTAACATAATGAAAACTAGCATTTGCCCATCCCTATTCACAAGGCTCGCTACACATCTTTTCGCGCGGTAAACATCTTTTCGCGCGGTAATATATTGCTGTCAACGGATTTATTAATTCGTATTTATGTGATCGAGGCTGAACATCTTTCATCCTCAATTTCATCGTACTCGCGGTATGAAGTTCCTCGATTTTGGTCATACTCACAGGTGGTAACCTTTTGTATTGCTGTATAAACCTCTGATAGAATATAAACACTTGTATAATGAGGAAAAAAGCATGTCAGTATGTCAGGTATGTCAGGAAAAGTGAGTCAGGTTATGGAAACACCCTTAAAACATCCTCTTTTACTTTTAGGATTTGAGATGGAATTTTGCTTCTTCAACACTCGATTGGGCGTTAAAACACTGGGGGATGCGGATGCTGTGTACAAGGCAGCATACAACGATAAGACTACATCAGCGTATCAAGAATTGAATGAGAAATTCCGTAATTCGGTAAGTCTATCAAGAATTCAATCTGTCATATTACATATGAGGGAACAATACTCTACTAGTTCGTCTTGATTATTGGCAGCGTTCGACACCATAGACAATGCTGTGTTGTTTCCCATGCGTTCAGCATAGAATACCTACAGTCAGTTGTCCGGTCACTCAGAAGCACTTTATTTTCTCGTCCACAGAAACCCAAAAAATCAAGTGACCTTTTGCAATACGATTGTGTGGTTAATATTTGTACAATCTTTTCAAAAATGGAAAATATTGGTTGAGGAAAGTCTTATTCCCATGAAAATCAATCTTGATTTTGAAGGAAAATATGATTTTGAGGCATAAATCTGGTCATAAATCACACATTGAAAAAATGATTTTACTAGAATTCTAGATATTGGACCGTAATTTTAAACCTAAAAGATCGAAGCCATACCTACAAAAAATGTAGTGAACGTGAAATCATTTGATGCGGAAGAAAGAAATTGTCAACTAAAAATGCAAACTTGTATTTATTCAGCTATCTTTTTTCCTGTTCGCCATATAATTCTTCCATGCACTGTGTGCCGCGTGCCTAGAGTGGACAACCTAAAAAATCAGGTTCACAAAGGTGGGAAATGTGTTGTCAAAGTTCAGCAGGGGTTAGATTTCATTAAAAAAAATTGGCAAAACACTGTTGCCTTTATCAACACATGATAGGTAGTGAGTGATTAGCTACTGCTATCGACGCTAGTTGGTTGCTTAGCGACGACTCTGGAGTTTCTAGATGTTTTTTCTCCAGATAGCAATAGTTCATCAAAAACATGTGAGAGATGATACTGTCCCTCGTCACGATTCATGGTGGTGGGCCCCTTCTTTATTATTTCAACTGCCTCAAGTATCAAGTATAGCATTTGCTCGGGTATGGAAGTCGACGATTTGGTATAGATCATTACCATTCGTCAATTGCGAAATGTTCATACGGTTGAAGTCACCTGTAATTAGAATGCCAATTTTAGGGTATTTGGAGCGGAGATAGTCGATGCTGAGGGGCGATATTGAGGGCGATCACCCCCCCCCCCCCCCCCCCCTTTGCTCCACCCTCTGGCTATACCACTGACCTGATTATTTATTCAGAAATTTTGATTTAAAATAATCCATATTTGTTCAAAATATTCCAAAAAAATGTGTAATTTTCTTTTGAAAAAGAACCATTTTTTTATATAAATTGTCACCTTATCAATGATTTGCCTAAAAATTTCAGATGTCTGAGGCTGTAGAGGGTTCGGTGTCTGATTTCGAGGTATATAAAGTAGAGCCTGTTAGGATTATCATCCATTTTCATTTCATTATCGGGTCATCAAAAGTAATAACACCAGACCAGATGAAGAATTGGACAATAGATTATTTTGAAAGAAACCAAGAAGTGGCGTCTATCATCAGCGAAGAGGTGGTCGTTGAGGAAGGTAAGGAGTAGATTTGTCACAAGGAATTTCAAATTAAGGCATAATGTCATAACTGAGATGATTTTTTTATCACGATATATCCTGTGTATTCATGACTAATCCTTTTCACAAAATAATCTAGTTATCAACGGTTTGTTTTTCAATTGTTCATGTGTCCAAATTCCTTGTGGTTTGTGGTTGATTATTTTGGGATAATATCCATTTTTCTTGGGTTAACTAGTAGTTTTTTCCTAGTTTTTAACCAGATTTTACCCTTAATTTTGAAGATAAAAACCATCATCTCAGTTGTGACATTGTGCCTAAAAAGTCTCAAGTTCTAAAAATAGAATGTCATTTTGGGCCGCACAGCGTTCATTTCAATTATAAACATAACTGGAGATGGAGATATACCAAAAGGTCTGTGGTCTGTCTGACATACTCATGCGCTAAAGAACGCAATTAATTCGAAGCAAGAAGTTGGTAAACAGCTCGATGGATTCGCCGATTTTATAAAGGGGGAAAGTTGTTGTACGTTTAGAGAATAAAACATAGTTCTTAGCTGTTTTGCTATAGACATGGTCTTATAGTGTATATAGGCTGTACCATATTTGGAGTCGTGTATGGTCGCCGCAGGCGGCAATAATACACGACGACACAAATATGGTACAGCCTATACATTATAAGACCATCGTCTAT
This sequence comes from Ophiura sarsii, assembly GCA_035610835.1. Classification (NCBI taxonomy): domain Eukaryota; kingdom Metazoa; phylum Echinodermata; class Ophiuroidea; order Amphilepidida; family Ophiuridae; genus Ophiura; species Ophiura sarsii. The sequence goes on along the minus strand of CM069456.1, from coordinate 5,630,643 downwards.
AGCAAAACAGCTAAGAACTATGTTTTATTCTCATTCTAATATTTAGTTTATTAGTTATTTTGATCTTTTATCATAAAATAACGCAGTTTGTTAGATTTATTTTAAACAAACAACAACAAATTTCCCCCTTTATAAAATCGGCGAATCCAGCGAGCTGTTTTCCAACATCCTGCTTCAAATTAATCGCGTTATTTAGCACACACGCACCTGTCATCGCTGCGTTATACCCACAACGCATACGGCGACGACTTTGTGTAGGGGACGCTAACGCGATGACGCGTTGATCATACGCGCTGAAGGTATTATTTTTCGAATGAATTAAACCCCGCCCCAAACTATACAACATTGTCTCATAATGCATGGGCGAGTCGGCTGAAAATCAGCCAAAAACCAATCAAATTGCCTGCTGACATCTCAAACCACACCCACTATATAATAATGTTGTTTGATTATTATGTTTGTTGTTAAAATAAATCTAACAAACTGATTAAAGACCAAAATAACCAATAAACTAAATATGAATGAGAGTGAATCAAACATAGTTCTTAGCTGTTTTGCTATATACGACTCCATGGTACAGCCTTTACATTATAAGACCATCGTATACAGTATATAGTATTAGAACTATATTTTATTCTCTAAATACAAATCTGATGTTGGTTTGTATACAGGGTGAGTCAAAATATTCAGGTCCCGTTTTTAGAAAATCACGACAAATACTTTTGTTAAAAATTAACCAATGTCTTCATTGCATATATGAGTACACTAGCTACCTCTTTATACTTGATGAAAGTGTTCCAAATATACCCCATTGTCCATTGTAGGCATTGTGAATACCAACACGCCATTGATTGACATTTCAAAATGCGTGAGTTAAACTTTTGCATTCATAGAGGTACCTTGGAAAAGTGCACATATCTCCCGTTTGAAATGACCAATTTGAATTAAATGAAATTCAAGTTATAGCTGACAATGCGTTCGTAATGTGCATATTCATAAATTATATTATTTTTATGCATATTAGCTGGTTTAAAATATCGGTTAGGCCCGCTGATACTAGGAGAGCCTTGCTTTTATTTTGAAATAGGATTGCGTACAAGTAGCGTATAGTCAGTGTCATAATGCTATGGTCAACTCCATTCTATGCGTGCGAACTTGTGTGCATTCGTATGTGCGTAAACCCAGAGGTGCGTACCGGGCACATTCAAAAAATGACCGCGCGTCAATCGTGATATCGTCACGCACGTTAGTTAGCACATTTCAGGCATCTGGACGCAGCTCCGCGAACAACGACGAAACATGCTCGTGTGAAATAGCTTGAATTTAGTAATATGTCATTATACCATTATGACAGTGATTATAGACAGTGAAGCTAGCAGTTAGCATTTGCACAAACGCGACACGCAACGCGTTACAACGGTATGATTACGCGGCAGTACGCGCAACGCACAATGTTGTTCAATTCTAGTGGCATTTATGAGCCAAATCTGAGGTTATTTGCTGTTTTTGGAGCAAATTGTTAACCAATTTCACTGGAATAAACTTTAACACACCGTTATTTCCTCGATATTGCATGCAAATTATGCGCCACTTTGATCAAAACTAACGGAGACATAAGGATAACAAACACACACAACCCCACACAGATTTATAGTAAGATGCTCGCAGCAGCAATGAACATGATGAGTTCAGCACTCCAGTGGCGTACCCAGCTTTTGGAAACTGGGGGTGGGGTGATAGTTATGAAAGTCATGATGTACCGACAAAAAAATCGCAAAAATTTTCTTCTTCTCGTCAGTAGCTGAAATATTGAAAAGTGGGGGTAGCGATGACATTGTCAACAATAGCTGAAAAAATCGCCTGGTAGAAATCGCAAATCTACCCAGTCAGAAGTCAAGGCATGAAAATACCGTCTATTTTGTTCGCCCCGGCCGCCAGTGAAGTGAGATTTCAAAAAACAAACAAATAGAAATCGGATCATTTACAACTCGCGATTGTGAAGGATTGCCTCCATCAATTTTTGATCATCTTAGGCTCATTTTGAAGGGGAAGTCCTATTGATGTAAGATGTCATTTCCGATTTAATAAAAAACACGATTTTTGTTACTATCTTTGAGTCGATAAAGATGCATTTTCAATGCGATCGTAAACATCGTATTTCTGATGATTTTTAGACGTCATAGCAAAAACTTTATGCACAAGAAATGTTCCTAACGTATTAAACTTGATCAAAAATATGTTTATTTGTAATACATTTTGGACAGGGGTCAGGGCCACGACTTTTATTCACCTACGGTAAAAATATATGCCATTTTCCAACACACAGAGACTAACTCGTTTTTTCTAAGGGGAGGAGGGGAGAATCTATTAGAATACTAGTCCATATTCGTAACCGCTCGGCCATAACTACTTACTGACGTGTCTATGTGTTCTCTATAATAATGAACTAGTGGTGAACTATTGAGTATTCGACGAAATTTTAGCCAAATTGAACCCAGTTTCTAAATTGTATTTTAAATGTGAAAACGGTGTCGCTGCAAGCTAGGTTTGGATTCAATGTAAAGAGCAATAAATTGATGATCGTGGAAGGTTATTAATTTAAAGCTTTTAATGAGACAGGGGTCAGGGCCACGGGAAATATCCCCTAGTCACATGACGTTGAACCACATTTAAATGCCTTAATGTTGTCATTGTATAAGGCTGACATTTTGGCATATTGAATTGCACGATATCGACAGGCTTTTCAAGGGAAAAAATTCTCTTCGTATACAATAGACTCACTCAACGTTGGCATCTGACTGTACCGACGGAAGCTCAAGTTTACCGACGGGGATATTTCAGGGGGGCACCGGCCCCTGGACCCCTGGGTTCGCCACTGAGCACGGTATCAAATCCACGCCAAAATACAGTCGCTCACACCAGGCCGTGAAAGCCGTGAACCGCGTAACGTATTTTTAAAGATACAACTCTCTTTTTTTTAAGTTTGGAGCAAATCAGCAAATGAAGAGGTATTTTGCAAAAGGGCTATGGTGCATTTTTTCAAAAAATGAGTTTGATATAGAAATGTATAGGGAAAAATCATATGTTTCAAGGAAACAAAGTCATTTTTTTCAAAAAGACCTACATCTCATTGAAAACAGCCATTGAAATTGTTGTTTTGTTGCAAAAGGGCCTGTATCCAGAATTAAATCGGGATACAGGCCCTTTTGCAACAAAACAACAACTTCAATGGCTGTTTACAATGAGATGTAGGTATTTTTGAAAAAAATGACTTTATTTCCTTGAAACATATGATTGTGACCTATACATTTCAATATCAAACTTATTTATTTTAAATGATTAAAATAAATGATTTTTTGTGTGTGGTATTTTTTCTTTATGTACAAACAGATGGAGTTTTGTTGCAAAAGGGCCTACATCCGAATTTTCAAAAAATGTTAACATGATTTAAACAAAAATTAAAACTAGCACATTTAAAATTTATTTCAATTTCAATTAGTATGTAGTGTACCTCTTTCATAATCCATTCAGTTTTTCAATTGCTCATCTTGAATATTTAGAAACAGTTTTTGGACTTTTTCTCAATAAGCGCCAAAGTGGATGTAGGCCCTTTTGCAAAATACCTCTTCAAATACAAATATCGGTCGTATAGGAAATAAGAAAATCGATTCAAGGACATATTAGCCGATTGGCTTCTTATTTACATAACAATTGGCCTTTGCAAATCATCCATAGTTCAATCGAACGGAATAGTCAACACAATATATTTATAGGATATTCTTTATCGCAGTGAAATTGCAAAAGAAGAAAAAAGTGTCATTCAACATTCAATAAATATTGCGAACGATATGCAATCCTGTCAATTTCTAAAAATAAAGTGTAAATAACAAACAGAAAAGAGTATAACAATCCTAGGATTCGAACCACTGACCTCATGATTATGAAGCCGGCGCTTTGCCGACTGAGCTAATGAAGACTACACATAGATATTTGGAAAATAAAATACATAAAGTTCAAAATACGAATATCACATGAATCGGGGCAAAAATGCGGGCTTAAATGCTTTATATTTCGATTGGTGTGCGTTTTTAACATAGGATTATCGCCCAAAAGTTGATTATATGCTGAAGGAGATTGTAATTCTGATTTCATTATAATGCATAACACTACTTTTCGAAACGATTTTAGACACCTTAGTATTTCGTTCGTACATAAAATGTTGGCCATTACGTTTTGTCGATTGAAATTCGGCGCGGCAAATCTATTGCACCATGGGTATTATTACATGGAAACACGGAGACTCAGATACGTAGGGAGTCATGTGATTTTTGTCCAGGACAAACACTTGAGATGTACACGCCCCTTTAAGTAATTTGGATTAAAATATTGTAACCTATAATACTAATTGTTGTTGTTGAAGCATTCAGATTGTTGTTACAGCCGCTGTAACCGGTCAATGGGTATTTAGTATTGAATAAATGAATGACATCGGTATAAAAGGAACATTGGGCCCAAAGTGTTCAAAACTTTACAAATATCGCTGGATTAACATGGATTTGGATACAACATTACAGCACAGGCCCTTAATGTGTTTAGTGCCAGTGGTCAAGTGCAATTTCTGCCATTTGTTAGTTAGGGCGTGACAATATTACAGCAAAAACGGTAACAATTACAGCATAGGAGATACTGTTTTCCCGGACAAATTTATCTTTCTTAGCTGAATTTGGTTTAATTCATTGCTCGGCATAGTATACATGTACAACTGCCTTCAGTCCCTGTAACACAGCAGTTATAATACATTGGTCATACTGGCTGACCATCACAGCAGGGGACAGGCCGGGGGACAGGGGTATTTCTGGTCTGGTAAAAGTGCGCCTAGTAATTAAGACATCTCAATGGGTATTTAGTTACATCATAACAGATCGTAAAAGTTCTGGCCTAATATGCCACCCAATTCACGCAGCAGTAACCAGTATACATACTGATACATGTTGGAGCGCAGTAACCAGCAATAACTGCCTCAGTATAATTATATCGGTATATATCCTGTGTAACATATAAGCTTTATTCCGTCTAGCGCCATCAACGGAATTAAGCATAATAACGCTAACAAAACAGTTTAAGAATCTAGGCTATCCAATATTTAGTGCTTAAGCTAGTTGTCATCCATTGTTTTATCTCCCAGACCACCACCTGAGTGTTTTGACGTAAACTTATTCATGAATATAATTTCAGAGGTGTCAAAATTGTGTTTCTATGCCGAGCAGTAACCCATTAGACTGGTTACTGTTATACTAGTATACACAGGATACATTCTGAGTCAGTTATTACTGGTTACCGACCTCTAACATTTATCAGTTTGTACTGCTGAGTAAATTGGGTACACCTGCAGGTCCCACACCACCAAATCAGTTCCCTATTGCTTTGTGTGGTTAAGAGGTTAAGTTCGTGTTAATTCTTTTTTCACCTTTAGAGCAAACTGGTTCATTCAAATCATTGTTTTTATTGAAGATCAAGATGTCGTCTGCTTCTGCTCTAGTCATTTAATTATTCATTTTAGCACATACATTAGGAGATCCCAATGCTTTCAGAATGTATAAACATGATTAAATTTCGTAGCTTAAAAGTGAAACGAGAACTCTATCAAAATATGTTGAAGGGTTTTTGTGACACCCTGTATGTTACCAGTGTCCTATTGCATAAAACATAACATTCATCTTAGGAAGACGTATTCTTCTTAATTCTCAACTCTTTTATTAGGATTGTTAAAGAATTTGTGAGTTGATCTTCATGATAAGACCATAGGTCAAACTTCAGAACTTCTTTAAACAATTCTTAATCTGGCTTAAGAATTGTGAAAAATAAGTCTTCCTGAGTTTCCTTCAGATTAATCTGAATTTGTATGCACTGTGGCCCTGTGATATGTCAACATAAATACGTCATTCTTAAATTGTTAAACCTTTATAATATTTGATCTAACATTATTGATACATTCACTGTTTATTTTAAATCGGCAAGTAATGGTTTACGTTCCTACATATTCTTCTGTAAACACAAAGTACACAATAGCTACAATCAGTCCATTACAGTAAAACATTACATCACATTATTGAACATTTTTAATCATATTCCTAGTGCATATGCTTTAATTTGAATTCAAAAGTGGGTAATATCCTAATCATATAACTTCAACCGATTTTGTTATAGCACAATGTACAATTCCAACGGCACCAACAAACGGAATGTTCTCACCTAATACGGCCATGATCGCTGTTGGAACAACGGTGACGGTGAGCTGCACGGCGGGTTATGCAGTAATTGGTGACGAAACAGGAACATGCACTGATCCAGGAGATGGTACTGGGGCTGTATTTATGCCTGACATATCGACCACTATGTGTGGTAAGTGTTTTGTTTTACTAAGATGTGTTTAATTGGCTATATATGTGTGTGTGCTATTGATGATAACTGTTAAATAAACATTGATTTATTCTAATGAAATTTGTGCTAATATTGGCGCTTGATGTATAATGCTGATTCTTGTCAATTTTCAGTGCCCATTATGTTTATAGTACTGAAATAGCATAGTAGAAATGACCCACATGTTTAATGTTTTCCGTGAGAAAGGGGTAAGGCGTACAGTTTAAGTATCATAAGGTTTTTTTATTGACACATGTCACGGTTCAGAGATTTTTAATGGTTGCAGGTATTTAATATTGCATGCCCCTCGTACACTAGGGTGTTCGTGTTAGGTTAAATGTTTGGTAAATCGTTGAGAATTCCACATTTGATGTCCAGGGTCATTTAGTGAGAATCACACATTTTGTCTTTTTCCGTTAAATGGGTGGGTATAGGCACTTCCATGCTGTTGTTACCAAATCACTAACTTCGAGTAATAAGTTCGAGTAATATGTAATTAGGGGCATTACCCTTTTACAAGTAGAGGAAAGCTCGAGGAAAGAGCGGGAAAATCAACCTGGTGTGGGGTCGGGTTGTCTGTCTGTCGGGGTGTTATGCGGATTGGGTGTCGGGTTGTCTGTCTGTTGGGGCGTCATGCGGGGTGCGTGTCGGGTTGTTTGTCTGTTGGGGTGTCATGCGGGATGGGTGTCGGGTTGTCTGTCTGTCGGGGTGTCATGCGGGGTGGGTGTCGGGTGTCTGTCTGTCGGGGCGTCATGCGGGGTGGGTGTCGGGTTGTCTGTCTGTCGGGGTGTCATGCGGGGTGGGTGTCTGTCTGTCGGGTGTCATGCGGGGTGAGTGTCGGGTTGTCTGTCTGTTGGGGCGTCATGCGGGGTGGGTATCGGGTTGTCTGTGTGTCGGGGCGTCATGCGGGTGGGTGTCGGGTTGTCTGTCTGTCGAGGTGTCATGCGGGGTGGGTGTCCGGTGTCTGTCTGTCGGGGACTCGGGGTGTCATGCAGAGAGGGTGTCGGGTTGTATTTCGACGTGTACCGGATAAAAAAGCGATGTGTGTAGGTAATATATAAAATGAAGAAACTTCGTCGTTAAACTGTAAATAGTATACACTTAATTTCTTTTTCAAAAAGATTTATGTTATATTTATTTCATACAGGTCAGACATTAACAGGGACAGTAACCATTACAAACATGGTGTACACTCCAGCATTGGGCAATTCTTCATCATCAGCATTTGTGGCTTTGGCTGCCAATTTTAGTAATCAGGTATGTTAGTGAAGTTTGAAAATGTACATTAACATCAGCTGCTTATATCAGTCCTGTATAGTGCCGTCAGAGGTTTTTATTGTCAAAAGTCTTGGATAGACCTGTAGGCCGATAGATAGCTACCATTTCATTTTACAGGTGAACTACAGTTTTCCTGTTTCGTCGCCAGACAACTTTAATAATTGGTGACTCTGAAGAGCTGATCAAATTGAATACCTCTTATCCCCTAGAAAGCGGTACGTCACACGATAGATCATTAATCGTACTATTGTGCAGTAAGACTATTTGGACGAAGGCATTTTTCTTTCCTCCATCTCTTTTACCTTTTCCGCCTCCCCCTTCCTCCCCGATAAAATTCACGCCAATATCGCCCACGTGACCTAGCTATACGCCATTGGCCCTATAGATATGAAGCACTTGATATAATGCCCATTGGTCAAGGACACACGGTAGTGGTTCTCTTTAACACCAGGAGCGTAACTAGAGGGTGCAGGGGGCAAGGGGCAGGGGGAATTGCGGTACCTCCTGCCACTAAGGCGTGCCCCCCTGGTGTCTCCCATGAAATGACAAACTCTATATATGTATATACAAAATATAGTCGATTATGCCCCCCCCCCCCCCCCCGATCCTCGATACTGCAGTAGTAACAGCCGATCACTCAACTTCCTTTTACAGATGATATCCGCTTTAAACGGAACGTCCACCCCAGCAAGCAGCTGTACAGTTACATCGTTCAATAATGGGAGTATCATAGTCGCCTTCCTGTTAACATTAGATAGCAGCTCAGCTACTGCTTCTACCTCTGCTATCGTAAACACACTTGTAGTATGGTTGACAACCAATTCAAATTTTGGAATAGATAACACATCTTTCATACTCACAGGTAAGTGTTTAGTAAATACTAATAATGTATAAAGGGAAGATGAAAGCTTTGAAAAAGTTCAATCAAAATAAAACTCATTCTTACACGGGGCACTGACCATGCTGACATTGGAACGGGATAGGTATAATGTACCGCCCTGAAGACCCCCTTTTTCACCCTCTTCTGCTAGCTCTTAAGACCCCCTTTTGATACTGCATTAGCTCAAGGGGGATGTGCACCTTCGCATAGCCTCCGTAAAACTGCCGTAACTTCTTCATTATTCATTTAATCTTAATAAAAGTATACATTTTTTTGCAGGAAAGGGTTCAATGAATCCAACTATGATCATGAAATTGACCATTTTGGAGAAAATTATAAAAAACATGTTTTTTGACCCATTTTAGGTTTGGAAAAGATAACTCAAAATATATTTTGTTAAATTTTGTCATACTAGTTTTATTATATTCCTCATGCAATTCCCTAGGAATCGTTTTTTTTTTTTAATTTTTACTTTATTATTTTTTGAATTACAGACCAATAAGTGCCAAAAAACCTGTTTTTTTACCTCCAAAATCGTGAAAATCACGTTTTTTGGTAAAAAATCATATTTTTTGGCACTTTTTGTTCGATAATTCAAAAAATAATAAAGTAAAAATTTTAAAAAAAAAAAGATTCCTAGGGAATTGCATGAGGAATATAATTAAACTAGTATGATAAAATTTAACAAAATATATTTTGAGTTATCTTTTCCAAACCTAAAATGGGTCAAAAAACGTGTTTTTGATAATTTTCTCCCAAAATGGTCAATTTCATGATCATGGTTGGATTCATTGAACCCTTTTCTGCAAGAAAATGTATACTTTTATATAGATTTAATGAATAATAAAGAAGTTAAGGCAGTTTTACGGAGGCTGTACCTGAAGGTGCACAGCCCCCTTAAGACCCGGCCCCATATTGAAAAGGGGTATAGGTATGTGCCGCCCTGAAGACCCCCTTTTTTCACCCTCTTCTGCTAGCTCTTATTAAGACCCCTTTTTGAGCCTGCATCAGCTCTTAAGACCCGGCTTCATTTTATTGAAAATTCAAAAATTCATTCCAAAGACTCAGCACACCCCTGCCAAAAAAAGGTTGAGCGTCCCCCGGGGTGCAATGCGAAGTATCATCTAATGTGATGAACGTTTGTTCGCGTTACTAAGCGAATGACTGCGTAGCAACATGCTTGGCAAACAGAGGATTTAATATCTGTTGTATTTTACTCTTTTGTTATGATGCGGTCAAAACCAGAGAGGGGTTTTTGGACAACGTAAACGAAAAAGTATCCTAGAAAATAAACACAAGCTTTTCAACTGTTTTTTAAACGGGTTACGAAGATCCAATAAGGTTATTTAGCATTTTATCTTATATGTTATATTATACAAACGGAGACGACATCTTTGGTCTGTTATTTTTACGCAGAAATCACCACACCGGCACCACCAACCATGCCAACCACCCTGGTAACCACCCGTCAATCTAGCAACGGTAACGGAGGAGGACTTGCAACTGCACATATTATCGGCATCGTGATTGGATGCGTGGCTCTCATTCTTCTAGTTGTTCTTATCATCGTCTTCATCATATGGAAATTGAAACCTGGGTCAAAGGTCGGGTCAGCTCATGGCAGATCCGACCCCTCGGGTCACTCTGAAGGGGAAGAGCTTGTCAATGTTGAATAATAATATTAGACGTATAGCCTTAAAGGCAGTATGTGATCTTTTCCAATAGAGTGAAAATAAACTATCCTGCTAGCAGGACAGTTTATTTTCACTCAATTCCGTTCTAAAACCCCGGTCTAAAACCATGATTTTTAAGTAATTATGAATCGTATCGCTCTGTAACTCGGAAATTGTATGATTTATGATCAGAAATGTAAATCTACAAGAAAATCTACTTTCTAAAAAAAAAATCCATGAATAGAGGGCGCCCCCTGGAAAAGATCATATAATATGCCTTTAAGTGGGTGTGACCAAAGGTAAACTTCCAGGTATGTCCCTCGTACATTTTAAGTGTGAACCTTTTGTCACCCATCAATTTCACAAATTACGGGGGGAAAAAGCGGAAGTGGTCACGAAGATGATGTCACTTATGATGTCATCTATTTGTAAATGGGACGCCCCCTGTTGTTTCACTGCAGTTATGATAGTACAGGGCGTGTCAACAAGTGTTCCATGTGAATGAATCATGGGGGGTTTTTTGGCACAAAATATGTAACTTTGATGTAATAGTAATAATCATGTTCAGCAATCCTCAGTGCCAGAACATTTGTTTCTATCCATTTTTGAGATTTCGGTATGAAATTATGACAAATCTACTTAGGCATGTAAAGTTCAGCTTTGGCCACTTTTGACGTGCAGAGAACTCTTTTGTGAGAATCGTCATTCCGTGTGTAATTGATCATAATCAATAAAATCAATAATAATCTATCTTCGATTTGAGCAGAAAGCATATTTTCAACAATATTATCAATGAGCATCCACAGAATACTTGAATATTAGATGCATTTATATGTATCCTAAAATCATCATTGAAATCTCAAAACCAGTTTGTCAATTGAAATCGAATTCCTGATGAAAGGTGGCCAAAGTGCCGGGGATTTGCACTTGTTACTGAATTGATCATATCTCTATGGGATCAAGTGCATTTGGCTTAAAACTAATTTATTTTTGTCTCTCATGTGACACCTCTTTTTGACACACCCTGTACAGTAAACTTAGGCCTATGATAGATAAAATTGAACAATGTTGATGTCAGCCTTTTGAGAAATGTTTCTAGATAGCTGTATTTCCGAAATGTTGTGCATCTACCAGACGTCAAAGTTCAAATAACGGGTTAACATTACAATATGCTTCCCTCTCAAGGTATTAAAAAGCAACAAAAAGCACCCTGTTTCAGTCGGTCGTTCCTCATTTTGTTGTTATTTTTTTGATAAAAAAAACCAAAATCCAAACATTTCACAAATTTTCAACCCTTTCCCCCCCCCCCCCAAAGAAAAATGCTTCAAAAGTATTAGAACATAATATTTGAAAGTTTCTAAACAATTTTTGTAAAAACAAAATTAAAAAATTAAAAATCGGCAAAAAAAGGGTCGATCGTGGTCATAGACCAGGTTTTTTTTCGTCGCTTTACCTAATGTTTGTATATACGTTACATAGCTACAATATCGGAATGTTTATTCGTTAACAGACCGTTTGTACCTTCATTAACTTTAATTTATGAAGATTTGCTGTGTTTGTTTTCTATATTATAATTGTTATATTTAATTCAGTCTTTCCGAAAAGACTTAGTATACGTTTTGAAATCTTGAATCATGCCCGTCATCAATTTACTACCACACTATAACACAAGCAAAGCGATCTGTATTTTGAGAAGAGTGATTCAATGTTACAATTGTTCGTAAGCCAATTGAAAATAATATTTATGATGACTTCATACGTTCATGAGAAGGACAGCATCATTATTAATAAAGATCAACCATGAAAGAGGACCTCGGGTTTTATGACATATGATAGCATATATCTGAATTCTTTCATTTTTTGAAAGTTCCTTTAAACATGCGCTTGAGTAGAACTAAAGAAAACACTCAAAAGTTTACATGAAATCTATCCTTATTGTATTTTATATGTTTATAGATAATATTGTTACTATCAGAAATAAACAACTCACGAGGTAAAAAATAAGTTTTTTTACCTTGTTGCAATTATAGCATTTTACTAAAGAACTTTGCATAGCGCATTTTATGTTGATGTGCGATTTTACAGTATTGTATGGATACAACTCTAGCATTATATCTCGTTTTAGAAGCATTTTGAATTCAAGTGTGTTTTGGTTTTTGAAATAAATTAAGATTTGGTTTACTTGAAATATGAATATGATTATGACATTTTGAAAAAAGGTATAGTGCCTTTCGGGACACTCTTTGGTTGTATATGTGTATAATAATAAGGATATATTATATTATAATTGTATATTTACAATATATTCACTTTCAAATTCTATTACAATTGTATATATATAACTGCATTTACTCCTCTGTATACTAATGTATCTAATAAAGGCGTGAGCTAATTGTGAGATAATGTCAAAAATGCATCTAACATATCTTTGAATAAGTTCATCAGGATTGTATAGATATAAATTAAATGAATATTTTGTTGAACAAATCCAATAATTGTACTCTCAATTAGACGGTTTCGTCAACCAGTTCGGTTGACTTCTTCAGTAATGGTTTGATCCACTTCTGTTTCCCGCGAGAATTGATATTCTCGTTCCCAGGATGCAAAGGTTTGTTGTTTTCGCCGCATCACGTTTGTCTTTGGGCTGGACCAGTAAGCTTTTGAGAGTGTTGTCCGGCTTCATGGCAGTTTGGATGTTGTATTTTTTGAAAGATTGAAATCTTTCCGACACTCCCTGGATATATGGTATTACCACTATTCCGTTGCTCACCTCGCTCCTGTCCTTTTTCTTGGGCTGTTTCTTTTGTTTTTGCTCCATCTGTGTTTTCACTCTTTGAAAAGCCCATGTAGGATAACCACACAGTCCTAGCGCTTTCTTTATTCTCTGTTCTTCTGCTAATCGGTCAGGTTCTTCAGTGACTATGTTTTGCATTCTATCGAACAGGGTCCGGATCACGCCAAGTTTCTGGTGTAGCGGGTGTTGCGATGTGAAGTTAAGGTATTGATCCGTGTGCGTCTTTTTCCGGTAAATCAACAACTTTATTCTCTGAGTCACATGTTCGATCCACTCATCATACCTTAGCATCATGGGAACGAGAATATCAATTCTCGCGGGAAACAGAAGTTGATCAAACCATTACTGAAGAAGTCAACCGAACTGGTTGACGAAACCGTCTAAATGTGAGTACAATTATTGGATTTGTTCAACAAAACATCTAAGGGGCCATATCCAAACTCTCAAGTGATTATTAATTAGCTGTTGTGTCTCATAAGCTCTCAAACATGTATGCATCACTGAGTACAATATTTAATATTTTGTTCGGTTTTAAAAATGCAGTGACTTTACCGAAATTATCACAACTGGATAACGGTACCATAGAAAGTTGTGATTCTTTTTTCTGATGACAGTAAATAAACATAGCTATTGATACAAGCATTGGTTGCTTCATATTCTGGTCAGAAATATTTAAAATATTTATTTTACTTTGGGTACATTTTTTTTTAAATATATTTTACTTTGGGTACATTTGTTTTTACTCGCCCAGTAGCTCAGTATACAAAACAAAGCATATCAGGCATACACAAAGACAAACAAATCAGTCGCTTTTAGTTTTATATGCTTTTGTTTGAGTTGGTTTGAATACAAAAACATATAATTGTGGTTTTTATTCAGTGAACGTTACAACGAAGTTGACTGATTTTGTTATAAATCCCAATGTTGACAGTTAAGCGCCCGGGGTTAAGCGACGAAAAAAACCTGTTTTACGGGCGGGCGGACCTGTCAAGTGGAAGTAGGGTCGGTCGGTTGGGTTTTTTGTTTTGTTTTTTTAAACCTAAAATGTCACCAAAATCTACGAAAATCGGGTATTTGTAAACAATTTGTGAGAAAAAGAATGTCGGCAGATTTTCGGCCAAATGTTATTAAAATTGGTGAAGAAAAAAAAAATCGACAGATTTTCGGCCAAAAAACGGCTGATTTTAAATGATTTGAGAAAAAAATTCAAACAAAAATAGAGAATATTTTCTTCTTGAAAAACGCAAAAAGTGGGTCGGTTGGGCCCGTTAAACAGGGGTTTTTTTTCGTCGGCTTATGCTGTTTGTGTTCTCGTTAAGAATCCCCAGCCTTACAGTAGTTTGCCTGGTGTTGAATATGCCTAACTTCACAATGCGGTTATTTGATCGGTCTTATTAGAAATGCCTAACTTTACTATGAAATTGTTTGGCAGATATTGTAGCCGAACTTAAAACAGTGAAATCGTTTGACTGATGGTCGTAAATATTGATGTGTATTAATTGCCTAACTTTAAAGTATGTGTTTATTTGGCTTTTATCATAGGACTACTGGCTGCTGTTATCACCGGTCCTTAACCATGTTAACCGAATTATTTGACTGATTATGAAGCTAGCTTCATGGATGGACTGATCTTTAGAAATGCTTTTAAACGTTACACTCCAGATGTTTCACTGGTGACGTTTGATATTTATTATACAGTACATTTTCAATTGAAGTACCTAACCTTAAGTTGTATTTAAATTAATGTCACGTGTCGTGTCTGGTTTTACCTTGTTAACTTCCTTTTCCTTTTCCTTGACTGGGAGTACCAATAGAGGGCTCACTTAGTGTTATAGATTGGTTTATAGATTGGTTTATTGAAAAATACAAAATCGTGGCTTAAAAGCCAAATTGCATTGCACTTACAATATTATAAAAACATTCAAAGAGATACATTAAAATATAAATATAAAATACAAAGACACATTTATATAAATAATGTGATACCAATAACACTCTCACGAGATGAACATACACATACCCTCAAACAGCCTTACCCACACGTACCCCACCCCACACCAGACCTCTCCCACACACTATCATAAATTTAACAATAAAAAGATCCTCTCATGAGATGAACATACACATACCCTCAAACAAAACGCACCCCACACCACCCCACCACACCAGACCTCTCCCACACACTTTCATAAATTTTACAATAAAAAGATCCTCTCACGAGATGAACATACACATACCTTCAAACAGTCTTACCCACACGTACCCCCACCCCATACACCCCTCCCCCACCTCTCCCACACACATGCATAAATATAACAATAATAAGATACATTTATTTATTGATTGCACAAAAAATTCTAAGATTATTCATTGTTTAAAAGTCTGACATAATACGGTACCGGGCTGTTAAAAAATCTCTTTGTCCTGAAACGAGGCTGGGAAATTGCACTTGAATTACGTAGGTTAAAACTGTGACATTCATTTCTTCTGGGTGGTAAAAGATGTTCAGTCCTGACATTATGATCTAAACCTTTGGCAAACTTGAGAGAGTGATGTTCTCTTCTTTCCTCCAGACTATCAAGATCACGCATGCTGAAGGCATCAGAATAAGAATGATACTTGCGGCCTAAGATAGTTCTACAGGCCCGTTTTTGAATTCTTTCTATAGTCTTAGATTGTTTCTTGGTAATACTAGGATGCCATACAACGTCACAATATTCGATGACTGGTCTGAGGTAACTTTTGTACACGACAGTGAGCTCATCTTGATCAAAGCCAAACTTTTTTAGAGATCGTAACATGAACAAGCGCTTGTTGGCTTTGGAAAGCATGTCATCTATTTGTTACCGCTCCTATCAGTCTGGCTCCCATCCACTGATCTTGCTTGTTAGGTCAGAGGGTGCTGTTCGATAGAGTGACAGGGAAGAGTGAGACATAGTGTTTGAGTACGAGAACAAACATTAGGATTAGTGTTTGTTAAAACATTGAATACCGTACCGTGTTTGCCGTACGTTTCCGACCACACCTCAAGTGAACTACACAGGAAAGGTGTGGTCTAAACAACTCTGATTCGGTCTTATGGTTTCTTGATCTAATAACATGCAAAATAAAGGAGCAACTGCTGAATCTATATTACAATTAACGTAAAGCCATCGTAATAGTCAACCAAGCCACAGTCAGCAAGCCACAGTCAGTCGTTAAATTTGGGGGGGGGGGGGGGGGGGGGGGGCATGGCATTGTTCTGTGTTCAAGAAGGGGGGGTGATGAAAATATTGCCAACAAAAAACAAAAAAACTTCCACCCAACCTGCCCCCACCCCTCCCTTGGCGTAAATAGTGATCGCTCCCTTAGAGAAATGTACGGCTTTTCAAGAAGCATGGCGTGGCGGTGGCGGATCCCGACGGTGTTTTTTGTGTTTCCGGTGTGTTGTTACGATACCACCATCATGTGACCTGGAGTCTTGCCATGATATTTCATGACCGGTATCGTCTGTAGTAACAGATCTTTTTAACATGGCGCACTCTGCCGTCATTTTAACCCCCTAATGCATATCTTTTTACAGTTCTATTTGCCAGTAAAACAGGAATACCAGCCAAGTTGGACCTTTACTGGCCGTATTTACCTCATACTCTATTTCAAACGATTGATATATATTTTGCCGTTTCTGCATGATGTAGTACGTGCTATCATTTAAAAATGCATTTTGACAACATTAAATTTGAAAAAAGAACATTTGTTATTATACCTGTACTTACTTCAGCACTACATACAAACGTGTACAAATGTAATTAGTGTAAGGTACCAGCCCTGCACCAAGTCTATGGTGAAATACAATGCATTGTCCTTTATTCTATTATACAGTTACATTAAGCCCTTTATCGCTTACTTACGGTTATCGTGGTGTTTAGAATTACCCCACGTCCCCTATTTATTCATACACGTGGGCCTAGGCTTACACTAATGCATGTATGGCCAACCTGAGAAAAAACAAATCGCCTGTTGCCATTGATGAACATAATTATAACCTACAAATTGGCATGTTGCGACAAATTATACCCATATAGAATAAAAGATGTAAATCAGTGGCATAACATTCAGGAGTGGGAAAGTCTTCCCTCGCTTGACCGTCGTACTGAGTCTACATGTAAGTCAACGAAGTTAAACAACACAAATGGACATTAATTAGTGTCCCATCTCCACCCTCCAAAAAATGCAGTACTTCTCAAAAACCCGAAATATTAACCGCCCAGGTTTACTCATCGAACCCAAAATATTAACCGCCCAGGTTTACTCATCTAGCGAGTCCCGCGCGTAGCGCGGGTGCCCGCTAGTCTAACCAAATCCAACATATACCCAGTCAATAGCTTGACGAAAATGCTCAATATATAATAAAAACTTGTCACAATTAAATAAGTAACAATTTGCATTAAAACAAATGGTTAAAAAATGCTCAACGGTTGAGCTGTTGCATACTTGAACAACTGTTGAGTGAATATAATTGCCCAACTTTTGAGTAACTAGAATTGTTCAACTGTTGGTGAAAACATGTTATCCAAAGGTTGCATACTTCAATAACGTTATGTAAAATGTTGAGTAAATATTTAAGCAACCTTTTTGAAGTGTAAGGACCAATTAAAGCTGATTAATTGAATCACTGCCACTGACAAGGTTGCATTGTTAACAACCTCCGATTTACATGATTTACGTGCATGTTTACAATGTATTACTAGGTCTATGGCATTCAGTTTTTTGAAACGTTGCAATTGTTGGTAAGAAGTAGGCGTACCTTTATTAATATGATAATATTGATTCATTGATAGATATAAGACTAAACAATCCTTAAATACAGGGGAGGAGGGGCAAATTTCAGACAATTTAAAGTTAGTTTTAGGTGATTTTGATCTTAAAAGTCAACGTTTTCGATTGTTTGTGTGGGACTAAATGGGGGTAGGGCTTGAGCAGACTGGGGGTAAATGTGAGGGCAAGGACCCTGACAGGGGTTTATATCATAAATGTTCAGAGAGATTAGCTTATGTGTTGGGTTTAATATATGTCACACAATTTAAGTTCAAACTTTAAACGTTCCAAATCTAATGTACATAATATTTCAAACACTTAAAAATAAAAAGCTATTAAACCCCTTCTCTGCAACATGTCCAAATTATTATGTAATTCACACTCTTCAATTGTCAATGGCTGCCTAATGCGATATCCCGCGTCAACAGACAATGTAACATCTGTTTTGAAACGGGATCTATACAACGTGTCTCCTACAAATCGAGCCCAAATGGATTCAGGGAATTGAACCTTTCGAAATGGAGCGAATAATCTGTACAATTTAGAGAATCTTATGGATTTGCGGACATCTTAATTTTTGATATTTTCAGACAAATTAATATTGTTTACAACTTTTTGAGATAAACACGATGTTGGAATCAGCATTATCAGCCGTGATCTTGTAAACAACATGTACAATTTCTGATGAGACACGTAACGTTTACAACACTAGGCCCAGGGCTCTCAAATAACATGACTCGCTTAATTCATAAAACTGGTGCTATCTAATGGATATCGTCACGATTGGTCAAATTTTACCGAATATCAATATCATTATTTTAGCATCAATAGGAATTTTGGGTAATTGTGTACCCGGGTACACCGAAATATTTTTCGGGTTGGTACCCGGGTACCCGCCACCCCACCCGGCTACCCGCCACCCCCACCCCAAAAAAGGTTTATTTTTAATTTTCTTATTTTTTTATTAATGTATATTTTCCGTTTCCTGGACGTACAGCTAAGACACTCCAAGTGTATGTAATGTACACTTTTTTCATTACAACCCCAATAAAGTCCTTTAAATTAAGATGTTGTTACTTTTGCAGCTTCACCCGCCCGATGCAAACAAAATTGTTATTATGAATGGTAACGCATTCATGAACAATGTGCATCAATTAAAATAGACCCAAGGAAAACATTTTACTCTTTGTTTTTGTTGATTAATGTAAATTTTCCGTTTCCTGGATGTACAGCTAAGACTTCAAACGGTAATGTACACTTGAATTAAGATGTGATTGCTTTTGAAAATAATTGTATTTTTAAATACAAAACAGTGTTGAGAAAATCATTCTTTTGATAAGAATTCATTAAATAATTTAGTATAAGATCTTAGGTTAGGGGTTACTTTTCCTAATGGTGTGGGTCAAGGGTATTATATGGGTTATTAAGGTCAAATGCGAGTCATCATCTGTATGTTCGAAGCAGAAAGCCAACGAAGTTTAACGAATCGGTGGTTCACGCCATAAATAGAAGGAAATTGTTTCTAACATGCCTCACTTCAATTATTATCATTAATCATAATATAAATCACAGGGCCTGAAAAAATCTCAATTAATAGAAAAACGTGATTCACATTATCAACAAAGTAAATAACCATCTAAAATGGATCCATTATTTTTGGGACACTCTATATATTCTTGTCAGTCAAGTCAAGACGAGCCACTTGGACAATGCCATGTCACCGACGGCATTATTTTAAGACGAATTTGGCAACATCAATGTCAAATAAAAGATTGTTGAGAAAGCAGGTGCAGGCGGATGTATCTTCTCAAATGAACAGTCAATGTGTTCCAAAACGGTATTTATAGACATTTCTTTCACGACTGGACGTATTATATATTATTTCAGTTGGGGGATTGTGTTTGTGATTGTAGTTTGTAAGGAAAATATTGCTTAGCAGGAACAGTATGCTTTTATATATGTGTTTATAGCCAGTGAACATGTTCAACGCATGAATGCAAAAGTTTCATACTTTGTGTTATCATGTTATAATGCAATACATAATCTTTTAAGGCGAGGCATCCGTACTTGATGACAGCATCTTGTACACGGTACAACATTTAATCATTTCTGTTTTGTGTGTTGGTGTAGTAATAAAGTATGGACAATTATTGCTTATAGCAGGACAGGTCTCCTAGTATGTATTTATAGCCAGTGTACATACTTTGTGTTATTATGTTATAATGCAATACATATTCTTTTAAGGCGAGGCATCCGTACTGGATGACATCACCTTGTACACGGTACAACATTTAATCATTTCTGTTTTGTGTGTTGGTGTGGTAATACAGTTGAGCATGAGAATACTGAAATCTGTTTTCAGTTCCACGTATCTTTGGATTCCACTAGTGTTAAAGGGGCATTGAGAGATGTATCGATACACTTAATGAGCAAATAACGTAAAGATAATCATCAACATAGCCCAAATCCAAAATGTCATACAAGTCCGACATCGCCTTCATGCCAAATAAGTAAATAATGGCACTTCCGGGTTGAGATTTGCCGCGAAAGGCCGCATGAAAAACGATAGCATAACTTCCGAATTCAGCACCTAGTTTCGATATGATCATATCGAAACTAAGAAAATCATGACATTTTATATGATAAACGGCGAATGTTGATAAACTGTTTCAGATGGTAGTTAGTATGCCTAAGTATTACTTTGATGCAAAAAAAACCTGGTTTCCAGGATAATTGAGGGCGCACTCCCATACGTATCTCTCAATGCCCCTTTAAAGCTAATTGACCTGATTGACCTATCTTGTGATAAGTACTTGTTCAAGTATTTACAGGATCTAAGAATTTGAGTGTTAAGATTTTAAAAGATAATTTTATAATATTGATCGATACAAACCATAAAGTCAGCGTATAGATTTATATTTCTGGTTTAACACTTGTCACGTGACAGGCGTCTGCAGACGACTTTTCAAAATGTCACAAAATGTTTCAAAAATGTCAAAATAATTAAATTTCATTACCATATTTGGAATCACAATGAGAAATGCATTAAGATAAGTACAAACATGCCTAGCATTGGATCAGTAATCCGTGAAATAGACTTTGAAAGTTGGGAGAGGTTTCTGAAAAATCTTTTTTGTATAAATAATAAAGCAATAGCCGATGATCTAAATGCTTCATTTCTTGGATGTTGGACTTCATGCTATTTTTAGGGAAACCCGCAGTCTCTAGTGTATGGGCGGTTACAGTGGTATTTTAGAAGCAGTCTGTGAATGGAAAATCTTCTATTCCATAGCATTAAGGTAACCCATCAGGGACTTTATTGAATAACTAATCGGATAACATATTCCCATTCTATAAGAGCTTATAAGCTTATTAGTTGTTTTTAATTTGCAGCAGGTTATTTTGCGTTGCTGTCAATGAAAAAATATTGTATCCCGTAAATTCAATATGATATTTTGCATTACGTAAGGAATAAAGCAACAAAAGTGCCTTTCTTGGAAATTCCAGTATTCCGCTCAGGCTTTTCTCTTTTTTTTCTTCAGCTTTATACGCAATCATGCGTACTTATTTACATGTTATGAATTCAGTAAACCGTTTGAAATTTGATTGAAGGAGTTTACCGCTTCTTCAAATTGATATTGAGGCACATTCACATAGCCCACGTTCGAAGTTCACGAAGGGCAATCGTTATATACAATCACTACATGTGATCAGTAAATTTGTATGTAATGTATCTATCAAAGGTAGAGTTTTAAAAAGTTTCTGAAAACAAAATCGTTTTAATCTTTAACTTCGAATATAAATGCTAAAAAGAAAGTATGACATTGCTGACGCACAAATTACCTAATGATTGATTGTCCCATGATTAAACAAATCACAAATTGACCCAAAACCAAACGGTTCTCGTGCCTATGCGTACAAACACCATCACGATTTGATCCACGAGAGACAAGAGATGGAGTTGATATCACACGATAAAACAACATACCATACACACATTGCTTCCCCACTTAAGTCTACCCCTCAGATGCTGCGGTTAAGAATAAGTTTCCTAAAATACCAGCATGCCTTGCTTCCATCACGTGACTATACAGGGTGTCCCATAAAACCTGCAACTTATTTTGACAGAGCTCTAGTTTGAATTTTAAGCCATAGATTTTAAACATGTATACATTCTGGAAACGTTAGGATCTCCACATTTACAGGATGAAATGATAATTAAGATTGGTCTACTCTGTTTTCAAATTATGCGCGTGTAAAGAAAGGTATGTCAAAATCACGGTTCTACTGTTCAGTGCAGTTCACCACTAAAACTTTAACGGTGTTTTAGTTTCACTTTCTCACAATGGATTGTAATCATGTTTATACATTCTTGAAGCCTTAAGGGGGGACTCAAGGAAGTTTTTGACTTGATTTTTTGCTGTAATTATTGAACTGTTAATCAAATGCATATAAAAGTATACATTTTTGGAAAGGTAATGTAATGTAATGGTAACCTATTTCCTTCCAAAAAATGTATACTTTTATATACATTTGAGTCATAGTTCAATAATTACAGCACTCATAAAATTCAAAAAGTGACTTCCTTGAGTCCCCCTTCTAAAACCTCCAAAATTCAATTGTGAATATATAATAAACATTGGTTCTGAAATCACATGTGATTAAGAAGGTATATCGAAAACCAGTTCAACCGATTTGACAGAAAGTTATACCGCTACATTGATGCAGCCTTAATGACTCAATATGAACCGTAAAAAGTCTGCTCATCCGAATTTCTGTTAATATAAATAGTAAATGTCCCAAAGCAAGTTTATTAAACACTTGTTCAAATCGTAACAAATTGTGTGTATCAATCCATTCAGTAACGTATGTTCTTACAACTCAATTAGACTCGTGCATTATTATCTTAGAATTTTGAAAATATGTAAATACCAACGATATTAATAAAATACATATTTATTGTTCAATATTGCACAAAAAAAGTTATTTCTTTACAAATCATAAAGGGATGTACGGAGCATTGCTTTGGGTCAAACGATATCGAGTGGAAAACAGCGCTGCACAGCTGCAGCATTTCGATTTTCGTGAAATCGGTTGAATGTGTTTCTGACATACCTCTTCTTGACCATATTATGTATTTGGACAACCAATTGTGACATCTTGGATTTCATGTCATAAATGAAAAGTAGAGATTTAAGGTTTTCAGAATGTGCAAACACGATTGTAATCCATTGAGTAAAAGTAAAAATAGAGCTCCTTCAAATAAATTGCCGGTTTCATGTGACACCCTGTATAATTATATGACTGATTTGCTTTCTCAGTTCGTGTGTCTCATTATAAGCGTAACATTTGCAGTGAAAGTCTAGAACTGAGAACTAATAGAGGACTATTGAAATTGTAGTTGCAGTTAGTATCGTCACATTAAATTAGTCGACTTTGTTTTTGTATATAAAGAGCAAATGTGAACAATAGCCCAACAGATATTAACACGGTTAAGAAATGAGTGATTATATATCAAACCGGTAACTTTCAACAAAGAGCTCTGAGGGGTCAATCAATTGGTTCAATGCAACTCAGAAGACATGCCTAATAGTACAGTAAACTTTAATGGGCACGGGTTAAAATTGCCAATACAAGTGACATAAGAATATTAAGATAAAAGCCTCTATTTTCGAATAACATGTTCAAATGATTAGGGGAAATTTCGCCTGTTTGGCTATTGGTCATTATTGCTGCAATTTTAAATAACCACTACCTTAGCAGCTAAATAACCATGACCTTAGCAGCATGGATACAATAGACCTATTCTTTTGTCCAAGGACGTTGGCCTACTTGTTAAATGTTTCATATGATCAATATGTATGCGCAAAGTGATCCGAAAGACAAAATCAATGTCTGAACTTGGGTTGCGGCGGTATCGGCTAGAATTATCTTTTGGGCCTAATCTAGCTTATGGAAGTTCGATGACCTTTAAAACGGTTAATGAGCTGTAAATAAGATATTGCAAAGCATGCTGGAACTGTTCAAGAAATCTTCTTTTGAGGATAATTTGTACAAATAAAAAAAACACCCGATTCTTAAAATGCTGTCATACATGTTGATCATCAGGGGCTATTTGTGAAGATGTCACATTACACGCGCACGCAGTCTATCAGTTTAATCTCATGCTATTTTTAACCTATTTCTTTATCAAGACACACCAAGTTGATACTATAATTAGCTGTCTAAATGGTAGATATTCGAGGGATGTGCTGCGTGTTAGTGTACATATCGTCTAGCAAAAGGATATATCCAACAATAAAGCTAAAACTCCAATCAATTCAATGACCCTATTTTCACCCCATTTGGTATTTTTGTCAGTTAATAATAATAATAACAAATTAATAATAATAATAACAATAATATCAGATAGTGCCAAGGCTGATATAACCACTTAATTATAAGAGCGCTCAAGGCACGTAACATGAAAACAAACTAATGTAAATAATTAAATAACACTTGTTCAGCAATTACACCAATAGACGAATTTATAACCATGGTTTTATTCTCCTCTTGATTTTTTTGGCATAACAATGGATTAAATCTCTACTTGATTTTGAAATGGATTTGACTTTTTGACATAATGGATTTATTATCCACTTGACTTTTGACATAACCATGGATTTGTTTACTAACCCACACTTGTTTTGGGAATACGAGGTCTCATTCAAAATGTTCCAAATTCCCCACTATTTCGTATATATGTCTTCTGTTGAATACAGTGTTAAATTGACAACTTTTGAGCACAAAATAGGGATGATTTTGGCACATTTAGGTTCAGACCTCTCCATAAACAAAGGGCTTAGCACTGAAACAAGTGATTGCAACAAATTTGATATCTTTGTTAAAAGATGAACACATAGCGTCCTTTTATGTGCATTCTATTTATGTGCAGCACACTATGAACATCAACCCAATATACGAAATATAGGCGAATTGTTTGAGGAGTACCTCGTCAGCATATACATTATCATGGGTTAAATATGCGACTGACAAACGACAATTTTCTACAGAATTCGAGATTGTATTAGTTGTGATAGCCAGATTAAAATGAAATGTATTTAATCGTTTGGTAGCGGGCCACGGAGGAGAATTCTAAGTGTTCCCAAAAGTCAAATGTTCATCCGATTTGACAGAATGTTTCACTAAAATAGCATCCGCGGATGAGTCCCAGGATAGCACCAATAGGATTAGTGTGTTGTTTACGGTATCCCCCAGGACTAGTGGTTATTGCATGTCATTGTGTGACGCGAATAGTATTCTACGGGATTCATTTATATTTGCATTTAAAGCTAAAAACAACATCTTTAGGCCACGAGAAAAAAATCTCGATTTTTCAACTTGAACAAAATTGCATTTTTTGGTGGGCCTACAACGGAGGTGTTTTGCGTCTCGTTAACGAAAATAATATGGTTTCATTCTATGGACAGGGTGGTTCGCGAAAATATAAACTTATTTTTCAGACTCCAGCAATTCCAATAGTTCCACAAGTACACAGTACGTTACGTTTATGGGACGGTTAATCGCTCGTAGCACTTCCACCAACAGTTCCACAAGTACACGTTACGTTACGTTACGTTACATTTAGGGGACGGTTGAGCGCTTTTAATATTTGTGGTAGCTATATCGGCTATGACACCACTGCAGAAAAACAACTATTGTGCCAAATAAATTATATCTATACTTTTTATTTTGTAACCACATTAAAGAAAAGTCTTTACTCTACTTCTGTGAGAACTTTTGGATTAATTTGGCTATTTCTTATGTTTTTCTTTATTTTTTGAAAATTCCCTACATTTTTGGACATTTGAATATTTTCAGCCAAGTAGGAAACTGCTATGGGTCTGTAACTTTGGGGGATAGTTAATAAACATATTACCTAAATTCACTCGCCAGTTTTTGTAAATAACCACGACGGCGAACCTGTTTAAATATATTTATAATTTGTTTAGTACCCGTCGTATATGCTTATTATTTCTAAAGTGTTTACTTTTTGAGAAAATTGGTTTTTTTAGGGATTTTTTAAAGACAAAAGTTCAAACGTAACGTAACGTAACGTAACATGTACTTATAGAACTGTTGGAAGTGCTCTGAGCGCTCAACCGTCCCCTAAACGTAACGTAACGTAATGTGTACTTGTGGAACTGTTGGAAGTGCTATGAGCGCTCAACCGTCCCGTAAACGTAACATAACGTAACGTGTACTTGTGGAACTGTTGGAAGTGCTTTGAACTCCATCTGTTGGAATGACTGTTTTAAATCTTTTGTTTTATTGCATATATTAATTATCACATCACATCCTATATAAACATAATTAATCAATAATGACATGTAATATATGTCACTTTCCTTAATCAAATCTTATAGAAGTTTTCTAATTTTAAGTTCTAAATATAAGACACTTAGTTCAATTAAATTAAATTAAATTTATTCAGCAAAATTAATATAAACAAATAATAATAATACATATGAAGGAGAAGCTAGGAGCCCCAGTGGAAACCCTGATAGACGGGCTTATAGAATGGGGACCCTTGACACAAAAATATAATGATAGCAAATAGATTAGTAAATCGTGTAAACAAGAAAGTCAAACCACACGATATATTCCATATCGTCGATTAACCGCGTTACCAGTAACCGCGTTACCAGTTTACCGTGTAAAGCGATTGATTTGCGTCTGTGGAAGAGTTGCTTAAAATATGACACGTAAATAATATAATAAACAAATAAAATGGCGGATGATTTAAACCCAACTGAGTCGATTTCTGTTACAGTCTGAGGCCGAAATAGACCGCAAAAAGGTTTAATCCACGCCGAAAAATAAATGATTTGCATATAACACTGTCAATCAATCAATCAATCAATCAATCAATCAATCAATCAATCTTTATTTCCATATAAAAAAAATAATACATCAAATCACAATCACATATATAAAAAACACAATATGGAGGAGTAGACTGGAAAGCCAATGAGGCCCGTTTATGGTCTACCCCTTAAAACAAGCAGTACATAAACAAACATTTTATACTACAATAAACAATAGGAAACCCACAACACCATTATACAAGACAGAACAAGGACGGGCTCAAATACAAGAGATTACTCGTAATTTTGGATAAGGTTTTGCTTTAACTGGGTTCGGAAATGCTTTAACGATTTGGATTGTTTCATGTTTTCGGGAAGTGAATTCCAGAGAATTGGACCATTGGTTCGAATAGCCAGACATGTTTTTCGCGATGATTTTATAGACAGAGGGGACGGCGCAGAGCCTGTTAAAGGGTGGTTTACTTCGGGGGGTTTTACGGAGGTAGGAATGGAAGAGAATTCAGCGTCTTGTTTGAAGGGTGTTTCGTTTTCCGCGAGTGTTTAAATACCATTTTTTATTGGGCCTTTGGACTAAACGATAAATTCGTTAAAAATATTTATTATCAGAATATGAATGCAACCAATAAATGTGGCAATATATGCATATATTCACTATCATCAGCAAAAAGGATCATGACATTGCATGGTACCGTTTACCAGATATGACTATTTTGGTAAAGTTACTGCATTTTGAAACCGAACACAATATTGAATATTTTACTCGATAATATTCGTTATCCCCTGCATGTTCACACAATACTGAAAAATACCTGCGGCCTCATGTGATATGACATGCCAAACCATAGGTATTTTTGGTTGCATTCATATTCTGATAATAAATATTTTTAATATTTATTTTACTTTGACTTGAGTACACCCCTACTTACCCTGTATAACCAAATGTTGACAACATACATTTAGGCCCAGGATTGAGATGAAATTAGAAAATAATTCTAATTTTTGAAAGAAGACTTGCATCTTGGATGTCTAATATGACTCAACGTTAGTGAAATAATATTTGGCCAAATTCATTAACGAAATGCTCACGATCTGGTATTCTTTAAAGGGAGTGCTGGAACAGGAGAGCGCACGGTAATTGGTTCTCTTTAAGGAGTGCTGGAACAGGGAAACGTTTACGTTATTTGGTATTGTTTACAGGCAGTGCTCGAATAGGGAACGTACATCATTTGGTATCCATTAAAGGAAACGCTCACGATTTGGTATTCTTTAAAGGGAGTGCTGGAACAGGGAAACGCACGTCATTTGGTATTGTTTACAGGCAGTGTTCGAATAGAGGTGGATGTTTACAGCATAAGGGTAAATTAGCATATAATGTACATGATATCCAAATCATACATCATACAGGGTGTCCCAAAACAAGGGTGCACGTGTTCCACGTCATTGCCCTCATTGATTACTCAGTATTTGGCTATAATCTTTATATAATCTGAAAGATAATTTAGTTGGCTTTCAAATGTCATTTATTTGATTATATTTACTTTTCTCAATCTAAAGATACGTTTGATCAATAACGAGCACTCAAAATTGGGCTTGTGCCACTTTTAGAAAATGATGTTTTTGGAGAATGCATCTTTTTCATCTTTAAACATTTCATATTTGGATTTGGTGTTTGTACGAGCTTCACAATAACCAAATAACCTTTCGTATGCAAGTTGTTTTGTCGAATTTGCATAAGTCTATCCAAGGATATACTTGTTTGACCATGAGGACACAAAAATACGTGCCCGTCTTTTGAAGAAATCATCCACAACGGGTAAAATTGCTGTTATGTTTAACGCTTTGAAGCATTTCTTCATACAAATAGCACACATTTGACATTTTGTGATTATCTTTAATCAAGCATATTGTTAGATATGATAAAGCAAATGAGACAAAACAAACGGCATATGAAAGGTAATTTAGTCATTTTGAAGTTTAAATAAACATCCCTTTTTAGTACTGATTATCAAATGAGCAAAAATAACCTTTTCAACAAGCATGCGTTTTTCTAAAAAGGGGAACAACCCGTTTTAAGTGCTCGTGATTGATCAAGCATATCGTATATCGTTGGATTGGGAAGATCAAACAACGGCTTTTGAAATCCAACTAAATTATCTTTAAGATTATATAAGGATTACAGTCAAATACTGAGTAATCAATGAGACAATGACGTTGAACACGTGCACTTTATTTAGGGACACCTGTATGTATATTACATTTCCCTGAATCTTCTGTCGCAATAAGGAAATGCCAGAAAGAAATAATAATGTGTGTGAAGTAATAAACGTTCAAACCATTTCAGAATAGCTGTGACAAAGATGAATCTCCTTTCTACAAACATATTAACCTAAATATGGATCTTTATGCATCACACTTACAATTGGACATTCAAGAAAACAGTCTGAAAAAACCACTAACTGGAGCTATATGAAAGGGTCTGCATATGACGTAGTTCACAGGAATCATGGCGGACTACTGAACTTTGTTCACCAAAAACTATAAAAATCCCATTTTAATTCATGCGAGTTTACATCACTTTTAAAAATCCCGCATCTATTCAGAGAATAAACTGAAATAGGCCTACGCCATGATTCCGGTGCTATCAGTATACTTCTGAGGTTTCATGTAAAGTTAAGTCCGATTTACCAGCAACTAGACTGACAGATCGGGATGCTGGTTTGGGGTTCCAGTTCTAAAACAACTCCGGGACTGTCCAGCCCAGGGACTGTCCACCCAGGGACTGTTTCTAACCATAACCCTAACCCTAACCCTAACCCTATCCACCCAGGGTTGGTCGACTTAGGGTTGGTCTACCCCGGGACTGTCTACTCCGGTTGGAAAGTCATGTGGGTATTTCCAATGATGTATGAGGTGTAATAATACTTTGTTCGATGGGGCATAGTAGTACATGGGGCAAGTTTTGGAATTTCCCAGATCGACTGAAAACAATATGTATTCACTCGACAAAAATAACAATTGAAGATCATTTACCGTTATTATGTATAGTTATATATAACTATACATAATATATGTATTATTTATATTAATATAATTATTAGATTCGGACATATTCTAAAGGAGACCCTTAAACTGCAGTTTGGTGCAATTTGAAATATTTAATTTTGATCATTAAATGTTTTACTATATTTCGGTTTACTCAAGCACTTCAAAATAGACACTTGAAATAACATTTCTATTTTAAACAAATTATTTCAAACACGCTAAAACCTAGTCCCTAGATGAAACGATTCTTAAACTATCATAACACCTTGAATTCCCCTGTCCTACACTAATGTTTTCCGGGTCAGATAAGGCAGACGAGGATCGATTTGTTTTACTAAAAACAAACTCCTCTGAATTAACAATTAATGCAGAGTCACGAAGTCAGGATAATGCTTCTTTTGCGGCCTCTTTCACAAGACTGTCCTCCCATTTGAGGTTTCAGAGAAAAGAAATTACGTAGTTATCTGCTGAAGGCTATCGGGCCATTTAAGAAACGATTATGACCTTTTAACCTTCTACTTCTACCGGTAACCACCCAAAAAGCCTGTGGTTTCTACAAATTTCTCAGTGGTATTTCATACCTTTTCATGCAGAATATGAATAGCATTTCCCTCAAGTCAAAGGGGAAATCCTGTTCTACGGGTCAGGGGCGTGTCCTCCCAAATTGAAGACCCTCGTTACGCTACTGCTACGGGTCATACCGACCCATATACCGTTTGAATTTGAGAATGTTGTAAGACAAATTGGTAGCACTATTTATTTAAATTGTGAAATTGTATGGAAATTAATATTATTATTAGGTTGTGATCACTAAAAGTGAGAGACCGTTAAAGATATCTCCAAGTTCGAAATTCGAGCTGGATGACCATAATGATATTATACCAATACCAGTGCATAATATTTTCAAACCTATGTCAGACATTATAGCTTTGTGGTGGTTGGTTTTTCGTCAGTCTGAAGGCGCTTTAAGATTTAATACATACAGGTAGTTTGGGGCAATAAACTAACATTTATATAAAAAATAACACGGGTCCTGAAGGCTCGCGTGACAGAATTGCAGTAATCGTCGCCATCATTGAACGCCATTTTGAATCACGTTAATCTGTAAGAACTTCCACTTTAATCTTGATTCATTCATTGCAATGGGTGATTAAGAATGTTAAGGGATACATCTTTTAACTAGTAGTTGTGTCATTGGTTTCAATATGCTGCATTCTATATCTATGATGTTTATTTTATCAATTTGTCATAGTTGTTCATCTTTTAACCATGTTAACTAGACCCTTGTGTCATTGGTGTCAATTTTATGCAGTATTTTAACTTTGTTATTTTATATTTTCTAATATTCCTTTAAAGAAAAGGTCCCGCAAGCACAACATTGAGCATTATTTGTTAGAAAAATAATTATCGAGCCGAAGTTACGTAATTATATAGAACAAAACACTATACTAGTCACAAAAATGAACAAAAACTTCCATCACTCAACATGCACTTTTTAAAATTCGCGGCGATCGAAAGTCCCGGTGTCGATGACGTCATGGGTATCAGTGCTCAAATTTGCGCATGTGTATTGTATAACTATGACATCATCGACACTGGGACTTTTGATCGCCGCGAATTTTAAAAAGTGCATGTTGAGAGAAGGCGGTTTTTATTTATTTTTATCATAAGTGTGGTGTTTTGTTCTATATAATTACAAAAGTTGGGCTCGATAGTTATATTTCTAACATATAATGCACACTTTTATGCTTGCGGGACACCTCCTTTAAGAATATAATCCATTCAAAACAATATGTGCAAACACAGCCGTACATTATACTACAGTTATATATGCTATGATGGCAAAGGACGATAATCCATTCAAAACAATATGTGCAAACACAGCCATACATTATACTAAAGTAATATGCTAT
Source organism: Ophiura sarsii (assembly GCA_035610835.1). Lineage (NCBI taxonomy): Eukaryota > Metazoa > Echinodermata > Ophiuroidea > Amphilepidida > Ophiuridae > Ophiura > Ophiura sarsii. The sequence goes on along the minus strand of CM069456.1, from coordinate 5,598,979 downwards.
GATGGTAAAGGACGATATTTATTGTGTCTTTGACCGGGAGTAGGGATTATTATGAACACCTCTAAAGAAGAAGTACAAGTGACACGTTAAACACCAGGTTATAGCTATAGATTAATTTCACCTCTTTAATTTAATATATGGTTCGCGAAGATCGGTTAACAATTAAAAACGCTAAACTGAAATAATGAGACAAAGTCCAATTTTCATTTTCGCACATATAGATTTAACACGCAGTATAGTGTGAGGGGAGTTGTCGTTACACTGCTTACAGCTAAGCAATAATCTGCCTATTGACCATTGACACGCTGGGGATGCGTGTAGAAGAACAAAATGCTAATGAAAAACTGACACATTTCCATTTAAAAATGTATAATTAATTATTGTACGTATGAGCTAAACAGTTTTGAAGTTATGAGCATGGTATGGTACTCTATGAGTATAATGTATTTGATTACTATTGTATAGTTGATAAACAATTCAAGGGAACTTTCTCATATTTTATCATTTACGTAGCGATTGTTGACATGATGAAATAGTCCATAGAAAATCTTGAAATGCGTTGGCGCGTTCACGGTTTTGTAAAATATTATCATAACACACTTCTAGTTTTGGCGGGAGTTTATTCGATTGATCCAATATTGATGCATCGTCAGGGTGGTTGTTATTGCTCTATATTTGTCAATTCAAAGGTGAGAATAGGGAAACGATTTTATCGGTTAAATTTCATGGGCAGGAAATGACGGCTAAATTGTCCATGCGAAAGGGTTGGTTGCATTGGACTTGGTAGGTGGCGAAGGTGTGTACGAATAAGTATTCTCACGAATGCTTTACATACTGGGCATTTTAGTTCCCAGGAGCACAGCTACTCAATATTCTTTATATAATGTTATTGTTGGTTAAATGATGTTTTAGACTTTAAAGGTCACATTTTTGCATCAACTATATTAGCCCTATACCTAGAAAAGGAAGTATCAATTTGTATGTGTTAGGCTTGAGAGCAAACTCAGTATTTGAATGAAATGTCACCGTATTTGTTTGATCATGTGACCTGGCACCACATAATGAGAATAAAGTAGAAAAAAAAGAAGAAGAAAAAAAAATCACATTTGAGAAAGTAGATGTACTCGGCTTTAAAATGACACCAAATTTGTTATAATAGGCCATTCCAAAGTGAAATTATGATAAATTGAAGTTAATACCGCTAAATTACTGAATTGGAGAAAAAGGCCTTCAAAGTCAGTGAAGCTTATCGCCACTTTGGCTCTCCAAAATATTCTGTCAACACTTCAGTGAGTCGGTTTGCGTCATCACCATGTACATTGTAAGCTTAAAATGCTAGCTTCATTGATATTTTTCGACACAAGATTAGCATTGTTTGATCGCCACATTGTCACAAAATCATGCCTTACCACCACTCACTTAACCTAGAACTTTAATTATTTGACAAGAAATAGCTGCAAAAATGTTCCGGTAATCACTCAGTTTGACTGTATCGAAAGACAAAAGAAATTGTCATACCCGAAAGTAAACTTCCTCGATATAATAGTCTCGTTACCTGTATACCAGACGAACGCTCTGTGCTCGTGTATATTAATGGCTCGTGTACAAAAGCCAATCACAGGTCTTAATTGAAAGATTGTTTATGCCAAAGACATCTTATTAAACGGCCTGTCATTGATTCATTTGGGAATTTACAGGGTTCAAACTACTACTAATGGCTCCAAAAAGCCCTGACCTTCAAGAATATACAAAATTTGCCATAGGGGATACTTTTTAAACCCATGGAAATGACGATGTAAACAAGGTAAGTTTGAGACATTTCGAGACATTTTTTGAGATGTAAGAAAGAAATGCCCTCTCTAAAATTACTTAAAAAACATATTTATGACCCAAAATATTTTCTTGATACTTCGCAATGTGGTACATAAATAGTGTATCTTTCCGAAAATGAAAATATCTCATTTTCGAACTCCCCTTGTCAAGTCGACTACGGTATATCAGGCCATAACTCAAAATCAGCCTCAGCGACTTTACGTTCATTTTGTTGTACCAGGTCACATACATATACGGTATTAGTTTTATTGTTCATTGATTCCTGATATTAATGTTGATGTTGTATAAGATGTTGTTGTAGGGATACAAACTTTTTCTCTCTTTAAAGTGTATTTTAATCAATTACATCACATACATATATTCGCTATCATGCATGTCATGGTAACTACGTCATCATACTGTTCGTGTATATAATCAATTACACAATGTTTCTTAAATTTAATTTTTGATGCAGTAATGCTATTAAGTTTGGATAAGTACCATATTTCAATTTTCCTATACTTATAAGCTTAGTGATTATTGTGTTTTCTACTCGATTTCCTTCTTAGTATCCAAACAGACGCACTCAACTATAGACATGACTGACAACATAATTTCTTATCTGTTTGAACACAAATTATTGGATTTACCTTATTCCATAATAGTCATAAAAGTGTTCTAAATAATCTTCAACATCACATTTGCTACATTTAGAGCTTCTTGCAAACTACAAACTAGATCAGATTAAGGAACCTCTAATGGAATACTAAATGGTGTTTAAGATTATCAGGAAGAAGAAGAAGAAATACACCTGAGTTAAGGAACCTCTAATGGAATACTAAAGTGTATTTAAGATTATCAGGAAGAAGAAATACACCCGAGTTGAGTTAAGGAACCTCTAATGGAATACTAAAGTGTGTTTAAGATTATCAGGAAGAAGAAATACACCTGAGTTAAGGAACCTCTAATGGAATACTAAAGTGTGTTTAAGATTATCATGAAGAAGAAATACACCTGAGTTAAGGAACCTCTAATAGAATACTAAAATGTGTTCAAGATTATCAGGAAGAAGAAATACACCTGAGTTAAGGAATGGAATACTAAAGTGTGTTTAAGATTATCATGAAGAAGAAATACACCTGAGTTAAGAAATCTCTAATGGAATACTAAAGTGTGTTCAAACTTATCAGGAATAAGAAATACACGAGTGTCTCGTGGTATGTGTTTGATAGCACAGTATGCTATGAATTGGATATCAAGCACCAATTCTATCGAATCTGAGACTAATATATATTAGTCTCAGATTGAATGTAGCACAGGTAAGAAGCGAATCCCCTTTGTCATTGTTTGCCCTCTCAGCTTGGCTGCATGGATAAGGCAAAAAACACATGTTTGTCTCAGAAGAAACCTGAAAAAAGGCTGTGCGAAATGCAGAGACGGGCTCTGTGACTCAAGAAAATGAAGCTATAATATGGTAATACTGCACAATGTGAAATTACAATTTGAAAAAGCATAGTCCAATAAACCACTGGATTCGGTTGTTTTTCTTGAGTTTAAATACTGTTTTAATATTGAAAAAACCCACCACATTCCATATTGTCCTAACTTGGCTCACACCATTATTTTCAAAAGCTCAAGGGAAAACAAGTAAAAATAAAGGTTGTGTTGGTAAACGCGCGATCTTCTGAGACAAACTTGGTGGCAATGTCTTGCTAGACGTCCCATAACTCATTCATTCATTCATTCATAACTGGTTTATTAAAATTGATATCGCAGTACAAACACTGAATTGCATCAAATTTTACAAAGAAATACACACAATAAAAATACATTATAGTCATGATATAAAAGACCATTAGATTATAAAATATTGCACATAGAATTAATACATCAAAAATTGAAAACCCCTAGCCCGCACACATCAAACAGTCACGCATACTCCACTCAAACTTCAATACTACACTTAACAAAACACAACAACAATCAGTACACTTACATCCACTATGAGCTCATAGACACAAACCGGGCAACCCCCCCCCCTTGGAAAATTGCACCACATGCTGCACTATGGGGCTATTAAAAGCAGCAGAACTGCTCACAACAATTAAAATGTGTTGTACAGGGTGTCTAAAAAAACCGTGCACGTATTTACCCAACTTATTGACCATGAACTTCTAGAATTTGGAGTAATAATTATATACATATTGATAGACTAAACGCTTAGCTTTCAAATGCCGTTCATTTCATCTAATTTGGTTTGGTCAATCCTGAGATATGATCAATTAACTAAAGCTACCAAAAATCGACGTTGTGCCTCTTTTACAGAAAGAATGCTTAAAGCATTAAAACCCTCGTCCTCCTAAGATAGGGTGCCGCCGATTGCGCTAAAACGCAAAGAACAGTGACCTAGAGCGTCTAGGTGATCGCTTTTACAGCCCTGCGCTCATTTTGACGAAAACAAATTGAGGGTGCCACCTTACCCGGGGGTAGGGTAAGCCGTCAAAGTCCGATAGAAGGGGGTGGTTGCCACCTTACAATTTTTTTAAATCGTCATTTTGAAAAATATTTTTAATTGTATGTTCTCGTGTGCAAACAACCGGCTGTATTGAGTAGTTTAAAGGCATGAGCGTAGATGTAATTTGCAACATAATGGAAACCTACCCATGCAGTTAGCCCCGAATTTAAATATATGCACTGGGTAATCCTCTCGTAGTATTGATAACAATATGTTTACCAGAGCGAATTAATAGCGCTTCTAAGCGGGCAATTTATGTCATGTCACTGTGCAGCAAATACGTCGGGATTTTGAGGTCGGCCATGTTTGGTAGCGTCATTGTGACGTCATGCGTATGATGTTTATACTTGTTTTTGGTATGTATGGATAGAGGGAACCTCTAGCTATACCATGGTACCCAAATAAGCATACTCTGCATTTCGGATATGATTTATTTAGAGGGGTGGTAACAACCCCCAACACCCCTTTCCGGAGTAACCCTTTCTATTTATTGCAAACTGTAAAGTGGCACAACGTCGATTTTAGGTAGCTTTAGTTAATTGGTCATATCTGAAGATTGACATAACCAAATCAGATGAAATAAACGGCATGTGAAAGCTAAGCGTTTAGTCTATCAATACGTATACAAATGTTACACCAAATTCTAGAAGTTCATGGTCAATAAGTTGGTTAAACATGTGCACGGTTTTTATTGAGACACCATGTAGTAGTACACGGTTTATTCCGTACGGGACGTCTAGCAAGATATAGCCAAGTTGGTTTTATTTTATTTGGCCTAACCGCTATGAAGTGTTTTTTATGTTGCTTTTATACGCCATTTATGAGGAGATTTGTTTACAAAATAAAAACAATAATGAATGAGGGATAAATGAAATACCAAGGAAAATTCTAGAAATATAATTAGGCTATTTTAGATGTATTGTGGCTTCATAGGAAACGTCAATGAGCCGAAAGTACGTCATAACCCTGGCCTATGGCTTCAATGATGAGACTAACGAAGTAGGCCTTCCGCCTAGTGATAACTTACAACAATAGCAACAGAATACAGTGCTAAAAATAAGTAACAAAATGAAATACGCTTTTAACTCTAAATAATTGGTTCCAACTTGAAAATATAGATTAATTTCTCCTCTCCAATTTGAGACATTGTTCGCGAAGATTGGTTGATAAGAACGCTAGACCGAAAAGAAATAGACAACTTTAATGTTAAGGTAGCTAACTCGGCTCCTACACCACTACAGAAAAACTGCTGTAATACCAAATCAATTATATCTATACTCTTTATACTGAGACCACAGTAAAGATAAGTCTTTCCTCTACCTATTTCAGGACTTTCGGATCATTTTTGAAATTTCTTATGTTTTTCTTTATTTTTTGAAAATTTCCTAAATTTTTACCTTCTTGAATTTCTGTAGACTAAACGGAAAGTGCTATGGCCATGAAACTTTGGGAATGAATTCATAAGCATATTACCTAAATTCTCTCGTGAGTTTTTGCAAATACAGTGTTTACTTTTTGAAAAAAATATTTTTTTCAATTTTGATTTTACGGAAAATTTCAAAAGGCTGTAAAAAGGTCTAGAAACACTTAATTAGTAAAAACTCACGAGATAACTTTCTAAACTTAATTACCTTTAATATGACACCTTGTTTGTGCAAATTGAACAAGTAGTTTTTTCTGTAGAAATTCACAAAATTCGGCAATATAGTGTTTCTAGAAAATAGTGAAAAAGTACTAACATTCCCAGTGAATAAACCATCCATCACCACTCAGTTGTGGAGGGGAAAATTGTGTTATACCTTGGTGTTTTGGCATCAAAATAAAATTAAAGTCTTTAGCATACATTAATTTTAAAGAAGAGAAAAAAATATTTACAAAACTATGTGTTTTCTGAAATTTGGCAGCATTTGGGAATTCGGCTACACCTCCTGTATTAAGTCAATGGGTTTTCAAATAACGAAAAATTCCGTAAATCAAAAACCGCTTTTTGGAAAAAATTCAAACTTTGCGTATCATCTTTTCTTATCAATATACACATCCTCTGTTATTTTGAAGCAAATCATTGCCGGTCACCTTGTCCGAAAAGAAAAGTGCAATTTTAATTTTCGCACTTGGATTATAAACACGCAGAATATTGTGATAAGTATATTTATGGGCGCCATTGATTGTGTGGGCGACATCGATCAATTGAAGCATCCCAATCCTCATCTTACTATCGACCGGTGAGTTGTTACAACAAGTTATCAACCAATACTCTGCCTACATGTATTGCTACACCACACCGAGGCTGCGTGTATAAAAGTCAAATGCCAACATGAAAAACGGGATTTGGTTTGGTTTTATGACACATATCGTTGTTAATATTTAGTCAATCTTCACCCGCATTATATCTAGCATTATTATGCTGTCTTAAGGAAGGCAATCTTTCTTCTGCATGCTTTTGTTTTGTGCCATTTTGGACGATTTATATATTTTAATGGTAGCCATTTGCACCCTTATTTACTATTCAATATATGACTATAGGAGGAATGTTTAGGCCCATGAAAGTAGGCTAATACCGTATAGAATTGAATCGACACTTTTATTTACATCATATACATTACATTCCTTGTCTTATAGTCTATTAAGCAATGTATATTATTGTCAATTTCGTGGTCACTTTGACCATTTGGCAGTCATCTTGAAGTTAATAATTGAATCTGCACTCTCAATTTAGATCATAAACACAGTAAACCACTAATAACAGTGGATACCTTTGGTAACGTCAATAACGCTTATATGGTCTCATATACTATACATGTATATTCGGAGGACATTTTGGATATTTTTTAATACGTCAATAGATGCTATCAGTCGTTACTTATTACTATAAATCTTTTATCTTTTTAAATCACAATGGCCGTATTCTCGTACGTAATTAAACACGGTTTTAAGCTAAACACTCGTCTAACTTTTACTTTAGACACAGCGTTTAACTAAACGCAATTCTCGTACATTTAATTTACTTAAACACGCGTCTAACTCACCGAAATGTGTCTAACTTTAAACATGGGTACAGAGGTAGTTTAATGCGTGTTTAACTAAACTCGCGCACCAACTGTATGCCTTGAATCATCACTCAACCGTGCCCGGTGCAAGCTGACGTGCGGATCGTGTAGTCTTCAAAAGTACTGTGTATTTAAGGCATCCGGTCGATATCTATTGTAACCCATTAGGCATGTTAGGGCAACAAAGAAATAAATACATGCATACAATCAACGTAAGACCACTATGGGAACGAGATTTGCAGAGTTTAAAATCGTGTTTTGTTAAACACGTCGTTTAATGGATAGACTCACGCAATGAAGTGGTCAATGGTTGAAAAAAATAGTCCTAGTGGAAATGGAATTATTGACCTCTTCATTGCTAAGCATGTCTCTCAACCACTAGACTAGCAATATGTGAAGTGCTCAGGTCATGATTTTAATCCCTTTTAAACATTACGGAATAAAGCAATACTACTATTATGATCCATGATCAGTACACGCAATATTATGAATAGACATTGATAGAGCTAAATACACACGATTAATGTTAGCACGGCTCAAGGATAGGTACGGTGTCACAGGAATTCCCCACAAATGGTTCAAGTCATATCTTTGTGATCGCGACCAGTCGGTTGTCATTGGACAGACTTTATCTCAGAAACATTCGCTTATCTATGGAGTACCCCAGGGATCAGTTATTGGTCCAATCCAATTTATCTTATACTCTGGTCCCATCCAAGATATTTTGAAGGCTCGTGGAATTGAAGGAATTGTGTACGCAGATGATTGTATAAGGTGTTTGATCCTTCATCCCAGGCTGTGGCCATAGCATCAATCGAAGCTTGTGTTACTGGTATCAGATCTTGGGCAACGTCAAACAAACTCAAAATAAACGATGCAAAGACTGAGATTGTGTATATCAGATCACGTTTTCATAATGACAGAGTTATTCCAACTGTCAAGATCGGAAATTCGGATAAACCTGTGGATGGTGTAAGAGATCTTGGTGTATTCATTGATGGCCAGCTCACGATGTCAAATCACATTAAAAATGTGTGTCGCATGGCCCTTATTTCATTACGGACTCTCGGTCAATTACGCAAATACCTTGATCGTTCTACAACAGAGCGTCTAGTTCACGCCTTCATTTCATCGCGACTAGACAGTTGCAATTGTCTTCTTTATGGACTCCCGGATACAGACATTTTAAAGCTCCAACGCGTACAAAATTCGGCTGCACGTCTGGTTACCGGTGCCAGAAGATAGGACCATATGACGCCAATTTTAAAGGATCTACATTGGTTGCCAATCAGAAAGCGAATTATTTTTAAACTTCTCCTTGTTGTATATAAGTCCCTGCACAATATTGCACCTACCTACATCAAATAACTCATCACACCTTACCATCCTTCTCGGACTTCAAGATCAAGATCCAAAGGGCTCCTTCAATTACCACGTGCGGCCATTATTATCTGCTAGACGGACTTACGGTAGTAGAGCCATTTTCATCGCTGCACCGAAGGAATGGAAAGCTCTTCCCGAACATGTCCGACGTGCTAGATCAGTGCAATCTTTTAAAACGTCATTGAAGACATATCTTTTTAATTTATGATTTGTGCATAGTAGACTGTGTTTGTACTATTATTATGATTTGTTGTTGTTGTATTTGTACTTTAAGTTTTTTCTGATAATCTATAATGTAATGTTCTTATATTTTTTCATACATGTATATGTTATGCGCCTCGGGGTTGTGTTCACAATGTGAGGCGCATTATAAATGCCCTTTTATAATTATTATTATTATGATTGTCGAAACCCCGGGTTGACAGTAATGTGGGTATTTCCATTATACTGCGTATAGCTACATAAAATATCTCTCTTGTGTGGCCTGTTTAAAATGATAAAGAATAGTCTCTGAAAGCGTCTAACATTTAGTACTGCTTAAAGGTATTTTGATAGTTTCAATATGGCGGCCATCTTGGAATGGAAGTGTCAACCTGAGTTTCTAATAATCACATAATTACATTTGCCATTTCTTGATGAACATTTCCGGCTAACATTCAAATGGTAAGTAAACTATAATCGGAATTTATTTTGGTGGCCACCAGTTTTAATCGAATCCATTAATGTTTTAATATGGGAAATTAAGGGTGCACACCACTATTACGATCAATGCTATCAATGCGCGACCATCACGCAGCTAGTCCCTAAATAATGGAAATAATTGTTCATATTAACATTATTTAGCATTCAAAATGATTGAATTTGTGTCTCTATTTGTTCTCTGAATTGTAGCCGATATATTTTGAACAAAAAGAGTATACATCGAACGTTTTATTTAAACAATATTGGCGGAAGGATACACACTGATCACAACTCGCTACAACGTGTGAATTCTTGTTCAAAATGACAACCCTGTATAAAGGGGCAAATATTGAAAAATGTAAAAGGGCAATTCGGTCTATCCCAAGTATAGATCTATCTGTGCTTATGACTATTCCAAAATTATATAAAAGGAGTTGCAAGGTAACTCAAGTTATCATCGTTTTCAGAAGGCATCTTTCGTATAGCGCGTGATAGTGATGTGCACCCTTAAGACATTTATTTGGTTGCCATTTTGAAATTTAACCCATATATTGGTAGCGGCCCTCGTCTTTGTATATAGAAGGATGGCTTGTTGACCCGATGAATATGGTATCAAAATATCCAACTCGATGTATCGTTAATCAAGATCAATAAAAAGGAAGGGTCCCATCCGATCCCGCAAGCACAACATTGAGCATTATTTGTTAGAAGAATTATTATCGAGCCGAAATTACGTAATTATATAGAACAAAACACCATACTAGTCACAAAAATGAATAAAAACTGCCATCACTCAACATGCAATTTTTAAAATTCGCGGCGATCGAAAGTCCCGGTGTCGATGACGTCATGGGTATCGGTTCTCAAATTTGCGCATGCATTGTATAACTATTGAAAGATTATGGTTTTTATTTGTTTTTGTCATAAGTGTGGTGTTTTGTTCTATATAATTACAAAAGTTGGGCTCGATAGTTATTTTCTAACATATAATGCACACTTTTATGCTTGCGGGACACCTCCTTTAATGTCACTTTGCTGTGATACTTCGGGCAAAGTTTATTGGAAGTCTTACATTAATCACCCATGACACTTTCTATTAAAGGGAATCAGTTTTAAAATTACCATACGGGTTGGGCTATTTACTTAGATATTTAGCGGACATTTTAAAACTCGTCACCGATTTTTTGCAGGTAACATAAGTTAAAGAACTCAATCCTTGTTGAAATGGGGTCCAGGACATTCCAGGACATTAATTACGAACCTATGATCCTAACTATTGAGGTGTTTTGAAACGATCAATACACAACATTAACATAATTCCTTTGAGGCGTCATCCATGTCTGAACTTTGAAGATCATCAATTCCACACCATGGCAACAAATTTGATTGATATGATTAATTGGAATCAACATCCGGCAAATTGACCTCTGTTGACCTCGAGATAACCATCATTTCCGGGTATGCAATGTGAAAAAAGCTTCCGCAGCGATATATTGCGATGTGACCTCCAAATGAGATTTGTTGACAGTTATAAATATATATTAACACTTGGCAATGAGGTTGTGAGATTTTGACAGAAATTTGCAATGCAATGTCATGCAAATAGTGCGTGTTAATTTGCATAATTGCACCATTGCATGCATCGCATCTACTGAGGGAAAGAAGTAATGAAATCCATACACCAAATCTTTGTTAATAGAGCTTTAAAATAAGGATCTGAATACTTTTTTTGGACAAGCTTTAAAAAACTTAAACACAACATATTTTTGTCTTGTTTACACAATTGGAATACCCTGGACCCATATCTTACTACCTGTGAAATGATAAAACAGGTTGCAAAATCAATTTTCCAATAAAACGTGATCAAAGAGAGCTTATGTAGAAAACCTGTGTGCCATCCACCGATTTAACCAACTAAAATGAAGGTCCTGCTGCATTACCGTTACTGCTGTTGTGCATCCTACACTAGCAACCAATACAACGGTATTAGGATACTTTGTTATGGTGTGAAAATCATTCCATAAATTTGGGGTGTAATATTTCACTACGAGTTGAACAATGTGTTGCTGAATCTTTTCATGTTTCCTACAACATTCGCTTATTCAATTGCATGAATTGAAGATGGGACTTCTTCAAATCTCCATACAAAATTTCGCATTGGAAATAACTCATGAATTATTAATCAACCTAGCCAATGTACTCATATGGTGGGTAGTGTGACAATTTTGACTTCCTTTCAAAAACCCTCAATTGTTTGTCAATGGATTCACTCAAGTAAAACTAATCCCAATATTGTCACTACATAGTCTTTAAATCTCTCACACAGATTGACACTTGATCTCCTTATTTATCTTAAAGGAGGTGTCCCGCAAGCATAAAAGTGTGCATTATATGTTAGAAAAATAACTATCGAGCCCAACTTTTGTTATTATATTGAACAAAACACCACACTTATGATAAAAACAAAACCGCAATCTCTCAACATGCACTTTTTAAAATTCGCGGCGATCGAAAGTCCCAGTGTCGATGATGTTGAGCACCGATACCCATCGCCGCGAATTTTAAGAATTGCATGTTGAGTGATGGCAGTTTTTATTCATTTTTGTGACTAGTATGGTGTTTGGTTCTATATAATTACGTACTTTCGGCTCAATAATTAATTGTCTAACAAATAATGCTCAATGTTGCGCTTGCAGGACCCTTCCTTTAAAAATAAGATATTTGTGATGGAAACTTGGTTTCATTTTGACACCTTACATTTATATTTTAAATTGAAGCCATCCAAATTCTCTGTATTTCTCATAGCACCCACATCACCTGGGCACACTACACAGGTCTATAATAATTCATTACATCATAACTTAGAATTTTTGTCAAGCTAATTTGACTCTAAATTAACTAAATATATCAATGCGAAACACTTAAATCACTGAAATATAGAAATAAATGTTTTCCTTTTAAATAATGTCTCAAGAATATTCCAAATTCATATAAGCAAACGAACTTTCCATTAATGTTATAACCCTAGAATACTTACAAGTTAAAACAGTAGTTCAATAGATTCCCAGTGTTTCCTCTCTCTCAATTGTCAGCTTGCAGGGTGCCCTAATACCTTTGGTTGCTAGTGAATAACCACTCGGGATTGCTTGGACCATGATAGTTTCGCTCCAAACCAATGTTCCAGAATATATGATTACGATGCAGTCCTTAATGTAAAAGTGGAACTATATATAGCTTCGCCAAAATAAGTGGCTGGTTTTCCGAGACACTTTGTAATGATGAGGATCTACAACAAATATCTCAACGCTTCTCTCATTTCATATGATAAACTGTACCACACAGCGGTTATTACCTCATACGTATTTCTTTACGCTCATGTCTTTTGAAATGTTCCCCATTGGATAAATGTGAAGTAGTTTTTAAATGATCGTACAATCATCTAAACCAAAGTCTCCGGAGTCTAATTCACTTCACCGCTTTATATATATATCAGCAGACAATGACACACAAGACCTGCATTGTATTATTAGTTCTGAATTAATTTATTCAACATCTAAACATTTCTACAAAAATAAATGTAATCAACGAAGACTCTCTTTTGCAACTTTATACAGGCACACAACACATGATTTTTGATGTAAAGGACGCTGTTTACGGTAACCAAACTTCATTATGATAATGTCGGAGGGTTCTCACGCTAACTGCTAGCCACTGATAAAGGTTACGTTAGTGGTATTGATAAAAAATCGAGTTGACATTCATTTGGTGGTATTTGTTGTTATCAGCACGCGTATCAGTAACACTAACGTCACCATATGGCAGACAGCGAACGTATGAGCCCACCTTTTTATTTGACGATGCTATTTCATCTGGCAAATAGTAATTGATAATTATTTCAAGCTAAAGGGCCATTTTAAACAGATAGAACACCTACAATATTAAGGAATATTTATGCTAAGATGTTTCTTATAAACCACAGTTTTAATTGGCATTGCAAAATAATTTAAAATAAAAGTGGCCTTACAAAAACTTAACCGATTCTGAAACCAATTTTGATCTATTCGGGGCAAGAATATAACAAAGTATGGATTGATTCTGAAATAATCATTGGACTTATTCTGAACAAAACTTCAATATTATTATTTTGATATGATTAGTAGCTGATATTTAATGTTACAATTTAGGTAGGAATGCAAAACTAGTACGTATGACTCATACGTATAAGTGACTTGTACGTAAGACTTGTACGATAGTCGCCAACGTAATACTTTCAATCACCACTACGTACAAGCACCAATGCAAATTGAACTAAACCAATGCAAGTATTCCCATAATAATATAGACATATTTGAATAGGTCTCAATTCAAATGTTAATGTTTAAGCTTGTACCAATGGTGATTTAGAATATTACTTGGGGGACTATCGTATATTAGTCTTATGTACGTAGTCACTTGTACGTTTGAGGCATACATACTACCTTTGCAATGCTTACTTATGAGTAATAGGAAAATGACCTTATAACCCCAGATCCTGGATTAATACAGACAATAACTACAGGACTTCATGTTGACGTCAATAATGACGATATAAAGGGTTTAGGTTATTTTAAAGTACAGCGTGATTTAAATACAATGTTTAATTAACATTACTTACAGAAATCTCGTTAAGCTTCAAAATCAGTATTACAAACAGATGTTTTTGTGAATATAGTGAACTTGTGCATGCCTTAAAACAAAATAATGTGATAAATGTGTCGAGTAAATGAACTATATACGAACTAAATTCATAATAAAACATAAAATATTTACATAACACCATAGAGTGTATTTATAGTAAACAAACAACTTGATATAGCAGAACACGAAGTTCCAAACTAATCGTTTAGATATGACTGTACATTATCGGACATTCATCGGATATGTAACGGACATTATACGATACGATGCTCGTGAATTTACGCGTCGATGTGCCTCGTCCAAGTTATGTAAGTACATTTGATGTTACGTCATGCGTATTGCAACGCATAGCAAGTTAACGAGTCGCTGCGCATGACTAGTAACACAATTCAGTGGTGTATGGGAACATCCAGATGTTATAACATGGTATGTGTTGGTAGTGTTGGATAATGAAACATAGCGTATCGTTAAGTAAGTCGTGGAGACTATTGCTATGCCGATCCGATAATCGCGTTAACCTAGTGGATAACCCTGAACGTCCGATAACCATGATAACCTGAAGGATAACCGTTATATCTTCACTATAAACACACTCCTTAAGGGCTCAGCAGACTCCACAACGCTCCAACGCTGAGCGTAAGCGTTGACCACCGTTGACCAATCAGGCCGCGTCATTGTGTTGTGGTGGAGCTACTACGCATGTGTGAGAACGCAAAGAGTTCGAGCGTTGTGGAGTCCGCTCAGCCCTTTAGCGTTTCATTGATAGTGATGTGTTGAGTTGATAGTGTCCGTATTATTATGTTGATGTAGTAGTACAAAGATGATCATAGTGTAGTAGGGATAACAGGTGGGGACTTGATAAAAAGGTTATAGTCTTGTATAGGATGATGCTCACTCAAATCCGGATACACTGAAAAAGACAATCATGGAAAAAATCATAGATTAGAAGAACAATTCATTGTAGAGTAGCATTTCACATTATGTATAAATAGCTATCATTTTCATAAAAAGTAGCATATTCATTTGATCGTGAACATATTAAAGGATTGATTTGAAACTAATACTTGGTATTCAAGGTTGATAAACATGATTACAATTTGATCTTCCCCACCGCTCCGAAATGGACCTCTCTAGGGAAAGACCAAATTCTAATCATATTAAAGGATTATTTTAATTATGAAGAGATTGAAATAGTTAATCAACAAAAGATGATAAGGCCCTTTATTTCGGTTCATTTCGGAACTTAATTTGTCTAGACATCCCAGACCCATAGGCAACACCTACAACATGTGTTGCTAGATATTTATATTTAGTGTCACCGCAAGTTAGGGGGCGTTTTAAGCAGTAACCACACCATTACGTTCTGATGTTACCCCAACATCAACTTAAGTGACACGAAACATAAAACGCGGTGCGAGATGATCCTCTGGCGACAGTTACCATCTGACGGACTTTTCCATTACACATCAGGGTTGAAGAGCAGAGTTATATTGGCTTTGTTAAGCACCTCATTGGGAATCATGTCTCTATTTGAAGCATTGCACTTGTGTCGTCAATCACATTGATGACAAAATGTCAACGAACGCACGGTAAACATTAATAGTGACATTTGTGAAAAATGTATTAGATAATTCACATATTGTAATATTTATACACGCATGGACCAAAACTGAAAATGCTAATGCTGCTCTATGAAGGTTAAAATGTCAAATAAGCGCATGATACCGATAATTCTATTGATGAAAATAATGCCAGCAGCTGATAGAAAATATGATTGAAGTAAGATTTCAACTGTGATTCGTTGCGCGTCTGTCACGATCATTTCAGGATATCTTCTAAGCGATACAATCGTCACGGTCATGTTATCAATCAACAAATCTCGCTCAATTGAACCTTCAACACCTTGCTTCTTCCCGCAAATAACGCAATCTCGTACATTTGTTTTACTTAAACACGCGTCTAACTCGCCGAAATGTGTCTAACTTTAAACATGGGTACGGGGATAGATAAATAGTGTTTAACTAAACTCGCACACCAACTGTATGCCTTAAAATTTAAGGCATACAGTTGGTGTGCGAGTTTATGATCACTCATCCGTGCCCGGTTCAAGCTGACGTGCGGATCGCGTACATGTATTCTTTAAAAGTATCGTGTATTTAAGGCATTCGGTCGATATTTATTGTACTCCATTAGGGCCACAATGAATTAAATACCTGTATTTAATCAACGCAGGACCACTCTGGGAACGAGATTTGCAGAGTTTAAAATCGTGTTTTGTTAAACACGTCGTTTAAAGGATAAACTCACGTTAAGGTTAGACACGCGTTTAGTTAAACTCGGTTTTAAGCTAAAACCGTGTTTAGTACGAGAATACGGCCCTTTATGGTCAATATTTCCAAATCAGATAATAAATTTGTTTCTTAGAATCCATGCTTACCTCGAACATTTGTATAATCCAGCTTCTCCCGCGTTTTGACAGATAATTTTGCTGTTTCCGAATAGAGGTATTTCTAGTGAGCTACCGAGTGAAACGTCGTTTGAGTCTGTGTGAAGAGAGGAATTAAACGATTAAAAAGACGGGAATTTTTTTCTCAATAATTAATATTATAATCAAAGCCAACATATTAGTGAGACCAATTGTTTTACACACCCGACCGGCTGACACCAGCTTACTACACCCGACCGACTGACAACCGACCACACCGCTCCAAAGATCCGCCATCCATAGAGCAGGTTTCGTCGTCTAATTGAAAGACGAAGCAGCATAACGAGTGAATACAAAAACAGGGTCAATCGGGTTCTCTCGGTATTATATCTAGACAAGAATTGCATTTGTTTTGACATCCTAGCGCGAAATCTGAATCACAAACCCCATATTTTCTTTTCCTAACTCTAACTAAAGATGCATGGTATCAATATGTGTCAGCTGCTTCCACTGTTCCGTCCAAGGACGACCGATGATGATGAACTAATATCAAAAACATTTTGGATATCTAAGGCAATCTGGATATGTTTGGACGCCTGCCCTTAATCCCAATAACATTGTGGATATATATTGGGTATTCCTCAAGGCAATCTGGATATGTTTGGACGCCTGCCCTTAATCCTAAGAACATTGTGGATATCTATTGGGTATTCCTCAAGGCACTCTGGATATGTTTGCACGCCTGTCCTTAATCCCGAGAACATTGTGGATATCTATTGGGTATTCCTCAAGGCATTCTGGATATGTTTGGACGCCTGCCCTTAATCCCAAGAACATTGTGGATATCTATTGGGTATTCCTCAAGGCATTCTGGATATGTTTTGACGCCTGCCCTTAATCCCGAGAACATTGTGGATATCTATTGGGTATTCCTCAAGGCATTCTGGATATGCTTGGACGCCTGTCCTTAATCCCAAGAACATTGTGGATATACATTATATACATTAGGTATTTCTTAAGGCATTCTGAATATGTTTGGACGCCTGCCCTTAATCCCAAGAACATTGTGGATATATATTAGGTATTCTTTAAGGCATTCTGGATATGTTTGGACGCCTGCCCTTAATCCCAAGAACATTGTGTATATCTATTGGGTATTCCTTAAGGCATTCTGGATATGTTTGGACCAACGGCTTCTCATAGGAAATAACAGTAATCTAAACTGCTCACAAAAAGTATCAAAACACTTAGAAATGATCCAATATATAACGGCTCGAAAGGGTATGCATTAATCAAAGCAAATAACCAAGTGCATAATGTTGTTCTGCGTATTTTGACACCTCGATCGATGAGATACGATGTTGCGGAGCGGAGTTATTGTCATTTCAATGGTCGTGGGTCCTAATCATTCTATAGAAAGAGGTTTGCATTACTGTTTAGGATGATCAGATTCGTGCTTTTCAATAGGGATGAGTGTCACTTTTGAAACTGGACCCACGATCATTGAAATGACAATAACTCCGCTCCGCAACATCGTATCTCAACGATCGAGGTGTCAAAATACGCAGAACAAAATTATGCACTTGGTCATTTGCTTCGATTAATGCATACCTTTTCGAGCCGTTATATATTGGATCATTTCTAAGTGTTTCGATACTTTTTGTGAGCAGTATATTTCATCATGTAATGTATACGATATCACAAAATACATGTGATGCTTCGAAAATGATCAAAATGTAGTCGCCCTTACATTCGTATATGTTTCATGTGAATAAAATATTGTAGCAGTGAGGTTGCCGGGCAATGAACCGACATCTAACCTTATATAGCTAACAGTACCAGAGTGACGTGATAATAGGACACGCATTGGAGGATAAAAAAACCTAATTAAATTATGACAGAAATAGAAAAAATATCTTAAAATGACATATATATTCTAGACAAGTTCTTAAAATATGCAGTATTCGTAAATCCATATACGTTATGACACAATCCGTGCACGGTTTATTTTTAAAATATTGAATCGAAACCGAAATTAGTCCATTATACATTTAAACCTCGTAGAATGTCATTTGTCGCGGATTTAGATCTAAAATAGGACTCAAATTTTACAATAACGATAATAATTCATGTTAAACCAGGTAAATGGAGTGCAGAATGACAAAATAGCAGTACGAACGCGACATTAATTGCAAGCGAAAAATTTAAATAACTAAAATTGGGGTGTGGGGGGGGGGGGGGGGGGGGGGAATTCGAAGGAAAAAATGTAATGGCAACATCTACACACTAAGAAAAAAGGGTTCCACTTAGAACCTTTTTCTATCCTGTATGTAGAGCCCTAAGAGCTCTTAAGGTTCTATAAAGAACTTTAAAAGGTTCTATAAAGAACCTTTAAATTTTAGGTAGGCATAGGGACTTTCTTCATGCGCTCATCACAAAGTTTAAAAGAGTGAAAAACAGTGTTAACAACATTAATCTTTTTTGGTTTTACATAATTATTTTTTGGCAAAGAAACTTTTTTAAAGAACCTTAAACATGTTAAAAGGCACACTGTTTCCATGGCGATCGAGAATTGTTCAATTCTGATTGGTGTAATTCCGATTATCGATTACGGATTGGATATCCTACTAGCTTTATGCTATTTACGGAAATAAAGCGCAATATTATGTTTAAACACAGCTTCATTCCGTTTGTCCAGGACCATGGTCCTGTACGATAGTATCGGTCCAAAATATTACGGTGCAGATTAAAGAAAAGGAATGTTATAAAGTGATGTCCCTTTTATACAGTGATTTTCCAAATAAGATGAAAGTGCTATACACAATTGCCATTAATCCGCTGTCACTGGAATAGGCTGTATATCATAATCTTGCACAAGAAAGGATGCAACACGTTGGCCGCAGCAGGACTCGAACTTGCCACTTTGATCATGTGAGGCAGTTCACAATACTATTGACAACACATACGCGCATCCAAACCATTTGCTATCTAAATTTACTAGGTATACCTTCCAAATTGAGTACAATAAGCTATTAGCATGCACACGTACAGCTCTATAAGACAATTTAGGGTCTCATTGGCGTATCTGGTACCGAAATATATGATATTGGTTGGTACATTTGGTGATCAGACTGCTTGATTCCCCGAAGGTCGTTATAGAAAAAAATGCACTAAAGAGCTAGGCATGTGTAAAATATAAAAGGAAAAAAAAAGAAATGAAAAGAGGTATGTTTTAAATGCAATCAAATTTCGCCGTTTACTAAGTAAATATAGGTATGATAACAGAATCGAATTTCAGCTAAATGAGAGAGTTAAGTGTAACAATATCAGATTATCAAGGAAATTTAATCTCCTTTCCGAGGAAGAATCATTTTATTCTAGAACATTGAAAGTCACTTTGACCGTAGGGATTTGCACTAAAATGATAGATATTATCTACATTAATGTTTATTACCGCGTAAAACAATCTGTACAAATCACCGTAATTGTGTTTTGATAGTTTACGACTGCAGCTCTAACAGTGTGAATGACACTAAACAGGCAAATATTTAGGAACATTTTATGAATTGCCGCTTGCGTTCACATAACTATTAAGGGAGCACATCAAAACTCGACCGCGCGGCAACCGCTGGTTCCGCCCGGTTGGACCGCATATCATTGTTTAGAACAATAGAAACCGGCTGCAACCGCACGAAACCCCACGGAACCGGCGGTTCCCGGCGGTCGAGTTTTGATGTGCTCCCTAAGCCTCTTTAAATACTTTTTGCCGCCACTGACTGTTAACATTAGTAATTTCGACCATATTTGCAGTGGATGTAAGCTCAAGGACACTTCATAGCTCCATGGGTACCGTTTGGAAGTCATATCTTTAATCACATTTATAACTTGGTAGAAAAGATTGAAACAGGGTTTTCTTCAAACCTCCAACAGTAAAATAGGATCGGTGAACTTGGAGAGGTGAATGCATAACAAAAGAATTCCATGCATTTGGGTCTAAATAGCGCGCAATGCGGATCAATACATATGCAAATAGAATGAAAAGCTTAAGCATCATATCTTTGGCGAAGCGAAAAATCAGAGGGGGACTTCATCAGGACATTCAAGATTTTGAATTGGTCCAAGAAACCAACACGACAACACAAGAGAACTCACAATGAAAGTATGTATACAACTACAAGCCGGTACTAAATAAGAGCCTCAAAATGAGGTCCCCATACTGCAGGAAGCACTTTTTCACAATGAGAGTCATCAACCAGTGAAACGAGCTACGATGTTGACAACGTAAATACCGTCACTACCGTGAACGCATTTAAAATTGACTTGACAAACACTGGAACTAAATAGGATATGGAATCCAAAAGGCTAACAGCATGTACTAAACGTTTCCATCAAACCTTCAGTGTAAGTGTCATTTTCTCTTTCAGTAAATGACACACGTTTGGAAGCAGTAATAACCTATCATCATAATAAATTGACAGCCTCCTAAAAAGAAGCCATGAATGCGTCTTTAGAATTGAAAATAGTTGTCGTATTTGGTAATTGGAAACTCTCGGCAAAAGAAAATACATAATTATGATAATTTCACGATCTCATTTGTTTCAGCGCATCCTTTAGGCTGCAGTGCAAAACTTGTACGCAGCCTATACGTATAAGTGAATTGTACGTATAAGACTTTTGATAGTCACCAAACTAATATTTTGCGTTACAGTACGTACAAGCAAAATGAAAATTGAATCGTAAATATTGCCATAATAGTATAGAAATATTTATATAGGTCTAAGTTAATTTTGGTTATGTATGGTGATGCAAAATAGTGCTTTGGTGACTATCGTATCAGTCTTCCGTACACATCGCTTTAATGCTGATATTGTGTGCGCCGTGTCGGTAGTCTGGTAAATGAAGTGAAGTGATTGTGACGATTTCCCAATGGCATGCAGCAAAAACCAGTGGTTCGGAAGTCACATATAAATGGTGGTCCCGTGCATCGGAAGAGCAATACCCGAGCACGTTAAAAGGTTACAGACTCTTTCGTAAAGAGTAGGGGATCATCCCGGTCTGTAGCTGTTCACTACATCTAACGGACCCCAATAGAAATAAGCTATTTCTTGTATAAGCTTATTGGGTTATCCAGGGTCGTAGGATCCAAATAATATCAAATCAAATCAAATAAAAATGTATACGTATGAGCCATGATAGGTTATGCACTTATCAACTGATGTCCCGGCCCCTGGGTACCCGGGGATGGCCGGGACTTGTCACGCACTTAGCCGAGATTTTATTGATTTTTGGTGCCCGGGTATGGCCAGGTTTTGTAGGTTGTTTGTGCCGGGATTTGTTAGAGGATTGCAACACCAATCAAAATAGCCGTGGGCCTAATCGACGCCGGGGGTCACACAGATGTAAATCGTATTGAAAATACACGTGGCCATCGAAAGATTTCCCGCCTTTACGAAAAAGACCAGACATTATTGCAGTGCTTCTTTATACTTGTGCGAGTCAACGTAGCCTTTCATCAAGGCGTTGGTTGTGGTGGTGGTGTGTGAGCACCTCCCGGGAGCACCTTTAAACAAGTGTGAGCGCTCCGCTTCGACGGGTCGGCCTACGCCCTCGCTTCGCTCGGCGCACGACAGGTAATTTTGCGAGGTGTCTTTGACAAAGACTAGAGTCAAAGTCATTTAGCGCTTATTTCGAACCATTTATCTCGTTATGATGTCATGATATCATTCGCTGTTACAATCAGACTAATGTATCTTAACCAGGAAGATAGGACTATAGCAAATGACCAGTCAGTTTTCTCAGCAATTTGCAAAAACATTTCAGAGTATAATGCCCAGAAAGTCGGTTCATTATGTCAAAATCTTTGAATGTCATATAACTACGGCGTTCCACAGAAAAAGCATAAGTAAAAAGAAAGAAAGTAATAGACATGGGCACATCTTTTCTCATCAATAACGATATACGGTAACTGTATCTTTCGTGGCAGTAATGTTCATTATAAGACACGGTGTTTTACACTTTCCACGCGGTAGTTTCAAAAATGTCAAAATTGTTGAATTTTAGTCACCACTATATTTGGAATCTACACAAGAACAAACATGCTTAGTATTGGTTCAGTAATTCTTAAGATAAACTTAGAATAAAATACAATATAAAGTTTCTGAAAAATAAGTGTGTATAATTGTAAAACTAATAGCCGCGTGTTAAAGTGTTAATACGACCTATGACAAGATTGTTTTTCTTTTGCCACCTTTTAAGAGCAGATGAATTACAAAAAAATAGTTTCACTTGTTGTTAGTTTACTTTAATGTTCAAAAGTGCGTCGTTCAAAATTCAGGAAAGGTTACATTGTTATATTTTATACCGGAACTTAAAGTGCTGAAGAATGAGAATAAAAACCACAGCTACATGTAGAATATGTTGGCATTGTGTTAAAGGGACATTAAGTGGTGTTGAATATTTTAAATGTTTAAAAATTTACTTCAGAATTCAAGATGAACATTAAAAATTGCGATTATTGTTGTTTCTACTAACAAAAACACAGCAAAACTTGATTAAAAACAATATCATCGCTATTTATTGAAAAACGCCCTCTATGCAAATATGGTTCGCGTTCTGTATCACGCGTATTGCATTGGGATACTGTCGGACGTAAAATGCTCGTCCCGGCTGTACGAGCATTTTTGAATCGACGTTTTCTTGTACAAAGAGAGCTGATTTTTCTTAATCCTTATAAGTGTGAGTTCATACATGTAATACAATTATAAAAATATACTAATCTCAGTTTTTATCATAAATGAGGGCGCAGCCTCCAACACATCTCTCAATTAATGGTTGAGAAACCAGTACTTGAACGCTAGTTGTTATGGCAATTGTTGGACGTAAATGAGGATGTCAAACCGATGCTAAATCGTAAGAGTACTCACCTCCCCTCTTTCCCCATCTCATGAATTTTGCTGGTCCATCTCTGTTGAAGCCTTGGGCTGTTACTACTTGTACTACGAGTAATACTGCCATTAAGCAAACACAGGCGGTTACCTTAGACTGCATTATGTGTGTGTGTGTTGAGGTTTGGTGCTGCAATGGGAGGAGGAAACAAACAACAACAAAAATAATAAGTTAACCATACGGATTGAAATCACTTGTTGCATTTGTCAATAATTGACACATGTTGGAATATATTTCTCTACATACAGAATTACTTAAATAAAAATAGTAATTCGTAAAAAGATCTGCAGGGTATGTTGGGATATTATTCTTTTAGTTTATTTTCACATTGCGATTGCTTGTAAATCGGGCTACTGTAGGGTATTGAATTAAATTGAATTGAATCGAATTGAATTGAATTGAATTGAATTAAATTGAATTGAATTGAATTGAATTGAATTGAATTGAATTGAATTGACTTGAATTGAATTGAATTGAATTGAATTGAATTGAATTGAATTGAATTGAATTGAATTGAATTGAATTGAATTGAATTGAATTGAATTGAATTGATTTATTCTATTGAAAATTGATGCATAGGACCAAAAGTAGGCCTACGCATTATCCAAAGCTTATATATCATATAATATCTGAAATGTTCGTGTCGTAGGAAGCGTACCTACCTACCAAACAAACCAAAGAAATCCTGGATGTTTGCAGCATGTAGGTTAGTTTACAGTTTCGGTTATTCATAAAGCCAGTACATAGCTTTCATGTGACCAAAGGGACGCCATGCATCACAACG
This sequence comes from Ophiura sarsii, assembly GCA_035610835.1. Lineage (NCBI taxonomy): Eukaryota > Metazoa > Echinodermata > Ophiuroidea > Amphilepidida > Ophiuridae > Ophiura > Ophiura sarsii. The sequence goes on along the minus strand of CM069456.1, from coordinate 5,574,710 downwards.
CTTAAGTCTGAGATGGCCGCATCATAATTACTGCTTTACAACTGCCTCTGAAAAGGTACCTATAGAAATTTCTTAGTGCAATGTAATCTCGCTAATGCAAAAGTCTAGAAAGTGTCTGTTTTACAGCGATGTAAACCGGGTATTGATCAAGTTATTTCAATCCCATTCTCAGTGAAATGAAAGCCCGAAGTACAGAAATGGCTGATTAAATTTCTTTATCGAGCCCATTCAATTAAACCGTGTAACGATTTTAAAGTTATTACATTTTATGAAAAGCTATAATGAACAGACATTAATCAAGTGCCTCAAATGACCTTTCATATTTGCAAACATCTTTTGAAAATAATAATAACAAAATAAAGCAATATTAACTAGAACTTGGCAATAATATTATATTATATCCACTGTTTATATACGGTCATGTTTTGTCGGCGGCGTGTAGTAATAACACTGAAATGGTATACTGGTAATATACAAGACAATGAAAACGCGTCCTTTGCCAACAAATTGTATATTATTATTTAGCACGGACTGTGTAAACTTGAAACGGTAAAATAGTAATTGCCTTCAACCTCGATGTGGTTGCAAGTACGGGAGGTTAACATCAGACACATTTATTGACGTCTCAACGAAAGCGTGTTGTTATTTAAAGGCACAATAACATCATTTAATAGGCGAATAGAAACTCATATGTTCTGCGTATGACTTAATTACCCGTAAGTTTTCCATACTGAGCTGGCAAAAAACACCTTAACACTTCTTTGCCAAACCCAAATTGAGATTCTCGCGGCATACAAAATGTATACTATCAGTATGATTGAGTCTATCTCCTGTGATTAGGCATATGCTTGATAAAATGAATTGAAGGATACATTGTGTATCTGTACATAGTGTTCATATTTACGCAGATAATTTAAGTTTTATATTGTGTCTTAACAAATAAGTGATATGTTACTCTTTCAGCTCAGTTTACATTACTAGTAAGTAAATGCTTGAACTACTCGTAGGTAGCAAGGCAACAGTTACTACCTCATTTTCTGCGAAAAAAATACCAGTTATTTATCTATGGTGTATAAATAAAGAGGACCTTTTAGTAGGAATCGAAAGCATTTACTTTAATGTTTTGTAAGATCCAACCTGAGGATCTGTAGCCATTTATTACATGTTGCATGTGTGTAAGGGAACTTGCAGGTTACATCAGACTAGATACTGAGGAATCATGATACCGAAAATAGTTTCAGTTCAAGAAGACGAATTATATATTACATATCTGTCAGAAATATATTATTGCCAGTACCTGTGCCAGCACAAGTAAAAGTCACATCAATTACTAGTAAAAGCTCGACTCCGACCACATGCTAATCCGCTCTAGTAAAGGTTGAGCAACACCATTTATAGTCAAGATTTTGCTTTTGCTCGTTATCTTTTTAATATCCGGCCCAATTATATATGCGTATAGTCTTTAAGAAACCTTACAATGTTATATGACGCAACATAAGCAGTTGAACCCTTTAATCATGTTAATGCTTGTGTAGGTTGAAGGTTTTTAAATGGACTAGATGACTTTATAGACTAAAGCGCTTATTAAACTTCGAGAGTGTCAGGACATTTCCCATATTCCAAAGAACGCTTTCCTCTCCCAACTACCAATAACCTAATACTGACATTGCATGTTATGACAGATTCCCTCATCACAGCATTCTTCTATATGTCACGGCGATACCGTTAAGTGGAGCGGGATAATGTTCAAAGAAGCGCCCCAACTATTATGCATTGTAAATGTGTAGCCCATATTCCCTGGATCTGATTGCGTAATCATAGAAGTTCAGACGGGGACGAAAAAACGTCAATTATTGAACGCGTCTCGCTGGTGTAAAGATCCGTTGATGTCGCTGCCTCGTAAACATGGTGAATCGGGCAAATTTGAGTTGTGCTTTTTCTGTTCTTTTTATCAGATAGCTAATGGGGTAAGGTTTAATTCTCTTTGCGTAAATGAAGCAGTATGCATCTAAACTCACCACAAAAAGTATCGAGACATTTAAAAATGAGCCAATAATTAACGGCCCGAAAGGGTATGGATTAATCGAAGCAAATCACCCAGCAATTTTGTTCTGCGTATTTTGACACCTCGATTGTTGAGATACGATGTTGCCGAGCGGAGTTATTGTTATTTTAATGGTCGTAGGTTCTGTTTCAAAAATGACAATAGTCCCTATAATCATGATAATGTAGAAGCATTTTTATACACGTATAAAGCATAAACCTGATCGTTCAATGGGATGATTGTCACTTTTGAAACTGGACCTACGACCACTAAAATGACAATAGCTCCGCTCCGCAATATCGTATCTCAACAATCGCGGTGTCAAATTACGCAGAACAAAATTATACACTGGGATATTTGCTTCGATTAATCCATACCCTTTCGGGCAGTTAATTATTGGCTCATTTTTAAAGGAGGGGTTCTGTAAGCACAACATTTAGCATCAGCATACATCATCATATACAAGTCACAAAAACGAATAAAAACTGCTATCTCTCAACATGCAATTTTTAAAATTCGCGGCGATCGAAAGTCCCGGTGTCGATGACGTCATGGGTATCGGTGCTCAAATTTGCGCATGTGCATTGTATAACTATGACTTCATCGACACCGGGACTTTCGATCGCCGCGAATTTTAAAAATTGCATGTTGAGTGATGGCAGTTTTTATTCGTATTTGTGACTAGTATGATGTTTTGTTCTATATAATTACGTAATCTCGGCTCGATAATTATTTCTCTAACAAATAATGCTCAATGTTGTGCTTGCGGGACACTTCCTTTAAGTGTCTGTGTCTCGAAACTTTTTGTAATGAGTTTATAGATACTATTTTAAAGCCGAAAACGTAACTTAAATCAACACCAACTGTTACTTGTCTATTCGTCTAACACAAATTGAAATCCAGTTTAAAAGAAATTGCAACAGTAAAACGAATGTATTGCGTCAATGTTTTGTAAAAGCTAATAGCCACAAACAGTTTCCCCCCAGTAATTTAATGAATGCTGTGATTCAATCATTTGAAGTAGAAGAATATGATATCAAAACATGGTTAATGCCACTTAATCGTATATAACCTGAAGACGATAACATATTTTCATCATCTACTATTACTGCATCACAGAGAGAGGATCACGGAACGCTTCATTAAAAATAAAATCAATCACGTAGATTTTCGCGCGATGCACATGTTGTAAAGTTGGAAATATCGAGATCAAAACAAGATAGCTAACACAGCTAAAATCTCCCGATTTAAAGTGCCGGGTAGTCTATTATAAAAGTACATTGCATATACGATGATCAAAAGAGTTCGACTTACCTAGTAGTTGAATTACAAAAAAGGGTATAGCCGGTCCTGTTTGGAGTAACTTATATATACCAATGTCTCGTCTGCGTATACCGGTAGGATGTTTGCCTTGCTCAATCACTTCTATCTACACTGACCAAAGTAGATCATTCCCGCGCTTTTTATACTCATTCTATTACGTCAGTGTTTTCGTCACGAACGTGATACCAAAACCTCACGGAGTTAACCAATTAGAAATCACGCCTTGATTTCAGTCACCAATTTATGCTCGACCACGTTTTAGGTAGATAGTACTTGGGCGGGAAACGTAGTTCTCAGCCAACCAAAGCAAATCGTAAGTCGTAAGCGGAGAGTTTGGAAAAGAGCAATGCACGCAAGATAAATGGACTACGAAAGTAATGCATTTCAAAGGTGATTAAATGTCGATTAGCAATGTCGTCTGCGTGGACCTTTATGCCCAGGAACGCGCCAAAATAGATGTTATCAAGTGATGGTCATTTAATCCTTGTTTTCTCGGGCCTTATGTTACTGTAATTATGCAAAACAGAAATTCAGATTTTCTTGTACTGAACCTATTTGAGACTTTTGCATTGAAAGACACAATGAATATTTTTGATTTTAATTTTTTTATATTTTAAACCGCCCACCACCCCCCAAATTAACCTGCAATTTATGCGAAATATGCTGCCAACTAATCTGTTGATTTAGCACAGGGATTGTATGATTTTGTAACTTAAAGGCGCAAGCCAACGCTAATAGTTTTGTGAAATAAACCAATATATCGACTAGAGCCATCTATAGTCTGTGTGTCCTAGTCTCATATAATACTAGAATTCGCGGTTCGTGGGTTGGGCGGTTCTCGGGGTTGAGGGTTCATGGGATGTGTACTTTTACTCTTAAAATCCATTTATCACAGGTGCCCTTAATATTCCAGATACCCCATGATAATGTAACCCAATGTGCCCTTATATCCAGGTAGGCTACCCCATGCACAAATCCAATCCAATCCATGTAATTCAGTATATATGTGTAGGCCTAGGGTTAGGGTTTTATAGTGGGGTCTTATTTCAGAGGGCTTTTAGTTTTAGAGTCGGCGGGAGGAGGGGTCTATCGTCATGATCATCTGTGGCCAGTCTTGAGAACTGTGCGTGCTATATCCGTAAGTTATTTTTCTGCATATTGACATTAATTATTCCCGGGATTATTCCTCCAGGCATGCCTAAACGTATAATGTATTAATGCTTACACCGATATCCATGTAACATTCTAATTTATATAACAGACAACCCATGATTGGCCTAAGGACCTATCCGAATTGCTATAGTGTTAAACTACAACACTACACACTTGCACGCTCACGGTGTGGGTTTGATTTCCGGCGCATAGATACTGACCTCCCCCCCCCCCCCCCCCCCCCCCCACCCCTTCCCATTTCACTCTTTTTCATCCTGATCATATACGTAGTTTAACTCATACAAAAACACGCCCGGGAGTTAAAGTTAATTTGAGTCCTTTCTCTATCCTGGCTGTATGATTGACTTTTTGTTCTCGTCAGTCCTCGTGCGCCGTTTTGTAGATCTACTCAACGGTTTGCAC